>OX456525.1:63289792-63889792 GCA_949748255.1 Eustalomyia histrio | reverse complement strand
AAGGATTTTCTTATTAACACATCACATTTATTTATAGTAGATATATATATATTTTTTGTATCACATCCACAATGATTTCATCTTTTACATTGTAAACATCTATGCTTAACAATAGTTTAACATTAACTAAGAAGCTGCCACTCTTGTCTGGAACTGAAATAAAATCTGTACAACATCAGAAAAACCTGTTGATTTTTTTTGTACTATATGAGCTTATCTTTGTTGTGGCATCTACGACATGTTACGTACGCAAGCAAGTATGTTGGAGGCTTTTACAGGAAATTACAGACATTTGACAGTAACATTATTAAGCTGTTGGCCATTCAAAGGTTCGTTGTTTTTTGTGTGTGTGTGTGTGTGTGTGTAGCTGTTGTTGTGATTTTCTAAATGAATTAAGACTTTTTCGATGAATAAATTTGTTGTTTTGAAAACAAAAGGGAATTTATATGTTAAAGTGAGATTTGTGATTAAAATGATTTTTACCATTAGATCAATAGGATATTCTACACAGAGAAAACAGACTTATTGTAACAAACCAAAATTTTCGCCAATTGAATATTTGATTGTCTTAATGGAATATATTTCTGATACAATTAGAATAAATTAATATTGCGTTGTTCTAATTTATCGGTGGCTTAAATCAAAGGATTTGATTGGCAAAAATAAATTGATTTTTAAAATAAATTCTATTTCAGTGTAGAAAATCTCTCATTATTAAACAAGTTTTTAAATTAACAGTTTATGTGCAATTACACTCAGTAAAAAAAGTTAGTAGAACAATTTGTAAACGGTTTTCAATCCCACTTTACTATTTTTGTACTGATTTTTAGTAAAAAAATTATTATTTAGCAATTTTTTTTTGCTATTTACATTTTACAAATTACAGAATTTTTACAGAATATCTACAAATTTTCGTTGCTAATTTCAGAAATCATTTAACAAATTTTTGAAAACCGATTTGCTAAAATTAGCAAAAAAAAAAAATTACTAATTTTAAAAAAGTCGATATTGAAGGAAATGTTATTTCTAATAATTTAAACTTATAAATACGAACTTAAATTTACCTAAAATGTTACATAGGATTAAAAAAGGGATCGGAAGTGAAGATACCGACTCATGTCTAAAAAGAGGACATCCACTTAAAATAGCACTAAGAAGGGTGTTTTATGTAGTTCTAAAAATCAGCCCTAAAAACAATTAAATTTAACCTTAAAAGTAAAAAAAAAAATTGACTAAAATATTTTTCAAAACAGAAATTACCAAATTAAAACAAAATGATAAATTCGTTTATGTTTTAACAATTTTTAAGATTTTTAAGCCTTTGATTTTTTTTTTTTCATTTTGTATAAAACATCTTTTAAAAAATATAACCAACATTTTTGATGCTCGATAAAACAAATGATAGTATTTAGTAATTTTTTTTTTTGCTAATTTTAGCAAACAGATTTTAAATTCCACTTTACAAAAAGTCTACTAAAATTTAGTAGCGGCTACTAATTTTTCTACTAATTTCATTGTACTACACGTCAGCAGACATGTGTTGCTAGATTAGCAAAAAATACCGCTGGGCTCAAATTAGCAGAATTTCCCGTAATAACAGCAAAATTTTCAGTTGCCATTACAGACTTTTTTTGGTGAGTGTACAGATTATGTCTATATCCAAAAATCTATACTAAATGCAAATTTGTGATTTTAATTTATCCCCTTCAGCACCATTGTTGCCTACATGTGTTTTTAATATCTAACAGCACAAAAAATGGGACATACTATTGCTATTAACCATTTTCGTGATTTTTGTTTACTTTGAACCAACAATCAGGGGATTCCCCTACTATAGCTGCGCTTTGTGTTAGCGGAAGAAAGTTAGGTTTTGTAGACGGAGGAAAGAGTGAATAGTGTCTGTGGACATTTGACTTAAATTTTGACTAAGTTGTAAGTGACAGGAAAGATCTCTGCGGGGAGGTTATTCCACATTCGGATATTATGACTAAAGAACTAATTTTTCCGTAAGGCGTTGTGTTGTCCATTGGCCAATCGATAACAAACGGATGTGCTCTGTGAGATCAGCGAGTATTTCTAACAAAAACCCGGGCCCTGGGTATGAGTTCACTCACCTCGGCAGAACAACTTCCATGGTAATATCGACCATCCTTTAATGATTCAATTAAGCTGGGTACCCCACTGTCATTGATAAGCGCCGACGCACAGTGGCGCCTGTAGAACAAGTGTGGTTAGAAAAAAATTCATGTGCCTCTAAAAAATATTGAATAAACCTGTTTTATAGAAAATTGTACAACAATTTAAATATGCTACTCTTTTTACACTCAGATTTTGATTCAGAAGATATAGCCCTTCAAAGTTGACTGATTTTCAGTGTTCAAAAAAACAGATAATTTTAAGGTAATTTGGTCCGTTTTCAGATATAGTATCTTGAAAACTAGGCATCGTCATTCTCTTTGATTATATTGATAGATCTATTTATTAAGAAAAGAATAAAACAAATTGTACTGTTTGTGTTTGTCCAGGTAACTCGATATTTACCAACTATCCATTTTTTGAGAATTTCTCAACTTTGATGGAGAATAAAAAAAAACAATAAATTTCTATATTTTCCATATTTTCAAAATAAGTCCTTTGATTATTCCTTTGTCTTGTCGCATTTTTTGCTAGACATAAAATTTTGAAATAAGAAAAAGGTTCCATTTTGGGCACCCTATGTGTAGGGTCCGCCAAATAACTTTTTTTTTTTTTTTTGAAAATGCTATGAAAAAAACTACTGAATATTTTCTCAAATTTCTTTTTTTATTTGAAAGTACAATCCTTCCGGTTAATAATGGAAAATAATTTCATCTGCCTACACGATCGGTCCAATTTTTAAGCACATTATCGATTGTGTGCAGCTGTATTTCACCAATGGCTTCACGAATATTGTTCTTTTAAGCGTCAATTGTCTCTGGCTTGTCGGCGTAACACTTATTTTTGACAGCACCCCACAAATAATAGTCCAACAGTGTCAAATCGCAGCTTCGAGGTGGCCAAACGACATCAGCTCTGCGGCTGATAATGCGATCTTTAAAAACAGGGCGCAAAACATCGAGTGTAGCTTCGGCTGTGTGGTACGTAGCGCCGTCCTGTTGAAACCAAATGTTGCCAATATCCTCCTCTTCAATTTTTGTGAACAAAAATTCGTTCAACATGGCCCGATAACGATCGCCATTGACTGTAACGGCCACTCCTTGCTCATTTTCGAAGAAAAATGGCCCAATTATGCCTCTGGACCAAAATCCGCACCAAACAGTGACTCGTTTTGGGTGCATCGGCTTTTCAATGTATGCGTGCGGGTTTTCTGTGCCCCAAATGCGACAATTTTGCTTGTTTACATACCCGCCAAGATCAAAATGAGCTTCATCTGAAAAGATGACATTGAAAAGATGACATTCTGCAACATTACAATGATTTTGAAAGTAATGTCGCAATATTTCCCAGCGTTGTTCAAGCGTATACACAACCATTTTCGTTCAGCGGAAGGATAAAACTAATTATCTGTCAAATCAGACATGAGCTAAGTGTTACCATTCACGAAATAAAACGTTAGATTGCAATGCTTATCTGAGATCCTCTGTCAAATTCTGCTCCATAAATTCAGGTGCAGATACAGGTGCAGTACAAATATAGGTACGCACCTAATATAGAAATTGCGTTAGCGTACAAACAGTCAAACATCCAATACAGGTATGCACAAATCAAAATTACATAACGTGACCTAAGCCCATATGTATACAGTTAATATGCAGATTAGACTATATATTTAAAAACAATCAGAATCCCTTTTAATAGTCTACGACTGAAAGAATATTTTGGACATAGTATGGGATAATATGTTATCTCTAGTTGGGGCAGTGGTTGATTGCTTTTCGACAAGAACGAATTTCTTGCGAATAATTCAGCCACAAAGTTGACTTGATCAACCGGGTTAGAGAATAATCGGCCAATCCTTATAAGAGTAGGGATAGAGGAACTAGCATTTTCCCTTATTGTGTTAACGAATGACCAGAAGGTCTTACTACCCCGGGGAGCAGAAAAACCTTGCCACGAAGACGATGTTCGTAAACAAGTAAGTACCTTGGCACATTCAGATCTCGCCTGTTTGCATTGCAGAAAAGTAATGGTGTTTTTATTTCACGCTTTTAATCGTCACCCAGAAAACAAAGCTTCCATTTAAATTGCCGATAATATTCGTTGAGTTCTACCAAACGAGCCTTTTTATAAATAAGAACCAATCGTTTTCTGACTGTCCGTGAAACGGTAAGAAGTTGAAGTGACTGAAAAGGATGCAAATATGATACTCGTAATATGGTACTGTTGAGTTGCCAAATTTTCGTACAAAAACTTAAAATTTTCGCATTTTTTTTATTTTAAAATCATATGAAAAACTATAAAATAATACACAAACAAAAATTAAATAAAAAATATTAATCATTTAGAAAAAAAAGTTAGTAGAAAAATTTGTAAACGGTTTACAATCCCACTTTACTTTTATTGTGCTGATTTTTAGTAATATAGTTATTATTTAGTAATTGTTTTTTTGATATTTATTTATTTTGATATTTTATATTTATTTTTTTTTGATATTTTATATTTATTTACATTTTACAAACTACGGAACTTTTACAAAATAATTACAAATTTTTGTTGCTAACTTCAGAAATCATTTTACAAATTTTTGAACACCGATTTGCTAAAATTAGCAAACAAATAAGTTTATGTTTAAAAAGCTGATATTGAAGGAAATGTTATTATTTCTAATAATTAAAACTTTACATACAAACTTAAATTGCCTTAAAATGTTACATAGAATGAAAAAAGGGATCCGAAGTGAAGATACTTTTCACAACCGAATCATGTCCGAAAATAGAACATCCACTTAAAATAGCACAAAAAACTTTTTTAGTTCTAAAAATCAGCCCTTAAAATAATTAAAATCGAAAAATTTACTAAAAATATTTTTCAAAACAAAAATTAGCAAATTAAAACCAAATGAGAAATTTGTTTATTTTTTAAGTTTATCTAACTATTTTTTAAGCCTTTAATTTTTTTTTTAATTTTTTCTAAAATATCTAAAAAAAAAATATAAAAAATGTTCGATAAAATAAATAAATTTGATTTTTGTATTTGCAAGGCAATTTTAAATAAAATTTGCAGCTTTAAAGTGTAGCAAGTGTATCTAAAATTAGTTAAGTTGATTTGTGTATTTTAATAATATTTTTTATAAATTAAAATTTTGCTATAATTAAAAATTCATTGAGTTTACATCAATTTACTATAATTTAGTAGCGCTTACTAGTTTTTAATAATAACACTGTCCAACAGCATTTTTGGAACAGAATAGCGACCCTATAATTCTGAAAGGGTATGTTGAGTAGATCATTTTTGTAGAACAAACTTATGGTCCAGCACGTCTGAGTATATTTTTACAGTGGGTCAAAGTTTTCATTTTTTGGTCGAAGGGAGCATTATACTATATGAAAAAAATGCTGTAAGTTAATGTCTGAGAGAATTCTTATGGTCAGAGTTGTATTGTGGAATTGTATGAGGATTATTTTTGTGGAAGATCTTAACCCTCTAACTGGTCTCTTTATGGGTAAATTTGACCCTTTTTTTTCGAGAAAATCAAAAAATATCCTTTAAAAAAGGACATTTAAGCATTAAAATATTCTACGAAAATGTTTGCCGGAAAATTTTGGTGGGGGTCACCAAAGACACCATTGTTTTAAATAAAGCTCTTTACGATTAATTGGAAAAATTACACCCCAACTCCTATAAAAAAATTATAATTTTGTTTTAATAGTGGTTTATTATAGTATGTACATATTTATTTTTTTTGCTTCAAATTTTCGAGTAAAAGGGAATTGGGAAATAGCAGCAGTATGACAATGGATTAAAGATTAAACTTAATATGATTTCCTGTATTTAGCTTGACGTGAATGTTCCGATGGGTCAAGGTTTCTGTACAAGCCCCATACGTATTCAGCAAGCATTACACTTTGGGATTTCCCTTTGAATCTTTCTTCCAATACCTTTATATCCTGATGAAACCTTTCACCGTGTTCATCTGAAACCGCTCCAAGGTTTTCTTTAAAAAAATTGAGATGAGAGTGCAGAAAATGCAGCTTTAGTGACATCTTAACGCCAATATTGTTAAAACCGATTAGAATGCTTTCAATATTTTCTGCATAGTTTTGTGCTTTTGAGTTTCCAAGGAATTCTGATATAACCAGCTGCATAAAGTCAAATGCTGTCTTTTGTATATCCGACAGATGACCATAAAATTCTTCATCTTGTAATAATTTTCTTATATCGGGTCCAACGAGCATTCCTAGAAAAGGTAATTTGTAATAAAGGGGGTTTAATCCTTTATTATTTATTTAATTATATTTTAAAAAGTGATCACCGGTTCGAATAAGGCAGAAAAACGCCAGTATTCGCCCTCGGTATAAGCTAGTCACAATGGTCACCAAGGTCCTCTTGCGACTTAGCTTTTATTGTTTTATTTTTTTTGTAATGAAAGACGCGTTATAAATTTAACAGATCTTTATTTGTTAATGTTTGCATCAGGAGTGACAAAAAATATTAAATAACTTAACCAGCTAACCTCTCGTCAAATTAAAAATGTAATTCCAGTAAATAATAAAAGTAAATAATTGGAATAGAGAGAATGAGTGTAACTAAAACATATTCTGGAGTTGTAACACAAAAAAAATATATAAATTATTAGGGTGTCCCTTTCCTTACGGTAAAAATAGAAATGACAAAAAATAATAATAAACATAAATACAATAAATATTCAGTAAAAGGTAAAAACAAATAATATTTATGTAAAATTATAATTTAGGCCGTTACAAATTTACATTAAATGAAATAAATTATTTCTTAAAACCGTATTTTACCTTCTTTGAATTTTTTCTTTAATTTTTTATTATTAATTTTAATAAATATCACACCCGATTTGTAAGTCACAGCTGACTAGACGCGAGAACTCAGTGTTTGGCCCGGCCGAACTTGACGCCATTTTTACCTGTTTTGTATATGTTGGTGTATAATTTTACTAATTAAGCGTACTGCAAAATTTCTCTTAATAATAGCAAAATTTTCAGTTGTCATTACAGACATTTTTTGGTGAGTGTAGATGTGAAAAAAAAAACAAATTTGAGGTAAAAATTTTTTTGAATGGTAAAATAAATTTTGTGATGAAAACATTTTTTGAGGTGATAAACAATTTTTGTGCTGAAAAAAGATTAGCGGTGAACAGAAATGTTTGTGGTGAAAAAAAAAATTTAAGCTAACTTAAAAATATTTTTAATGTCTAAGAGTCTGGCGAAAAAATAATATATTTTTTTGGATTAATCCAGTGAATGCAGCAAATTTTACGACTGATTGATATCATATTGACGTTTCTTTGTAATCGTTTTGGCAATTTATTGCTATCATTTTATTTTACTTGAAGACTCCGAATTACCCGATCTTCTAAACACACTAATTTTTATGGAAAATTAGTGGTTCCATTCTTACTCATTAATTCTTGATTGCTTGGCGACTGATTTTGTTCATTTTCAATAGAAAGTTTGTTGTTGGAATACCCATTAATATAAGGGAAATAAGCTACCCCGGTTTAGTCTCAGCACCGCGTTCGCCATTTTAACAAACAGATGTACACCGGTAGATGGGATTAGAATTTCCTAAAGATCGTGAGTTTATGTACATGCTTTATGCAGGCAGAGAAAAGATATGATGCATTTGGTTGTTGCAATTAAATTATTATTGTATAACTTATATTTTTCTAATGACATGGTTGTATTATATAAAAACATAAAATGCAGTATTTGATTCTAATTCCTAAGATCTTAAAATAAAATATACAAAAGAATACTTTTTACAAAATTCCAAATCCTGTACCATAAATATATTTATGTATATCGATTTAAAATATGCTCATAAATCACTTACTTTAAATTCATTATTTGTGCATTCAGCAGACATTGTAAACATTGTTTATAAACTATTTCATAAATCCCTATAAAAATGAAATGACAATTAAATTCCTTTAACAATATTTCTGTAGCTCATAAAGATTTCAATTTTAAATTGACAAATTTTTATTAACTTAACTTTAAGTTAAGAAAATGTCAATTAAAATAAACGTCAAACGAGTACACAATACACTCAGCAAACTGAACTTAATACAGACTTCAACACTAACTTAAACAGCAACAACAATAACAATGCAAAAAATACGAATCTGTACATTTAAGAATCTTTATAAAGAATGAGAAAAAAAATCCCAATAAAAATTGTTTTTTTTTTTTAATTTTCGTTCATAAACTCAGATGTGTGGCGTTCAGTCATTACTAAATGGACAGTTAATTTTTTTTTAATAAGCTCATTGAAAAAAAAATGTACAATATGCTTAATGTATTGACAGGTTTAAGTCATAATCAATCTGAAATTGTTTACAGTAAAAAAAAAATCAAAAGAACAAGTTTCTACTTCTTGTTATTTTTATGATTGATGGTTTAGTAATAAAACTAAGTAGAAACTATTACGAATAACTAAAGCTTTTTTGCAAGAGTTTGTTTGTTTGTTTTGAGATTAAAACTATGTCACATAAATAATATAAAGTTTAGAGATTTTTTTTCTTGTCCACTTTGTAATCTTCTTAGATTTATGACATTAATCATTCTTTAATTGGTTATAGTTTGTCAAATTAAATGAAAATTGTGAATTATGACAAGATTATAAATCAATGTGTTATATATTATTTGAAGAAATTCAATGAATTAAATCGAAATTAGGTTTTATTAATCGTTAATATTGAAGTGATTTTGCTGTTATTGGTGGCTTACTTATGACAATGCTTCAAAAAATATTTTAAACATGTCAATGGAATGTGGTTAAATTTGATGTTCAGGATTAGATTCAGTACTACATAAGCTTTTTATTATTCACCAAATATGCTTAACTTGTAGGGCAAGAATTAAAAAAAAAGCTGATTTGTGTGGTCTACTGGTGAATTCTTCCCTTTCTACCCTACATTATAATTTCTCACATAATAACTTAAAGACGATAAGGCAAAAATTTCTATAATTGTATGAGATATTACCAGAAAATCTTATTTATTCCGAAATTAGGGACTTAGTAAAAGGGGTTTGAAGTCGGCTGAATAGTTCTGCTGGAGGATCTTAAAACCCTAGGAATCAACATAATCAATTTTTCCTTCTAGGGGTTTATAAATTTCTGTATTTTCATTATAAAAACAAAACATTTGTCGGCTTCTAGTTCGGCAGCGTAATACATCGGCAGAAAAGTCCGTAGGATAACTAATAAAACAACAATTTTTTTTGTGGCAAAATTCGACTTAAGTCATCAACATATTCTCTTACAAGAGTCACCCCAACGCCTAATATTTCGATACCTTTTTTATACAAGGGCGGATCAATAAGTCCATGACTTTTCGACTTTCGAAATTCAACACTGCTCCCATCAAGAACTACCTGTTAGTAGACTACTGTCAAATTTAGAGCAAGTTCCGTCATTAACTTTGCGTTTAACAGCTGTTCAAAACATACAACTTCGTTGATTTTTGTTTTGGAAGATTCCGAATGCTCTGAACGCCCAGTTGAGGTCTCTACACACAAAACAATTGAAGAAATTCACGATATGGTGTTGGCCGATCGGAGATTGAATGTGTGATAGATTGTGGAAGAGATAGGCATCTCACATGGCTCAGTGGTTTCAATTTTGAACGATCACTTGGGTATGAGAGAGCCTTCCGCAAGATGGCTGCCGCATTTGCTCACAATCGACCACCAACGGAATCGTGTGACAGCTTTGTTTCCAGGGCAAAAATCCCCTCATTCGCCTTATTCTTCGGATTTAGCCCCCATTGACTATTTCCTATTTCCAAACCTAAAGAAATGGCTCGGTGGAAAGAGATTGAACTCCAACCATGAACTTATTGATCAAGCAAATGTCTATTTTATGGACGTCGAAAAATCCTATTTTTTTGGAAGGGATACAAAAATTTAAGAAACGTTGGACTAAGTGTATTGAGTTAAAAGCAGATTATGTTGAAAAATATTTTTTTTTTTGCAAAATAAACTGTGTTGCATTTAAAAAGTCACGGACTTATTGACCCACCCTTTGAATGATGTGCCTTTGGTCCTTCGAACCAAATCTCTTTCGAGCGCGAATTTTTTTGAAGTCTGAAAAGAGGTAAGAATCGCTGGGAGCCAAATCTGGCAAATATAACTGATTGTGTATTTCGTGCAATTTTGCCATCATTTGGAATCATCGACACGTTGTTGTTTTTGGTGCAGTGTGGGAAAACGCATAACTAATTTAAATGCAGTTTTCTCATTGACAAATGTTCATGCAAAATAAAGCTGACACGTTCCTTTGATATCTTTAAGGTATGAGCTATCTCCCGCAACGATTTTGTGAACTTTTTTGATGTTTTCCGTTATCACCACCTGTTTTTTCAGACCAGAGCGTTCGGCGCCATCGATGCTTGAAAGACAACGTGAACAAACCACATTTCCACCATTTGCCTTGATGGAGCAGAGTCCAAGTAACACTTATCGAAGTTTTTTCCCAGTAAAAAGCACTGATAAATCAACACACGAAATTGCTTTGAATCCAATGTTTGCTTTGAAGCCATTGTTTTCAATCCCACTTACTGTACTGATTTTAGGTAAAAAAAAACATTATTTAGAAAATGTTTTCGCTATTTACATTTTACAAATTACAGAATTTTTACAGAATATTTACAAATTTTTGTTGCTTTTTTCAGAAATCATTTTAGAAATTTTTGAAAACCGATTTGCTAAAATTAGCAAAAAAAAAAATTACTAATTTTAAAGAAGTGGATATATAAGGAAATTTTATTTCTAATTAAAACTTACACCTACAAATTTAAATTGCCTTTAAATTTAACATAGATTATAAAACGGATCGGAAGTGAATATACCGACTCATGTCTGAAAATAGGACATCCACTTAAAATACTACTAAAAAGTTTTTTTGTTCTAAAAATCAGCCCTAAAAATAATAAAAATTTGACCTTAAAAGCAAAAAAAAATATACTAAAATATTTTTCCATAATAAAACAAAATGATGAATTCGTTTATATTTTTACAGTTTTTAAGTCTTTGATTTTTTTTTTAATTTTGTCTAAAATATTTTTTGGAAAAAATAAAAAAATTTTAATGTTCGATAAAAAAAAAATAAATTTTAAATTTTATACTAATATTAATAATATTTAGTAAATTTGTTTGCCGATTTAAGCAAATAGATTTTTAACAAAAAGCTTACTAAAATTTAGTAGCGGTAGATAATTTTTTCTACAAATTTCATTGTACTACACGTTGGCAGATATTTGTTGCTCAAATTAGCAAAAAATACCGCTGGGCTAAAATTAGCAAAATTTTCCGTAATAACAGAAAAATTTTCAGTTGTCATTACAGACTTTTTTTTGGCATGTGTAGCGTCACTAAAATAGCTGTAACTTGTTTGCTAATGAACAAATTGTCACTACATTTTAATAGGTATCATCTGAAGGTTCGTAGTTCTTAAAAATTATTTGGATTTTTCATTTCTGGCGCCACCAATATGTCATCCCACGAGTTTTTTTTAGCCGATGTGTTATATGTTTGGCATTAAGTAAACGTCCAAAGTGGTTTTACTTAAGTTTAGGTTCGACAGGAAGCCGTTTTTTGACTCCATTCAGATTATCTTCTGGTTGGTGTCTTCCTCGGCGGCAACTCGTATATAATCCCCATCACCTAGGCGAGGGTGATCAATAGAATAGACAGCTAAGGACGTTAAATTCAAACAGACCGCGAAGGCTGCAAATCTAGGGCAGATCGCGAAAGCTGTAAAATTAGAAGAATCCGAGAAAGCTATAAATTTAGAATATAATGCGAAGGCTGTTAAGAGTAGTACTGTAAAATTATAACCGTCCGCGAAGGCTGTAAAATTGAAAAAGATCTCGAAGGCTGTTAAATTGGAATAGATCGCGAAGGGTCTAAAATTATAATAGACCGCGAAGGCTGTAAAATTAAAAGAGTCCACAAAGGCTGAAATATTATAGCACACCGCTGAAAAAAAGGCTGAGAAATAGAACAAATCGCGAAGGCTTTAAAGTTAAAACAGTCCGCAAAGGCTATAAAATTAGAACTGATCGCGAAAATTGTAAAATTAGAACATACCGCAAAGACTTTTGAATTAGAACAGACGATGAAGGCTATAAAATTTAATGGACAACAAAGGCTGTAAAAAATTATAAGACACCACGAATTCTGTAAAATTAAAATAGTCCGCGAAGGCTGTAAAGTTAGAATAGACCGCGAAGATCAGAATATATTTAGAAGATAGTATAATTATTTTTTCTAAGGATTTCTCTCTTTAAATAAATTTGTTTGACATTTTGTATTGGATGTTTGAATTTTGAATATTAGATTTCTAGTTTAAGTCAGACTTTTATCCACTTTTCCCCTCTCCGTAAAAAGTGCATTAGTTTAACTCCATAGAATACAAATTCTGTGGGTGTGACCGAAAGGCGAAACTTTTACTCTGTTGCACCCGCTTTTTTCATGTTCCTGGTGTGAATTCTAAAACTTTCATCGAAGGAACATATATTTGAAATTTCACAATTATAGCCCAAAATTTATACCATAAATTTCACTTCCTTCTTTTAAACAAACTTCCTTTATTCATTTATTCATCTAAAGTTCATTGACCACCACCAATTTCAAAACAATAAACAAAATTATCTCATTACAAATTGTATTAAATTTATACACGCAATATGGACAGACAACCAATATTGTATTGTATTTACACCATTCTGAAATACTGTACATAAATAAAGTAAGCATGCGCTAAATAGATTATGCCAATTGATCGAAATCACATCATAAATTTACGCAAAAACTAAATTGCTTCAAGGCGCATGCTTAACTCACACAACACTTTAATTCGAAATGTATAAAGTTTTTTTTTTGTTCAATTCATATTTAATGCTTGGCCAGAATATACTCAACACTAAAAAGCTCCCGCAGACGTCTAAAAAAAAGCAGCGTGTAGGCGGAAAACAGAAAAGACAATGCAGCTCCAGGTGAGAGGGGTGGAGGAAACCAAGTCAGTTAAATGATCATGCTCTTTAACACATTTAAAACGACTGCATTATTGCAGTTACAAATTGTTTAGTTGTAGTTTTCATGTTTCTGTTGCTGTGTGGTGGTGATATTAGCACAGACAACAATTACAAAATTCACCTGATGGGGGGAAGTGTCGCAGACTGTGAACCAACAATATACGGAATTCCTTATGTTAGTAAACTGAGAGGATTGATGTCTATAAAATTTCAGATTTTAGAATCTAATTATAACTTATGGTTACAAAAAAGATTTCCATTCATGATTTCCCATGTAAAAATCGAAATATATATGAACATACATGATCACACATGGGCTTGTATATGATCATACATGGGCATACATGGTCATATACGTCTATACATGATCTCATATATGATCATATATCTTCGGATCCGAAATTTGAGGGTATATGGTGATATATGTGCATATATTATCATACATGCTCATATATTATTCATGTATGCTCGTATATGATCATATACGTCCATATACCCTCAAATCCGAAGATATATGATCATATATGAGATCATGTATGGTCATATATTGAACAATGTATGGACGTATATGACCATGTATGCCCATGTATGATCATATACAGGCCCATGTATGATCATGTATGCTCATATATATTTCGATTTTTACATGGGTTCTTATAACTTTAGGAAAAATATACAGAACCAACGTAAAAATGGTAAAATATATGAATATACATGATCATACATTGGCTTGTGTATGAATATACATGAACATACATGATTATATACGTGCATGCATAGTGCAATGGATGACCGTACATGATTTCGTATATTTCTATATTCGAAATTTAAGGGAAATATGATCGGATATGTTCATATATGTATCATATATGATCATATATGATTTTATATAAAAATATATATGTTACGGATTCGAAGATATATGATCATTTATGAGGTCATGTATCGTCATATATGATCATGTATGCACTTAAATAATTATATACTGGCCAATGAACGGTCATATATGTTCAAATTTAATTTATAGAATACTTTTTGAGAATTTTATATGTTGTAGCATTGCATTCGTATGTTATTTTGTTTACAATGTAAGCCCAGCGGCATTTTTGGGGTGTACACAGATTGCTTTAACATGCTGATAAACTTTAAAGCTTCCATGGGGTGTTTTTGTGTGAAGGAGGATTTTTATTATGAAAAAAATGTTTAAGGTTTAACGGATAAGTCTTGTTTGCAAACATATTTTGATTTTTAATAAAAAAGCATGATGGAGATTTTAAGGAGGATGTTATGGAGAATTACATTACTCACCCGAAATGGACAAAATAAAAGGATTTGAAAAACTAAAATTACAAAAACTCGGAAATTATCGTTTTCGCTTCTAATGTTCTCTATTTAAAAGGGCAATTTCAAATTTATATACTGAATTGGTTAATTAGCAAGGAGAACAAGTCAAATTTTTACATTTGGCAATTTCGATTGATTTCTATTCTTTGTGGTAAGATCGATCAAATAGTTAAGTAATAGATTATGTCAACACATTCGTTTACATCTTATAAGGCATCAACGATTTCCATATAGATAAGAAATGGAACAAATCAAAGACTTATTCGATTTCTTACTCATTTCTTTACATACTTTAATTATTATTGTAACTTGTTCCTTTTCTTATTTTACCGATTGAATTTTTATTGAGTTTTCTTAATTTCAAAAGAAAAAAAATCTTTAAATGTGAATAACTTCTATTGGCGGGCTCGCAGACCATAATGTTATAAATAAAAAAATTTAAGAACATACAACAAAGTTTAAAAATGGCATTAAAAATTGCTCGTTTTTCAATGACTTTTATTCAATTTCAACGAAACTATAGCCCACTTGAGCACTATTGTCGGATATTCTCCTTGAGAGATACCAGAGTCTGTGGATTGTTCACATACATACAACCGTGAATTAAATAAAAACAATGAAAAGAGTCTGAAGCCAAATCGATACATTTGTGGGGACGCATTCTTCAAAATTTCCAATGTCGTCCGAGCTGCGTCTGTGCAGTTGCTCCTTTCTGTTGGAACCAGTCTCAACTAACAATTTGCGGCCATAAAATTCAGTTGGTCATGGTTCTGTATCGCTAACTGCTCATCGTGGCCGTCATATCATAGTCGTCCTCGAAAAAATAAGGTCTCCGGCGTAAATGGCAGACCTTGCAGTGATTTCAAATGGATCTAAGGGCTCTTCGTGAATGATACGTGGATTATTAGTGCCCCAGAAATGAAAATATTGTTTGTTTACGTATCCGATCAGATGCATATGGGCCTCGTCACTCCTGATAAATTTAAACAAAAAATCGTCCATTGCAAAACTTATCACGAGGATTCCGCGTTTCTGAAGTGTATAGCGTGTGATGTTTTCTTCACAAATATTAAAACAAACCTTCCAGTTGCTGTCATTTGCAAAAGTTATAGTCCCCATAGGGGGATACATTTTGGGCCACCTTGTCATTTCTATAGGTTATCGGCAGTGTAAAAAAAACAAAAGTCTAAAAAAGTTTGAATTTTTATACCCTCCATATATCCGTGGAGGGTATAGAGTATTTTTTTTTTTTGCTGATTGGTTTTTCAGTCTTAATTTTTTCATTAGACCGTACTTCTTCAAGAACGATTAAAAGGAAGAATTGGACTTGGTTGACATGAGGTTTCAACAGGACGGTGCCACAATGAATCTATTGAGAGGCGAGTTTAGTGAGCAATTAATCTCACGTTTTGAAGCAGTTCATTGGCCGCCAAAATCATGCGCTTTGACCCCACTAGACATTTGTGAGGATACGAGGGCGGATCAATAAGTCCGTGGCTTTTTGAATGAAACACAGTTTTTTTTTGCAAAAAAAAAAAATATTTTTCAACATAATCTCCTTTTAGCTCAATACACTTAGGCCCATTATTATAACTTGCCGATAGCTAAAGTTAGGATGTTAAAGGACAGATTATTAGTTTTTCGTTATTATAAGTATACTTTAACCTAAAAGTGACCGATAAGCTAAAGGTAAGTTCATCTTACCTTTAACTTTTAACGTAAGGTTTAAGCATTTGAAGTTGCCACATTTTCTGCTCTGCAGTGTAGTTGCCGTGTAGTTTTTTGCTGTTTGTTTTTTTTCTATGTTCACCGTCGACAATGTAAATTTTATATAACAAACAGTTTGATCTTATACACAATTCGAAGAAATTTTGTTTTTCGTTTGTATTTTTTGTTTGTTGTAAGTAAATAAATAAATAAAAGTACGTCGTAGCCACTACGTATATAAAAGAACCATTTTAATTTGTCAAAAGTAATCGGTTTTTGCTCTAGTAATGCCATATTTTTAAAAAACTTAATTTTATTTTATAAGGAAGTTGTAATAACCAAAAAAAGTTAAAGGGGACTTTATTCCTCACTTTAGCTAAAGTTACCTTTAACTAACACGCACCTTAAAGGCAAGTTATAATATTGGGCCTTAGTACAACGTTTCTCCAATTTTTGAAACCCTTCCAAAAAATAGGATTTTTCGAGGTCCATAAAATAGGCATTTGCTTGATCAATAATTTCATCGTTGGAGCCATTTCTTTAGGTAAGGAAATAGGAAATAGTCACTGGGGGCTAAATCCGGAGAATATGGCGAATGAGGTACCAATTCGTAGCCCAATTCATGGAATTTTGTCAATTCTTTGAAGTTGTCACACGATTACGTTTATGTTCAATTGAGAGCAAACGCGGCACCCATCTTGCAGACAGCTTTCTTAAATCCAACTGATCATTTAAAATCGAAACCAAAACTGTCATATGCAATGCCCATGGCACCAACAATCTCATACACTTTTACTTTTCGATCGGTCAACACCATATCGTCGATTTTTGGACATTTTCGGGCGTATTGACCTCAATTGGTCGTCCAGAACGTTCAGCGTCATTTGTACTTGTGCGACCACAACGAAAGTCAGTAAACCACTTTTTTACCATTGAAATCGATGGTGCAGAGTCCTCATAGTATTTATCAAGCTTTTTCTTGGATTGATTGACGGTTTTTTCGCAAAAAAATAATGTTTCATAAGCATTCGAAATTCACTTTTTTTCCTTTTTTAAAAAAATCCACGAGGTTGTATGTTTTGGACAGCTGTTAAAAGCAAAGTGAATGACGGAACTTGCTCAAAATTTGACAGTAGTCTATTAACAGGTGGTACTTGATGGGAGCAGTGTTGTATTTCATATAACTACGAGGAGAGTTCAAAAAATCACGGACTTATTGATCCGCCCTCGTACATAAAGTCTCCCGTGTACAGGGACAAGCTCGCCACAATTGCAGCCCTGAAAGACAACATTACAGCTGCCATTGGTGAGATACCGGCCAAAATTGGAGCTCAGGGATGGACCACCTACGGCGTAACCGCGGGCAGCACTTACAGGCAATAATCTTAAAAAAGTAAACGGTTATATGGATCTTTGTTTTTTTTTTTTTAATTTTTACAATTCAAACGGTTAAAAAATCATACTTTATCAATTGGTAATGAAAATGAGCAAAATCGGTCTAGCGGTAAAAATGTTGGGATACCCCTAAATTTTCCATTGTAATTTTCCATACGCAATTAAAAGATTTTGTCATATTTAATCCCCAGGATCTAGTGGTGAATAATAATTTATATTCCAAAACTGTTTTTTACCCCGAAAATTGTTTTTCAACTTAAGTTTTTCCCCTTAAAAATTTATTTTTGACCTAAAAAATTTTTTTACCACAAAAATTTTTTTCAGATTTAAAAAAGTTTTTCACAACAATATTATTTTTTTTTTTGTTCAACCCTACAATATTTTCACATTATCAGTTTTTTTCTGATACAAAAACACTGTGGAGAGTATAAAACACGCGATGAAACCAAATTTAATGATTTTATTTGTTTTTAACACAATTTTTTTTTTAAATCATTAAATTTATCGATTTTCCACCCACTTCCTTTACACATGAGCATATACGGAATTAAAAATATCATTAAAATCGTCGTATAATAATAGTGAGATTTTATTTGAAAAATAATTTTAATTGACCCCCACCCTTAACTGTGGCTCTGGATTCAAAAGTTACTGATAAATAACACTAGGAACCAAATAAGGTATTATTTTTTTATTTTAAAATCACGATTACAATTTTTTTTTTTGTTGTATGATCAAAACTTGTATCAATTCCTGCTTATATAGAATAAATATTAACAAAATTGAAAGAATTGAATTTTCATAAAATTTAAGTAGAAAATGAAATAAAATTGTGTTAAACAATAATCATGTAGTACATGTTACTTTGCAAACACCACCATCGCAACGCCTTCGCCTTTAACGATCATAAATTTAATACTAAATACGCGTGTATTGATCACTGGAATCAATGGATGATTTCACAAAGAAAAAAAATTCTTTGTAATCCATATGAAAAGGTTATTTTTTTTTTTTTTGTAGTGATATTGCGTGTAAAAATCGTTTAGTATAAGGAAAATTAATGTTTTGTTACCACAAGAAAAAAAATATTTCTTAAAATGATTTTTAAATTTTTAAGGAACATTTCAATTTGTAATAAAATCTTAAGACTGTTGTAAAAAAATATCGGTAATCGTGCGAAATTTGTTTGAAAATAATATTTAAATTTTGTATAAAGAATTTTAAAATGTTAACATGTTTTAATTTTATATTTATATTAATTTATATTGTTTTTATTACTAAAACCTCGTTATTATTGCTTTACTATGCGTTTAAGAATTGTTTTTATTATTTAAATGTTTATTTTAACACATTTTTATGTGCGATTTTTATGTTTAACATATTTATTTTCAAAAAATATCAATGAAAATATCAATTGACTTATATTGTCTCTGCTTTAATGTCTTTGTTAAGTTCTGAACTGTAGAATCGTTAAATTTTTTATTATCACATGTGCTGAAATAAAACGAATAATGTGCAGTTGTTTTTTTTTTATCGGTTTTATGTTTTTTTTAACTATTCAGGAGAGTATTAAATATGAATATATCAAGGTGGTCCTAAAACTTTGAGTACATATTGAGATATTTAATGAAAATGTCCAATCAAAAACTGTAGGCGTTTTTTTTTACTAATTCCATAAAACTGTATTTAACCCTTTAATGAGCTAATTTTTGTTTGCAACGAAGCTTAAACTCAAAAATAAACATGGAAGGACTTTTTCAAAATATAATTTTATCGCTAAATTTGGGCGATATTGGCTGAAACAGTTGAAAACAAATCTAGAAAAACAATGCTCAGTAAGACTCGGATTTGTGATCAAATGTAATTTATCAAGATATGATTAAGGCTTGCGCTTATAATTGGAGTTAAAGTGTTGATAGATAAGAAGTTGTGATTTTTTTTAGATGAAAACATACCTTAGCTTACAGTCATGGACTAAAGTATAGGCACAAGCTGTATAATGAAACAAAATGGATTGTTTTTGTTATTGCAACGTAAAAAATATTTATTTGATTAACATATAATAGCTATAGAACAAGTATATTTTACGATTGAAAAAGAAACTTTAACAAATTTTATTCACAGTTAAAACAATAAATAAAACAAGCAAGAGCGGCTAAATTCGGCTATGCCGAATCTTATATACCCTTCACCATGGTTGGGAAAAATCTGAAGTTTATATATGGACATAGGAATGGACAGATTTATATACGGACGCCTTTAAGAGGGAATTAACCATTTAGTTTGGTGATAAAACTTGGACTCGGGAAGATTTATGGTTCCAGAAAATAGGTATTTAAAAAAAATTTATGTTTTGGGCATAACTTTTTTGTATCTGAACCGAGTTTTTTTCAGCAAATATGTTATACTAAAGATTTTCGATCTTTTGCTATATAAGACGTATCCATAGGTCACATTACAGCTCTAGAATAGTGTTTGTTGTTTGTGTATAAAAGGTGAAGAGGTGAAAGAAAAGAATTTCAACAAATCGTTAAAAGAAATCACTAGAACTGCATGTGTTTTATTTCTACAAAAACGTATGATTTAGCTGGCAAATTTGCATTTGGGATTTTATTTCGCTTTTATATCAAAAATATTTTTAATTTCTTTAGCTTAATTTTAAAAATTTAAAGGAAAATAGTTTATAATTTTTTTTTAATAATTATAAGTTATGACCTAAAATAGTTTCACTTAAAGGGAAAATACATATAAAATTTTCTTAATATATGAGAAATAAAATGGTTTAAAAATCTTTTTATAAATTTTTTTAAATCAGAGCAAAAAATAGAAATAAAACCGTTTGTATTTTGTTTGTATCAGAGGGTTTTTATAAAAATTTTGATGTTTTTAGCCTATTTATGGATTATTTAATTATTAAGATAAAATTGTATATAAATTAATTATTAAATGTTAAAAAAAAAAAACAAAAAATAAACAAAAAAAAAAAAAAAATCTTAAGAAAATAAAAAAATGTACAAAAAAAAAAAGTGAATTGACCTGGATTCGAACCCGCGACCCTTCCACCTGTGGTGAAGGGTATAAAAACGTTTGTATTTTGTTTGTATCAGAGGGTTTTTATAAAAATTTTGATGTTTTTAGCCTATTTATGGATTATTTAATTATTAATAAAAAATTTTATATAAATTAATTATTAAATGTAAAGAAAAACAAAAAATAAACAAAAAAAAAGTCTTAAGAAAATAAAAAAAAAAAATGTACAAAAAAAGTGAATTGACCGGGATTCGAACCCGCGGCCTTAGAGAAAAAAAAGTATTTGTGACATATTGTCTAGACAACTGAGCTGTTGAAGCTCACACAAAATCATCGTTAATAGAGGTACATATGTAAAAAGTCTTCGTTCATTAGAGACTTGTTGAGTTTTTACATAAATGACAAATCTTTGTATGTGTTTGTTGTTTGTGTAGGTGGAGATGAAAGAAAAGAATTTCAACAAACGAATGTGTTTGTTATGCGTAAAATTCTACATACATATTAAACAAAGGGATTTTACGGAAAAAATTAGAGGTAGTCCTGGTTTTTTGGTAATATGTCAGCCATTTATTAACCGATCTCTCTGATTTTTAATAGCAAACAGAAATGGATCACATGTATCAGAAATAAAAAACAATCAAGTCCTCATGATGTCTGGGTTCTTCGGAAAACCTATTTCAACACACAGACGGACATCGTTAAATCAACTTCGCTCTTCATAAGGACCCAGAATATATATACTTTATAGGGTCTAAGATCAATATTGTAGAAATTACAAACGGAATGACAAATAAATGACATGTGGTGAAGAGTATAAATATTAAAATAGCTCAGTTTCCCGTGATACAAAAATATAGGCACAACTATATCGACATGTTTACAAAATCGATATTCCGCCTATGTGGCAACGCTTTACTTTTAACACAAACTGGAATATTCCGTTATAGTTTATAGTTGGGTTGTTCCGTTATAGTTTTTTATTTTTTCAGTAAGTGAAAAGTTGAAAAATATAATTTTAAGAAATTATTTCCTTGACTTTTTTTAACAATGAGCCCGAAATTAAGTGAAACTACAGAATCACAGCGAAATATTATTCTCCACTTGCATAACCAAGGAAAATCTTTTGCTGAAATTGGGCAATTGATGGATCGTAGCCGTTTTACCATTCGGACAATTATAAATCGTTTTAAAGGCGAAACTGACTTCAAAAGTGCTAAGCGTAGTGGTCGTCCACGCAAGTTAACTGAACGGGAATGTAACCAAATCGTAGGGGAAGTTGAAGTTGATCCGAAAATAACATCAACACAGCTTGCAGCAACTGTTAAGGACATTTTGGTAAGGACGTGCACTCAAAAACTGTACGCAGATTGCTACACGAAGCTGGTTACAACTCACGAGTTGCTAGACGAAAACCATTGATATCTGATATCAATCAAAAGAAAAGATTGGCATATGCAAAAAAGTATGAAAATTAGTCTTGCAGTTTCTGGGATCAAGTGATGTTCTCAGATGAGAGCAAATTTTACATTTTTCAACCTGATAGACACTCAAGAGTATGGCGAAAGTCCAACACTGTATATGCCAAAAAAAAATAACACCAACCGCAAAATATGGTGGCGGGGGAGTAATGGTTTGGGGCTGCATGCAGGCTGCGAGTGTAGGGGAACTTGTATTTATTGATGGAATTATGGATAAAAAAGTTTACCTTAACATTTTGAAGGAAAAATTAAAAAAAGCGCAGAGAAATTGAATCTTCCTATGTCATTTACATTCCAGCACGATATTGACCCTAAACATTCAGCTCGCGACGTAAAGATATGGCTTGCTTATAATACAGCACATGTTTTACCACATCCTATGCAGTTTCCAGACCTTTATGGGACGAATTGGGCCGAAGAGTCAAAAAACGCACCATATCAAGCAAAAGCGATCTTAAAGAAGTGTTAAAGAAAGAATGGCTAAAAATTGGAGAAAATCTTACTAGAAAATAAGTCCACTCCATGTCATAGCTATTATATGTTCTATAGCTATTATATGTTCATAAAATAAATATTTTTTGCGTTGCAATAACAAAAAAAATTCATTTTGTTGCAGTATACAGCCTGTGTCTATACTTAAGTCCATGACTGTATATTTTTTTTAAATTTATAACTTCAAAGAAGTGTTAAAGAAAGAATGGCTAAAAATTGGAGAAAATCTTACTAGAAAATAAGTCCACTCCATGTCATAGCTATTATATGTTCTATAGCTATTATATGTTCATAAAATAAATATTTTTTGCGTTGCAATAACAAAAAAAATTCATTTTGTTGCAGTATACAGCCTGTGTCTATACTTAAGTCAATGACTGTATATTTTTTTTAAATTTATAACTTCACAATTCTTCGAGCTCATTGTGATTATCTTCTTCGCTACTCCATTGTAATTATCTTCAGGAAATAACAATTCAAATTTCAAATTATAAACAATTTGAATGTTTTGAAAAAATTTTTATTTGCCAAAAAAAAAAAATAATTAACGCATAATTTTATTCAGAAAGTGCCATATGAAATGCCCATGGCACCAACAATCTCAAGCACTTTTACTCTTCGATCGGCCAATACCATATCGTGGATTTTTTCGACATTTTCGGGTGTATTGACCTCAATTGGGCGTCCAGAACATTCAGCGTCATTTGTACTTGTGCGACCACAACGAAAGTCAGTAAAGCTTTTTTTACGATTGAAATCGATGGTACCCATAGTATTTTTTGATCTTTTCCTTGGTTTGATTGAGGGTATTTTTTCGCAAAAAATAATGTTTAATAAGCACTCGAAATTCACTTTTTTCCATTTTTAAAAAAATCCACGAGGTTGTATGTTTTGAACAGCTGTTAAACGCAAATTATTTATTATTTATTTATTTATTTATTTATTTATTTATTTATTTATTTTATTAAACATATAATTACAAATTATATTTTAATACCCTAACCGAGCACTAGCAACGAAGGCCTTCAGCTCGTTGTAGCGAAAACAGACCAGAGCCTCGGGTGGGAATCGAACCCACGACCCCCGCACTGATAAGCTAGCACGCTACCAACTAGCCTACCGGGGCGCTCAAACGCAAATTAAATGACGGAACTTGCTCAAAATTTGACAGTATCCTATTAACAGGTGGTACTTGATGGGAGTAGTGTTGCATTTCATATAACTACGAGGGAAGTTCGAAAAGTCACGGACTTATTGATCCGCCCTCGTAGCAAAAAAATTTCCTAAATCATAATTTTTTTTTACTAAAAGTCAGTACAAAAATATTGAAACCGTTTACGAATTTTTCTACTAACTTTTTTTTTCTGATGACGTCATCCTGTTAGTAAATTTTATTAAACTAAATAACTGCACTGAAAATTGGGAGCCATGTTGGTAAGTCATCATTTCCCTTGTTAAGGATCAAAAAAGCATCGTTGAAGAATCAGCTTGGATATAAATGAAATTTGCTTATGTGATGGAGGTAAAAACTATTTTCTGAAATAAATAATCAACTGGAAGGTATCTGGGTATACAAAAATAAATAGGTATAAAATGTTTGTAAATAAAATATTTACAAATATTTTTAAGCCCCTAAGGTATGAGGTATATAAAATTGTATCCCCTACATCGCACATCGAATTTATTACACAATATTTTATATTAAACAATTACTGCGTTGATATTCATAAGAACAAAATTATAGTCCCTCAAAAAATATTTAGTCATTAAAAAGTTTCCTTGATTATTTTATTAAATATTTCCAAACAAAAACTCTGCTGTAGGTCAAAAAGACTAAAGGACACTTTTATCATTTTCATATTTATTAATAAAAATAAAATATTATGTATTGTATTTAAAGAAAAAAAAAATATCCTTAAAAATTAAAGTGATAATTTTACTACCGCTATTAAAAACCACATTTTTGTTTGTTATCACAACCATAACTAATTCATAACTACCAAGAGAAACCATTAGCTACCAATTAGTAGCTGTGATAGAAAACGCGATAAAATACCAACATTTACCACAGAAGCTACAAATTGTGTAACCCTTAAATAAAAAAAAAATCTTAAAAAGCCACACAGCTACTAATTAAAAGAAGAAATAAAAAAACACACAAAAAAATGTCAATGAAAAATGAGAGACCCACCACACTTGTAACTCCATACAATCCTTTACAATTTTTAACTACTTTTCTTTAGTAGCAGTAACTTACTTGGTGGCATTTCCTTTTTTTTTAAATGATACTAAGTTTTTACTTAAAAATTTTATGATACTATAAAATAAAATTATGTTAAGATTAACTTAAACTCCATAAATAAGTATGTAGTTACTAATTTTTTTATGTTCTTTTACTTTGTATAACTGACCCATTTTTAAGGTTTTTTTTTTATTTTTATTTATTTTCAGCAAAATCTTCTTATAATCATGTGGATTTTTCTGGGTTAATATCATATTTTAAGGATTTTAATGTTTAAATTTTGGTATAATTTTCAAACTACTGATCAACTTTAATTGATTGTTGTTTACAACTTTTAAGATGGTACGTATTAAGCTTTTTGTAAGAAGTTATTAAATGCTGACTGTAATTATAAGCATTTCACTATAAAACAAAAGTTGGTATATTATGTATTTTATATAGATTGTTAAAATTTTTAACAAACACAAATTTTTTAGTACACCCAAAAACATGAACTAGAATTTCAAAAAATTAACTTATTTAGAGGAAAACTTGAAATGAAAACGTCGCCAAAGACACTTTTTACCAATATTTAATAAATTTTTCCTTGAAATGAAGAAACAAATTTTTCTTAAAATTTGCTCAAAATTTCTTAATTATAGAAAAATTTTACTATTGAGAACTAAATTTTTATTAGAAAGCAGCAATATTTCCTCCTTAATAATTTTATAATATATCATCTTAAATTTTACTGTTAGTAAGGAAATGTTTTCTTGCTTTTCAGAAAGGTTTTATTTTATTTAAGTTCATTTGATAACTTTATTTACTAAAAACTAGGACTTAATTCCCTATAAATAAGAAAATATTTTCTAACATCAATTAAATAGCACTTCTTTTAAGTAAAAATCTACCTTAAGTTTTATAAAAATTTTATAATAAATGTGAAATTTCCACTTTCGGAGGAGTTTTGCTTTGTGAGGACACTGCTTTTAGCAAACTTTTTCCTATACATTTTTGTCTTTAAATTTAATAGAATTATATTAAAATATAATTTAAATTTTATTAGCGAATCTTTGAATACCCTCGACCAATATCCTAAAAACATGTTTTCTACTGTTTTTGATACAGATAATATAAAAAACTTTTGAAGTAAAATAATGGAGGTGAAAAAAATTTTTTGAGGTGAAAAACTTTTTTGGATGCGAAAACGAATTTTTTGGTGTAAAAAAAATTTTAAGGTTAAAAAAATTTTTTGAGGTGAAAAAAATTGTTTGTGGTGAAAAAAATTTTAGTGGTGAAAAGAATTTTTTTAGGTGAAAAATATTTGAGGTGAACACAAAATATTATTAATTTCTAAGCGGCTGGTGAAAAAATATTTTATATACCAGTCGCTACTATGAAATTGTACTAAAATACAGCAATTTTGTATGGAAAATGTATAGGTATCTTCATATTTTCACTCATAATTTTTTAACGGCTGGACAGATTTTGCTCATTTTCAATACCAAACTGCTCGGGAGGATGTACAATAATCTGGATAAAAATAGGCACCCCCGCTTGCGTCTTCGCATCGTGATCGCCATTTTAACAGACAGACAGACAGACAGACGGACATCGTTAAATCGACTTAAAATTGCATAAGGCTCACGAATATATATACTTTATGGGGTCTTAGACCTATATTTCGACATGTTACAAACGGAATGACAAACTGATATATACCCCCACCATATATGGTGGAGGGTATAAAAATGTACTGCACGATATCCTGAAACGTAATAAATTGTGACATTGCCAGATCCTTTTCGTCGTTTTATTAATGGTTCTCCTTGAGAGAACTACAAAATGAGACGACCTAAGTGACACACGGCATCTATGGCTAAGGAACACTGGGGGTCCTTTATCTTCTTAAATTAACTTATTTAAAGAAATTGTTTCAAAAATACAAAATATGACAGTTACATTTCTTGTTATTTTTCAAAAATGGAAATATGTCAAAAGTTTATTTTATGGCCTTTTTAGCTTAAAATTGAATTAACATATAGAAATTTTACCTTTTTTTAATATTAGTATAAGTATAAATTTTAAAAGGCGCAACGTCAATTATAGGAAAGCCATTATGCCGTAATGTATTAAATGTGCATAAATTGCATTAAAGCGCAAATTCAAAATTTATTACCTTTTGCTAACAAAATTTTAAAATATATTTTAAGCTACTTTAGGTTCAATATTTAACACCGTTAAGATTAGAGATCGGCACGTGAGCGATTTTTGACTTACGTTTACACACGATCACGAACCAAAAATTAGAATCATGCGCAATAGTTTTTATTAAAATTTTTAAAATTTATCTGAACTAAGTTTCATAAAAGTTTCCCTAAAAATAGTTCATCAGTTTCTAAAACCAAATAAATTTTTATTATTATAAAGGGAAAACTTTATTACTTTTTGTTTTGAATTGCCTAAACTAATTTTTAGACCAAAATGCTTAAAAATTTGAATGCGGTAGACTTAAAGACTGAATTTAGAAATGACTTTCTAAACTTTAGTTAATTTTACTACTCGTGAAGAAAAACGAAGTTCCAATACTTTCTCATTTTAAGTTAGACACATTTTTTGAACTAAATGGGAGTAAATTTTTGAACCACAAATTTCTTAAAATTAAATATTTTTCTTTAAATTTATAAATTTTTATTTAAATAATTGCTATTTTTTCCTTAAATCAAGAAAAATTACTTAGGAAAGATATGAATTACTTAGGAAAGATATGAAGATATTTTTGAGTATATAATCTATTTCGTTTTAACCCAAACATTGGAGTTTTAAAAAAATTTTACTTAAATTAAGGAAAATTTTTAAACTATTTTAAAGGAAATTTCGGATTAATTTTTAGTTTATGTCTGTTTTTATTTTTGAGTGTACTTTAAGTTCAATATTTAAGACTGTTAAGAATAGAGATTCGCACATGAGAGATTTTTAACCCACGCACGATCACGAACCAAAAATTTCAATCATGCGTTTTTATGTATACTTTAATTTGTTTCTTTTTATAATATTTTTTGTTTAAAACTGGGAAAACTAACTAGTTTGTTTTTAATTTAATGTTTTTTTTTTCTTTTTGAAAATATATTAAAAATGAGTTAAACATTTTGGAACAAAAAAAAAAAAAATTCTATACCAAAGGTTATTATTTCTCAAAAATTAGAATGCATTTATTTGAAACAAAAAAATATTCTATTAAATTTTTTATAATTTTTCTGAACTAAGTTGCATGAAAATTTTCCTTAAAAATAGTTCATCAGTTTCTAAAACCAAATAAATTTTTATTATTACATAGGAAAAAATTGATTACTTTTTGTTTTTAATTGCCTGAACTAATTTTTAGAAAAAAATTCTTAAAAATTAGAAAGTGGTAGACTTAAAAACTGAATCTAGTAATGGCCTTCTAAAATTTAGTTAATTTTACTACTCGCCAGAAAAAAATTACCACACATTAAGTTCAAGTACTCTCTCATTTTAATTTAGAAATATTTTTTTAAAAGGGAGTAAATTTTGCTCTAAATTTTTATTTTTTTGCACTAAACTTAGTTTTATAATTGTATATTCTAGTATGCAATTTGCTTAAAACTAAGATGTTTTTCTTTAAAATTCATAAATTTTTATAAATGTTTTTTTTTCCTTAAATCAAGAAGTATTACTTAGGAAAGATATGAACTATATATACTATTTCTTATATGAGTATATATACTATTTCTTATTTACCCAAACATAGCAATTTTTATTAATTTTAAGAAAATTTTTCTAAGTTTTAATAAAATTTGACTTAAATTGATGAAAATTTTTAAACTATTTTAAAGGAAATTTTGGATTTATTTTTAGTTCATGTGTATTTTTTTTTTGTTTGAGTGTATTCGCTACTTTAATTCTAGAGGTTTAAACTATAGTTTGGAGAAAATAACAAAACATAAGTTTTTCCGATAATTTAACAGATATTTGAATTGTTTCTTTAGACGTATGATTATAAATATAGATTTCTGTATCTTAACACTTTAAAAGGGTAACTAAAATTCTGCATAACCGAAAATATGGAGTACTCCTTCTTAACTTTTCACTAAAGCATGAAACACGCGCCAGTCTTAGAGCTGGTTTAAACCGTAGCCGCCAAAATAGCTTTAATCTTTAAAGTAAAAAAAAGATACACAACTTTCTTAATAAAATCGTTGTTTTTATTTTTTTTTTTTTTTGTTATGTAAACTTCATGATCCTTACAACAACGTTTAACTGCCTTAAAAAGAAACAAATTTTTGTAATGAACTACTTCTTTACTACTAGTGGCTAAATAACTGACGGACTGCCAATTGCAAGACATTACTGATCTTTTAACTAATCATGGTCTTTATAGCTTTTAAATATGCAATTTTAAAAACTTCTGTTTTATTTTATGCATACTTCCAAAAATACAGAACAAAAAAAAAAAAAAAAAAAACAAAAACTAAAACCAAAACTCCCTTACAGTACGCGTGGCTTATGTGGAAGTTATATAAGCAGTATGGTTTAAAAATAAAGATCATATATGTAGTTCATATTTTTTATGCATTTTAAAATATTTTTCATCTTGATGATATGATGATAGATGTGGATTTTTGCAAACATAAGCAGAAGTTTTTTTTTTGGTCCAGTTATGCATAAATTTAGCATGCTTTAATGCATGATATAAAGGGTGTCCCAAGAAGAACGCAATTTTTGAATCTGGCAACATTCGAAGTGTCATTGTTTGACATTTGAACAATTGTTATTGTTTGCTAGTAGAAGGTACGAGGTTAGTAAAAATGGAGCGCTACACGAATGAACAACGCATTCTCAATGTGAAATTGTTTTACCAAAATGGTGAAAGTTTTGCGGCTACAGTTCGCAAATTGCGATCAATTTGGGGTCACAATAATGCTCCAAAAGAGTCAACTGTAAAGAGATTAATGGATAAATTTGCCGAAACTGGGTCTGTTAGTGATGTAAAGACAACAACGCGCCATCGACCAGGTCGATCGACCGAAAATGTCGCAGCTGTACGTGATGATGTCGCTCAAACTCCATCCACCTCAATTCGACACCGAGCTCAGCAAATTGGTGTCTCCAAATCCACTTTGCAGCGAATTTTGACGAAAGATTTGCATCTTCATGCATACAAAGTTCAATTGACTCAGGAACTGAAGCCAGCTGACCATGGACAGCGAAGGGAGTTCGTTAATTGGGTATTGGAGAGACAACATGAAAATGCTGATTTTGCCGATAAAATCATCTTCAGTGACGAGGGCCATTTTCATCTTGATGGCTTCGTCAATAGGCAGAATTGTCGCATTTGGGGTGAGCAAAATCCTCGAGTGATTCACGAGAAGCAAATGCATCCTCAACGTGTCACTGTGTGGTGTGGTTTTTGGGCTGGAGGAATCATTGGACCTTTTTTTTATGAAAATGAGGCAGGTCAAGCGCAAACAGTCAATGGTGTTCGGTATCGTGAAATGATAACCAGTTTTTTCTTGCCTAGAATTGAAGAAATGAATGTGGAGGGCATGTGGTTCCAACAAGACGGCGCCACATGTCATACAGCCAGAGAAACAATTCAATTGTTGCATCAGTCATTTCCCGGTCGTGTTATTTCGCGTTTTGGAGATCAGAATTGGCCGCCTAGATCGTGCGATTTAACACCATTAGATTTTTTTCTTTGGGGTTTTTTGAAGTCGATGGTTTACGCGAATAAGCCGACGACGACTCAAGCCTTAAAAGAGGAAATTGGACGCTGCATTAATGAAATACCGCAGCATTCATGCAAAACTGTCATTGAAAATTTCATTAAAAGATCGCGTGCATGCCAGCAAAGCCGCGGCGGCCATCTGCACGATATATTGTTCCATACATAACCTCATTCTGTCTACTTTACGATATAATAAAATTTCACGATTTTTTTTTAAATATCTGTGTTTTATTTAAAATTTAAAAATTGCGTTCTTCTTGGGACACCCTTTATTACATGACATGATATGATGGTATGGTAACCATCATTCTATAACAACATATAGACAAGAGGACCACACAGGATGATAGTAAATTTAAGATAGCATAAAGACCAGCATTTAACTATGTACATACCTTGTAAATGTAACTATCATAACTTTTAATTATTATTGTAACCATATTTGGAAGAGATTCATATTCAATAAAAACAAATTTTATTGCAAACAATTTGTAAGTCTTAAGGTAAAAAATGTATACAAAATAAGGTGTTAACTTCTTTTTGATACTCCCGTATTCCCGCCCATTATTTATCCCTTTAACTTGAGATTAGGTCAGTTGCGGAAGTTTCAGAAGAAATTTTGAATGATATATTACTCACAAGCTTTCTTTGATACACCTAGAAACAAATTTCTTGACCCTACCGAATTTAGTTCCAACTGAATTTACAAAAATGCTTCAACCCCATTACCAATTTTTTCACAACCGATATTTCACACGCAAAGAAAAAACATGGTTGGGAGAATCTTATTCGAAGAGCATCATATATTTTTGGGATTATGATTCTGCCAACCATAATCGTACTATATTATGGTTATCATATTATGATGATAAAATATCCATAATTTTACCATAATATGGACCCTACTGTTATATTAAGATCCAAAAATTACCATATTATGATTCTTAATAAACATATGATTTTGAATTTATCATAATGCATGTAATCATAGTATACTCAAAATGTTATTACATTATGGTCCCCATAACTATATTATGATTTCTGGATTATCATAATATGATTCATGTAAAATCTTTATATAGAATCTTTTTGACAATGAATTGATTATTGTAAATAATATTACATGTATAAGGGATTTTCGAAAAAAAAACCATCAAAAAAATCTTCTAAAGTTTAAAAAAAAAAAAATAAACTGGATCTTAAAAAGTCAATTGATGAAATGTTTTAAATCCACATGAAAGGTATTTTCTACTCATCTGATATTTGTCCAGTTTTAGTAAACAATATATGATTGTTTTTTTAAGACATTTTGGTTTTTACGAAAACAAGACAAAACTCGTATTAGCACTGTAAATGTTAAAGTCATGTTTTATTTGATGTATAATTATTCATTGACTGTTGCCAGAATGGTTGCATAATTATCAAATTTTATTCATAGTCACAATTTTTGTTACCACAGTATGGTTACGCCCAATCCTGTTATAAAATAGAAGGTGGCAATCATAGAATAGTGAAATATTTACTATAATAATGATGGTTGATGTTGATGGTTAGACAACCAATAATATGGTTGTGACAACCATACCCGATTGCAGCAAGCACAATATAGTAGCAGTGATCATGTTGCAACCATGTTTTTTCTCTGCGTGCACCGATAGAATTTTGAGATTGTTCCAACCGATTCCGAATTTGAGAGTTGCAATAACCGAGTTTCGTGGTTGTAATACCATAATTCGATTGAGGGAGCCAAACTGTGGGATTAAGGTTGTGACAACAGAATTTGTTAGAAAGCAAGTTTCTCCCAACCGATATTCTATATTATTTAAGCTGAAATCCTAAAATATTTTTTGCACCAAAAAAAAAGTACAACAATAAGTATCACCCTATTGGAAAATGCTGCCATTTTTGCAAATGTTATCGTATGTCAGTTTGGTTTTGACATTCGTGAAGTAGATACGTGCGAAATTTATTTTGAATAATACGAATACAGCTATTAAATTTTGGAAATCAATGACGAAATGGATGATTTTCCATTATAAGCTCATTTTTATCTCAGCGGCCACGTCAATAAAATTCTTAATGTCACCACATGGTGTGCAGTTACTTTGGAAAAAGTCATTAGACATTTTACGACCGCTATAGAATCATTGCTTATTAATTTTTTCTTACCGGAAGTTGCCAATATAGATTTGGAGGACACATCGTTCCAATAGGATGGGACCACTTGTCATACAGCGCGTGTAATTTTGCATTTCGACGATTTGGCTTGGTCAGTCAGATCTCCTGCACTTCTTCCTCTGGGGATTTATAAAGTCATTGGTGTACACAAACAAGTTCCGCAGAGCCTAAATTTGCATCAACGCCGAAAGCGGCCATTTGTATATACATTTCCAAAATTACTGGAAACAAAATTTATAATTGCAAACATACATGATCAGTTTAAAACTAAATGAGTTTTCACTTTAAAGAAAATTTGTAGCGACAGAAAATCAAATGATGATTTTTGTCCCACAATTATATATTTTACAATAGGTTTGTTTTTTTTTCGAATTGTATATCTATATCTATAACTATTTGTAAAGAAAACGACTATCCCCTCTTACCTGACTTTTCTTTATTTTTTGTAAACAAATACAATTTTAACATTTGGGGCCGCCGGAACGCGAAATAGAGCAATTTTATTGTTTGCTCTGCTTTACTTTTACTTACAAACACATAACTCATTTGTTAGCTTTAGTTGTTTTTAATATTTTATCAAATTAAAAACACAAAAATTTTAAATATTTTTCTGCCAAATAGTTTTGTTCACAATAAAAAGAGAAAAGCCAATAATTTCCAAGACTTGGCAGCATTTTTATAAATTTTTTATTTTTAAGTAACTATATCTATAAATACTTAGTAAGTTTATATCTATTTAAATTTATATGGAATATTTATATGAAATTCGAAAAAAACACACTTAATATTGAAATTAGCATCATATGCAATTCAAAAAAAATAGTACTAACATAAAGTGTCTTTTGAATAAAAGAAAGAATACTAAAATAAGTTTAATTTTCTTTTAAAAAACACAAATAACATATCTTCAGAAGAAAAAGTTCTAAAAGAAGTTCCCTTTCTTTCAGAGGCAAGTACTTAAAAAGTAGATTTTTTTTTTAATGAAGAAGTACCCAAATGTCAATATATTTAAGATAATTTCCTCTATAAGTACAAACTCCTTAACGAAAGGATACTCCTTAAGTACTCTTTCAAGGAAAGAATACTCTTTTAATGCACTTCCTTTAAGAAAAATTACACTTTTTCTAAAAAGAAATTAAGAAAACGACACGAAAACAAGAGTGCTGGTTCTTTTAAATATTATACGAGAATATAAATATTTAAGCCGGTTAATATTTAGTAAGTACAATTTTTAAATGGCATCTTACCATCTCGAATAGGAGACGATATGGGAATCTCAAATAGGATACTATTCATCACTTATCCAACACTTTGCTCATAATTCTTCTGTGTTTTTCTGAATTCAGTAATTTTTATTAATACGGTTTTGATAGCTGAATTCGGCAGAAATCGATGATTTTGGTAAATTCCATTGCCACAACCAAATTAAGTTTGACCAAACCGAATTGAGGTTAAACAATCTAATTGAGGTTGATACAACCGAATTGAAGTCGTAACAGCCCAATTAATCAGCAAGCTGGAGTTAGAAACTTAAAATTTGACATCCACCAAGATGTCATTTTTAGACATTTTTAAGGGGAGGGGCAAAAACGGTAAAAATCTCCCATACACCTTCAGCTAGAAATCTGAAAATTAAAAATATGTATTCCCTGGAATATGGGCTATAGAATTTTCATTTTCGTATAGGCTATGGAATTTTCACTTAATCACTCACGCCAAATCGGTAAAGATTGAATTTTACAATATATAGGCTTCCATTTTATTGCAGGCATCCACTACTTGCAAAATGGGGGTTTGAAAAAATTTTACGGGAAGGAGCAAATAGGGGGAAAAATATGTCATTTAATGCTCATTTACAAATCTGATATTTAAAATATATTTTCTCTGGAATTTAAGCTAACACACTCATAATATTCTTTTTGGAATTTCCAAACCAAACCACTGGAGCTGGGTAGTTGAAATTTTGCAACTACCCAATTCCCACCAAATTTTTTTAGGGTGTATCTAAAATTCTGCCAATTTTTTACTTACTTCTAAGTCACTGACATAGAAAGTATTTCAAGCTAATTTATTAGATTTTTAAGAAATCTTGGTACGAGGGCGGATCAATTTGTCCGTGACTTTTCGAACTTCCCTCGTAGTTATAAGGCGGTACTTTTAATAGACAACTGTCAAATTTTGAGCACGTTCCGTCATTTACTTTCAGCTGTTCAAAACACACAACCTCGTGGCTTTTTTTAAAATGGAAAAAAGTGAATTTCTAGTGCTCATTAAAAATTATTTTTTGCGAAAAAACCGTCAATAAAACCAAGGAAAAAGCTTAATAAATACCAAGGGGGCTCTGCACCATCGATTTCAATGGTAAAAAAGTGGTTTACTAGCTTTCGTTGTGGCCTTATAAGCACGAAAGATGCCGAACGTTCTGGACGCCCAGTTGAGGTCTCTACACCCAAAACAATTGAAAAAATTCACGATATGGTGTTGGCCGATTGGAGATTGAATGTGCGATAGATTTTGGAAGACCTCACATGGCTAAGTGATTTCAATTTGGAACGTTCACTTGGGTATGAGAAAGCTTTCCGGAAGATGGCTGCTTAGTTTCCATGGCAAAAATCCATGAAGTAGACTACTAGTTTCCCCCTCACAGTGACTATTTCCTATTTCCAAACCTAAAGAAATGGCTCGATGGAAAGATATTTAGCTCCAACGATGACATTATTGATCAATGAAATGCCTATTTTATGGACCTCGAAAAATCCTGCTGTTAAACGCAAAGTAAATAAAGGAACTTGCTCAAAATTCGACAGTGGTCTATTAACAGGTGGTACTTGATGGAAGCAGTGTTGCATTTAATATAACTACGAAGGAAGTTCAAAAAGTCACGGACTTATTGATCCGCCTTCATATGTAATAAAGAATAGATATCTAAGACCAACCTTCCTCGGTTTTTGAACCACTTCAGGAGAGGTGGTTGGAATCTGTTTTTTATACACCTCGAAAACAGATTTGTGCTGATAACTGAATTTATTGCCAATCGAAGGGTTTGGTTTTTGCGTATTTTTTTACCCTGGTTTTTCTATATTATGGCTATAAATTTACAATAAGGCCCAGAAGCCGAGAGAGATTAAGGTTATATTTTTTATTACATATCCAAATTTCAACTATGTCGGACAGTTTTGTTGGAATATTTTCCTACAAAGAAAATTTAAAAATTCGAAAAGGTTTTTTGTAAAAAAATTTTATAATTGTATCAAGGTGAATTAGGTGTCGCCAAATACGTAGATGAAATGATGCTGTCGTCATCCGTCCTATTCGATCTGTCATATTCGTTGAAATTTTGATATGAGTTTCGTATTACCTTCTGATAAATAATATGAGGAGAAATCGGTATACTCTTTAATTTGTCGGCCTTAATGGATCCGCCATTTTAAGTTTTAAAAATTTTATACTAGATTCATATACACTGGGCTGGCTTCTAAATACTCTCGAACAAATAATATAGGTACAACAATTTAGCTACCCACAAAAATTTCCTTTATCAGATTCGTGTTCCGCTAAATAACTTAATGCAGGTCCGATCACTTTTAAAAGAATCATCCGCCATAATGCATCAGCTACCTCAAATTTATTTATTTTTAATTTGCATTTTAAATTCCCGAGATGGGTTAACAGCCGTGACAGGTGCATTTTACAATTGTTTTCTTCAACATATTCCGCTTCTAGTGAAGAGAGTTTAGCTAGGAAACCTTATATATAAGCTTTAAGGTTCCTTCTAAGCCGGACCCAGTAGGAATTATTTTAAGATGCGTTTCCTAGGAAGAGATTGATTTAACTCTGGGTTTAGTTAACTCCCTTTTGGGATAAGTTTATTAATCTTTTCCAGAAGTGATGTTAATATAATTAGTCAATATTTGTAAATCCAAACTGTTCCTCAAATTGTACCGACCACCCTTGAACTAAATGTCTATCTTTGCTAGATGAAAACGATTCTTATAGTATTATGACTTTTAGTTTCACTTCCTCTATTTTTGTTTGAGAAAATTTTAAGAAAACCCATTCATTCAATTATATTCTCACCAACATATGACTCGTGTCTTGAAGTATCAATAACCAATATTAACTAACAAATTGTTACTTTACAGGTAATTTTAAGACCTCCCTACTTACATGTGAAAATTTTAATCAATTTTAATAAATTTAAGGAAAATCTTTTTATTTATGAGGGGAAAAAAGCAATGAAAATCTGACAAAACAATTAATTTTAACAAATTGTTCAACTAGGAAGTAATTTAAAAACACACACACCTGGGCTGACATTGTAGAAAATCATTGCAAACCATCAGTGTGGTCCATCCAGCCAGTGTTGAAGACAAGAAAAGCACTTGTATATGTTAAGAAGCAAATAATAAAGAATCATTAGTGAAATGAATTGCATAAATATAAAATATAATTGAAGAAGAAATGTATAAAAGACAACTCAATTATATGGATAAGTAGGAAATACAAATAAGAAGAACAAAACACAAAATCTCGTAACAAAGAGTTATAGAACAATTTTTCTCAAATACACAAAGATGAAAAGAGAAACTTCCGGTCTGGTCAATAATTATAAAGAAAAAAAAGGACATAAAATTGAGTTGTCAAAAAATTTTGTGTATAAATCTTAAACTAAAGTCTAGTTTAATGTGTAAAGATTCTTTTTGCAGGTAAATCAACTTAAATAAAAGTAAAATGACAATTGTAAAGAATAAAATATTTCTTTAATAAAAAACATGCAGCCAACGGATTTCCGGAGTAAATTTATATATAAAGTATAATAAGCGTCCCTATTTTGCTAAATATATTTACTTATAAGGACATTATTGAAGTTGCAAATAAGTTCACAGTTTAAAAATTTATCAATTCAAATTTGAATTAAACTAGATCGTTAAACGTGTATGTTAAAATTAATTGTATTAATGTCTAAATTTCAAAAGTAAAAATTAAATTTTTTGGAGCTTTCTAAATTTAACTCTATAAACCTATAGATGATTTAAAATATAGATATTTTCAAATGTGATTATTGTCCCCACAAAGTTCGGTTCTTGATCTAGTTATAGAACTGCTTCTCGGAGGGTGATACCTTAGATTTTGACTCCCGGCAATCAATTCTAAAACCTGTTTCATGCCAAAATAAAGCTTAAGTCACTTAAGACAATTGTAGTTGGGCCTTTACATTAATAAATTATATAATAGAAATTAAAAAAAAAATTAAATCTCAGGCATAATTATACCACTTCACTGATATGTGCTGGATCTGTCCCGCTTTTAGGTGCTTTCTCAAAGGTTTTTTTCACTGGTCATGGCACAAATCTCAGGGCAGGCACTTTTACATTGGTCCAATTTTACTAGTCTCGAGGTTAGTACTTTTAGATAATTTCTGTTTCGAATTACGTGATTGACTGATTGAATAACTGACTCAACGTCGCTGGGGCCAAAAGAAGAAGTTTCCCCCTTGTTGGCTTGGGGGTTTTAAAAAGGAGTCTTATCCATAATAGAATGTATTGAACGCTTAGGCTGCAAATAAAAAAATTAAGTATGCGATAATCTGCTGAAAAACCAGGTGTTGCAACTTTTTCCATGAACGTAGTAAAAATAAGAGTTCACTAGCAGTAATCTAATTTTTTAACGTGCTGTCTAAATCCCTTCGAATAGAAACCAGAAATTTAAAATGTGTGTACTTTGCAAAATAGGCTAATTCACTACTGAAGCACTTTTTCGGATAGAAATCATATGTATGTTTTTTAAAGAGTGTTAATTTTATTAATTTTCGCCGGGAACGTGGTAAAATGGAGGTTCAAGAGCTTAAAAGGCTCCCTCTTATTGGCTTGTACAAGCTCGTTTTGGCTAGAAATCTGAAGTTTTTGGTATGAGCCAATTTACTTAAAATATACATTCTGGAGTGTTCACTAAGGATGGGATGAAGATGGGATTAAAAAGAGATAAATGTCCCCTTAATTACCCAGCACGTTCGCCTTGAGATAAGAACTTGAAATTTGGAATAAATCTTCCTCCTTCTGCGCAGACCTTCTCCTCGGGATTTTTTGATATTTTTGCGGATAGGGACAAAAAGAGATATATCTTGGATATACCAATTAGGGAGTAGTAAAATGTGGTTATAAATGCATAACGTTTTCCTTTAGAACCCTCTATAAGCGCTTTAAGCGAGAAACTTTAAATTGAAATATATACAATAGATGGCATAACTATCACATATGGTTTGTGTCAATAATAGCAAATATGGTATTTTGGAGGGTAAACATCTGTCATTATAATTCAGTATGCGATAGACGCCAAAGTGTAACCCAGCAAAACCACACATTACCAAATAATGGGTAAAGTAATGTATAGCCATAGGGGCTGATGGATTACTTTACACCAAACTTCATTGATGAATTTTACAGAACTCTACCCACTAAGCTATCGAAATATATAGTATTTGATTGCTTTTAACTTAAATGAATTGTTGCGCTTCGTTTTTTCAACAGTGTTATCCAAACAAACACACATTACCCTTTTGCTTACAAAAAACACAAAATAATGTATCTAAAAATAGATTTTCAAAAATATTTCAATTATTACTTAACATTTATAAATCATATATTACGTAATCAATAATGAGTAACTTACTTAATGCTTGCAAATAATGAAAAAGGTAACGATAATATCGCACCCATTACCAAAGTTTTGCTGGGAAACACAAATTTTTTTCAATCGCTATAATAATGTCGAAGCATTGGAAGCATTACTCGACGAAGATTATTGTCAAACGCAAAAAGAACTTGCATTATAATTGGGAGTCACACAACAAGCCATTTCCCTAGGTTTAAAAGCATTGGGATTCATTCAAAAGAAAGGAAGTTGGGTCCCATATGAATTGAAGGCGAGAGACTTTGAAAGGGGATTTTGCATATCAAAAATGCTGCTTGAGCGCTACAAAAAGAAAATATTGTTACTCGCAAAAAGTCATATGTAAAACCCGGCCAACAAGTCAAATCAACGCCGAAGCCGAATAACCATGACTCCAAGGTAATGCTCTGTATTTGGTGGGATCAGAAGGGTTTTTTGTATTACGTAGAGCACAATTGATTCGTTTGAAGAGAGCAATCAATGAAAAACTACCAGAATATTCGACCAGGCACGAGGCCAATCATCAAGTTACCGATCCAACTACAGACACCAAGTGTTTAGAAACTTGATCATCCTTAAGTTTCTTGGCTGCATAATTGACTCAATGATGTTAACACTGTACATCCTATTGTTTCCTTGTCCCTGTCTGAAATAACCAAAATCAAGATTCTTTACTCTTAGTGTCTGTAGTTGGCTCGATGCCTGGAGTGGCTTGGTGGCTCGATGATTTTACTCCGTACATGCTATCATTTCATAGCCCTTGGTATAACTAAAGAAAAATCTATCTTAAGTCCTTTATATTTTCCTAGTGTTTCTGAAAACAAATAATCTCATTAATAATGTAAATATCCCTTAAGCATTCCTTGAGCATTTATTACCAACAATTTTTTTAATTAATTAGCAAAATCACAAAAAAATTAATCAATATCATCTTGCACTACACCTTTAAAAACAACAAATTACCTTAAATGAAGAAAAACAAAAACCTTTCTTAAATCCTAAATGTTGAACACCAAGCAAAGTTTAAACAACTTACAAAATTGTTCAGTATTTTGCAAATAATATATCAACACGTAGGCGTGCGACAATTAAAAATTGCATCAATGTTTTCGCACCCAACATAAAAACTTGGCAGTTGGATGTTTGTTGTTGTTTTGTTTGTTTTCATTTCTTGTAGAAACTTAAGTTGCCATATACCAACTGCTGTGATAAGTTGTTGTAATATTTAACTTTGAACTAATTATTTCAGAAGAATAAAATTGAAATAAAATCAAGAAAGTAAATATATTGAATTGTAAAAAAAAAAAATACAACACAACAACACAGTGTTTTGTACTTTTTTCTTCTGATATTTGCGTTTTAATCGCTAAAAATCATGCAGTTACGCAGGCGTACAATAAAATGTAAAATTGGACTCCTTAAAGGTAGCTACAAATGTATATGAATGGAAAGGAATAGAGCTGGTGATGATGAAGAAGAAGGAAAAGCATGTAGTAGGCTCAACTCAGCACGATCAAAATGAAAAAAATATAAAAAAAAAAAACAACGATTGACCATCAGCATTGTTACTTAATTGTATTTAAACACGAAACTTTTTAAATTGCTCAAGTTTTTTTTCCGTCATATAAAAATCTTAATGAAAGACAGACATAAACATACATGATCTTTAGTATGGTTTACACAAAATATACCGTGATGCCCAACCCTTTCAAAGGACATACTATATTTCTTCAGTAGGTGTTTGTGGATAAGTCGGGAATAGCGATTTTAACTTTGGTATCTCACAGATTCCAACCAGATCCAATACCGTTAAAAGTATTAGATATGGATTGAGTAAAGAAAGTATCAATATAATCCCCAATAAGTTCAGTTGCGTTCAGATCTCCGTACTTGAATTGATTACTCCATAATTTCTATCGAATTTGATACAGGACATTCTGTTATCCAAAGGTATTAAAAACAGGGTGTATTTTGTCGGAATCTTCATATCGATTTAATAGCATTTCCTAGATAACATCAAAAGCGCCCTCAGGTGTTTTATTCATAGCACCCGCTTAAACAACACAAGCGTAGTTTCGTTTGAATTAAAAGATAGCTCTTGCTTGTTGCAGAAGATGTCTGTCAAGTTCACAGCAGCTTTTCCTAAAAACTATTAGTGATCTTTCGGACATTAAAGCCAAAACATTATCCGCATAAGCCTTGATGTGCACACCTAAAGTTTGAATCTCTACTTAAATTGAGTCGTCCGCGAATCATTACAGCAGAGGAAAGAAAACACCCCTTGAGGGCATCTTCTAATGACCTTAAATGTAATCTTTGTGCGCCACTGACTTTCAGGTGTCAACTGAATTTGGTCAATAAGACGCCCAGCCTGTATTGCTTTTTATTTAGACCTTTTTCAATTTTCAAAATAGGATCATGAAAAGCCGACTCACTGGATCTACCTTTTTGATATGTATGTAGTTGAAAATTTAGAGAGCTTGGAAGCAATTTTACTGACTGAATAAATTTCTGTACCATTCGTTCGAGATTTTTTGTGGTATATATGATAAACTGATCGGCCTAAAGCTCTTTACGAAGTAATAGTTTTCCTTCCCATGTCTGAAAATAAAAACCACCTTGACATCGCACCAGAATGAGTGAACATCGCTGGTCAAAACGACTGGCTTTCGAGTTTTAATCAAGATATCTTCGCACTCTTTAGCATTATAGAATGCAAGGGGAGACAATAAGTCCGTTCCTTTTTGAATTTCCCGCGTGCTCCAGTCAAGAGACATCTGTCAGTTAACTCCTGTCAAAATTTGAACAAGATGTAGGTTTTTTTGTATTATACAGCCAGACTATCGCGTGATTTTATTGGCGGATTGAGGAGAAAATGGAAAATGGCAGTTTTCATGGCAAAAATCCATGAATTGATCTTGCATCCGCTCTATTCTCCGAATTTAGCCTCAAGTAACTTTTTCTTGTTTCCAAACCTGTAGAAATGGCTCGGCGAAAAGGTATTTGACTTCAACGATAAAATCATCTCACAAACAAACCTATTTTAATGACCTCGAAAAATCTAAATTTTTTTGAAGAGATATAAAATTTGGAGAAACATTGGACAAAGTGTATAGAGCTCAAAGGAGATTATGTTGAAAAATAAAATGATTTTTTATCCAAAAACTTGCATTTCATGCAAAAAGTCACTGACTTATTGACCCACCCTCGTAATTACCATCAGGGCTTGAAGATTTAAAGTCGCGAAAGGGAGAAAGCGCGAACCTAATCAATTCCTACGTAACTACCATAGATGCTAAGCACCTGTCATGCTGAGTTGTACCAACAACAGCTAGTTAAAAACCATCCCTTACTGCCAACGTCAATTTGCATCTTAGAGGGTTCGTCGACAATAGAATCTTACTGACTTCCTGTAGGTTGTTCGTAAAGCTACCATCAGGTTTATTAAGAGAGTCAAGCTTCGCTGCATTACTTTTCTGAATGATATTGCAGATTGTAGCTGTCTCCTTCAGGCCATTTACCTCCTTATACAAATTATTATAAGAGTCAAGTTTGACTTGCCGCACCTTCTTCTTATATATCTTTTTCATGAGATAATAGTTGTTTCAGTCAGCGTCCTTTCGAGATATAAGGGTTCTAATCCTAAGCTTTCCAAGTACCACGTTCTACCAGGGAACCGAGAAATTTGGTCTGCCTTTCATTGACGCACATACAGCCTGATAGTAACCAATCAGAGTTTGGCTCAATTTCTTGCACTTAACTTCCGGAAAGCTAACTAAGAAATAGGATACAAGTTTTGATGCAACAGTTCTCCATATTCTTTCCATTCTGCAGTTTGAGGGTTTCTAAGTCTGAATTTGATGTAGCGGTGGTCCGACATATATATAACATCAAGAATGCGCCATCTCTAGACCAATGAGCTAACCTTACTCTTAGATAGGGTAAGAACAATGACCTGTCGTCCACGATTAATTTCATATGTTGGGTTTTTACCAATATTTAGTATCTCCAAATTCGAAGACAGAATAAATCCCAACAACTGCTTACTTATACTTAATTTTTTGCAATTGACACAGATAAAGAGTAGAGATTAGGAAAAATTTTAGCTAACTTACTTCAGCTTCTGATTTTTCAGTTAGTCCTACTCTGACATTTCCATACATGTGCATTGATTTGCAATAGTGCATAGTGCAACCAGTATAAAAGGCAAATATTGGTTAATTTTGTCCAATGATTTCCAAAGAACTTGAATAATCAACTGTTAAGCTTTGTATTATGTTATTGTGTTGAACAAATATCACGTGGCATTAAAAAGGCGTCAGAATATACAAACTGTTTTTATTTGTACTTGCAACCTAACACGTACAACACACATACTGATGTTGATACATACAACAACATCCTCGTTAGATTGCGTGGTAAATAAGCATTCATCAATTGAATTCACATTTGTTTGCTGACAATGAACGAAATGCGTTAAAGTTTTTACACATAAATGCTTAAGCATTCTACTTTATTCATTCATTCATATGCAGGAAGAATTGTAATAAAATGCATGCATCCATTCTATTTCATACAGAAGCTTAAATGAAAACAAATTAAAATTTCTTTCTTTGATTTTTTTTTGCTTTAGGGACAACAGCAGCAAGGAGCTGTGACAACATCAGTAGGAAAATGTGGCATAATTAAAACAAGTGTTTCAACTCTAACAAGTTTGTTTGGCATCATTTTAATAAAGTGGTGACAAGATATTTATTTGTTTTCAACTTTTTTTTGTCTTCTTTTTTTGAAGATTGTTAATACTGATGTTTTGTTAAAGTGGTTTCCTTGTATTTTTTTTTTAGAGATTTTTTTCAACACATGTTTGATTTTTTGTGTTTATAAAAACATCATTTTTGTTTCATAATTACAGATTATTACAATACTTGTATGTATGCTAAAGTGATGAGTAGCGTCATCATCATCATCATCTTCAATCTTTGCTTAAAGCCGATCTTTGTTATAACGCTCCAATTAGGTTTAAATATTAGGCGTTTTTAAAGAATTGTAGCTTTTAAAGTTTCCCTTGATTTTTTTTTGTATTAATTTTCAAGGATTATGCTTTATTTATTTAGATGACGGACAAGTTTAATATTTTGATAGTGGGTTGTGGCAACACTCTTTTTTAATGGTTTTATCCTGTTGAGGTCAATCAACTTGTTGCCGCTGAGATTATATAAGACGATGAGAAACATTTTTTAACGTGTTATTAGTTTTTTTTTTAAGTTAACCCATAGACAACATTTGCTAAAACAAACACTGTAAAATTAAGGACGGCTAAGTTATCTAAAAGTATGCTCAATTTAACACTATCTAGAATTATTTTAAAGCAAATTCTTATCAAGGAACAACACTCAGCAAATCCTTCGTAGAGATTAATGTACTACTTCCTTTGGAGAGGGGATAGAGGAGAGTTCGAATGCAATGGAAATTATGTTACCCACAGAATGAAGCTCATAGCTTTTGGTATGTTATTTTACTTAGGTGGGGATAAAAAACTCATGCGTACAACCAGAGTAAAAGCATGGTTGGGTTAATTATATTCAAAGAACATCATATATTTGTGTGATAATGATTGCGCCAAACGTAGTCGTACTATGTTATAGTTATAATATTATGATAAAGTAACCATAATTTTAACGTAATATGGTCCTACAGTTATAAACGGTGGTTAAATGTTGAATGTAAACCACACCTAAACGTCAAGTTTTTTTCTGCATTTCATTTGACATTTATCATTTTCAGACTAACTCAGTTTGAACCATGGAAAGATACACAATCGAGCAACGCGTTAAAGTTATTCAGGCTTATTATGAAAATTGGCGTTCAAATCAAAATACATATCGTGCACTTCGTGATTTTTTCGGTCAATTTAATTGTCCAAATGTGCGTACAATCGGAAAAATCGTGCGTAGAAGATTTGAAAACACCAGTGCATGCTCGTACAGCCCGTACTGCAGAAAATATTGCTGCTGTTCGCGATAGTATGGCTGAAGAGCCGTCCACATCAACTCGTCGTCGTGCCCAACAATTGCACCTCTCACGCTCGTCGTTGATGAACATTAAGCATAAAAACTTGCATTTACACGCTTTCAAGGTGCAATTGACTCAAGAACTAAAGCCTGTTGACCATTCCAAACGTCGTCAATGGTCAGAATGGTGGCAAGAAATGGCAACAGTGGATGATAAATTTTCGAAGAAAATCTGCTTCAGTGATGAGTCAAATTTTCACCTCAGTGGATTCGTCAATAAGCAGAATTGCCGCATTTGGGCGAATGATAATCTAAGACTCATTGTCGAAAAACCAATGCACCCACAAAGAGTGACTGTTTGGTGCGGTTTACGGGCTGGCGGCATCATCGGGCCGTATTTTTTCCAAAATGGCAGTTACTGTGAGTGGTGATCGCTATCATGAGATGATAACGAACTTTTTATGGCCCGATTTGGAAGATATGGGTGTGCACGATGTGTGGTTTCAACAATACGGTGCCACTTGCCACACAGCTAACGAAAAATTCAATCGCCGTGTTATCTCACGTGGTGGCGATGTCAATTGGCCGCCAAGATCATGTGATTTGACACCGTTGGACTTCTTTCTTTGGGGTTATTTGAAAGAAAAGGTGTACGTCAATAAGCCAGCAACAATTCAAGAGCTTAAGGATGAGATAATTCGGCACATAAACGGCATAGAACCTCAATTATTTGGACCATCGGATAGAGGTGTGCCGCCGAGGTCGCGGCGGCCATTTGGCAGATGTTTTGTTCCATACGTAATTGAACAATACCATATTATCGTAATAAAAAGAAATGACAATAATTTCATAAATAAATTGTGTTTTATTCAAAATCAACATCGGCCCTTAAAATTTAACCACCGTTTATTAAAATACGGAACTATGAGAAAGTTCTGTGAATTTAAGAATATTTCTTTAAGAAATGTTTTTCCTAAAGAAAAAGTTTGATTTTATCTTTTTAATAAAAAAACATAGTTTCTATTGACTTTTTCTAATAGAAAATTTCTTAGATTCTTAGGACATTTTTAATATTTTTTTAGAAAGACCTTAGAGTCTTAGAGTTTCTTTTAGAAAAAGTTTTTAGGATCTAGGAATATTTTGTTACTAGAAAAAGTCATTGGAATTTAAGTATTTTTCATTTTGAAAAGTCCTCAGAATCTAAGAATTTTTCATTCTAAGGCAGGACTTAGAATCCAAGTTTTTTTTAAGAATATGTAAATTTTTTATTTTAGAAACAAATTGCAGAATCTGAGAATTTTTCTTTAAGGAATATTCCATAGAATCTCAAAATGTTTCTATCAGAAAAATTTCTAAAAATCTAGTATATATGTATATTCTAAATAAGAAACCTTTTTGTGCAAAATAATTCTTGGGTTCTATAGACTTTTTCCTATAAAAAATTATGTTTTTAATTTTCTGATTACTTTTTCCACAAGAAAGCCGTTATTTTCATTTATTTTATTTTTAATAAACACATTTAAAAAATAAAATTATTTTTAGTTTTATTGAAAATAATTAAAAATTATAAAATCTTTTTGACATTAAATTTTTTGGACAATGAATTGATTAGTGTAAATTATAAAACCCGCCAGGTGAAAATGATCATATTTTATCATTTTTACATGATGCATTTTTTATGAAAACAAGACATAATTACGACTATAAATGTCAAAGTCATATTTTATTTGATTTTAAATTGTTCATTGATTGTTGTCAGCATTTTAAAGTTCCATAATTATCATATTTTTTAATGGTCAGAATTTTTGTTACCAAAGTATGGTTACAGCTTATCATGTTATAAAATAGAAAGTGACAAACATGAAATAATAAAATATTTTCCTTAATAATGGTGGTAGCGATCATATTGATAGATAGGACTTATTTATAAACCAATAACTTGATGGTGACAACCATACCCGAGTGCAGCAAGAATAATATAGTAGCAGTGATCATATTTTTGATCATATTTTTGATCTGCGTGTATTATAATTTTCTATAGATGTATTTGCCGTAAAAATTTTCAAAAATTGCATCTTAACGAATAATGTCTACAACACATGCGACTATTGAATTGAGTGGACTAATTAAAAATAACTAATTTGTGATTTTATTACCATTGCATTCATGTAAATTTTAATGAAATTATTTACATTGCCATTTTTTTAAATAATGGTTTTTGATTTTATTACTATTTTTGATTTCATTACTATTCATAATGCACCAATTAAAAAAATTATTACCAGTGAAAGATAAGATTTTTGAAAATCGTAAAATTGCAGCGCAATTGCTAAAACAGAAAACTGTTTTCACTAAAATCACGGCTCGCTCTATTCTATTTTGTTTACTGTGTTTAGTGTTTGAGTAGTTCTAATCCCCTTGGCTCGTGTTTCAATTCCCCTTGTTGCCGTTCCATTCCATTTCACTCGTTTTCCGATCCATTTCATTCGTAGTGGTAGGGTAGTGTTTCACTCTTTTTCCCCATTCTATTTCAGTTCGTTTCCCTTAGCTAGTCGTACAGTTTTTAAATCACACTCGTTTCCCCTATTATATTAGTGTTTAAATTTCACTAGCTCCCCGATCCATTTCTTTTCTCAAACTTTTAGGATTCTAGCTAAAAGGGTTTGGGCAGGTCATTCTCCCCTTTTAAATCCCTACATTCACAATTTATTTTTCGTTACCGACTGTAGTTTATTTAAAAAGTAATACGTAAAGTTTGTTTTTAAAAGAAGAATCAATTGAAATTCATAGAAATATATTTTTTCATAAAACAAACCATAAAAATTTACAGATATTCAGTAGGAGTTGATATTTTCTGTTAAATGAAAAATTTTATGTTTTCTGTTTCTAAAAATTTAAATTGATATTTTTTTCTACTTTTTGTCAGTTAAAAATTTATGGTTATTTTTAACAACTTTCTATTGTTTTTACTACTTTTGTCGATTATTAAACAGTGATTGAAAATAAACAACAAAATGGGCTGAATATAATGAAAAATCAGTAGTCCTGTTTTTGATTGTATTTTCGATTAATTTAATATTTATTTTAGATTATTTTTAACGAAATAATATTGTGAGTGTATGATACCAAGTTCCTCACGGAAATTATAAAATGTGTCGAATCAGTGAATGAGCTAATATTCCAGGGAACATATATTTTAAGTTTTGTAAGCCCATTTTTTTCATTTATTTATCTATTTATTTATTTATTTTATATTAATCATATAATTACAAATTATATCCTTATACCCTAACCGAGCACTAGCAACAAAGGCCATCTGCTCGTTGTCGCGAAAACAGGCCAGAGCCTCTGGTGGGAATCGAACCCACGACCCCCGCACTGATAAGCTAGCACGCTACCAACTAGCCTACCGGGGTGCTCTTTTTATCATTTATGTTTCTCACAAAAATTACAAAAATTGCCTTGTCAGTGTATTTATATCATGTTTCCATTATTACCAAAAAATACATATCTTGAGGAAAACATTTCAAACTGATTCCACAAGCAAAAATGTGTTTTAAGTGTTCGAAATTTCGAAATTAATTTGACGTTTCATATTCAAAACGAATAAAATAAAAAAAATTAGGTTTTTGTAGAATTTTTTATACCCTCCACCATATATGGTGAGGGTATATATCAGTTTGTCATTCCGTTTGTAATATGTCGAAATATAGGTTTAAGACCCCATAAAGTATATATATTCGTGATCCTTATGCAATTTCAAGTCGATTTAGCGATGTACGTTTGTCTGTCCGTCTGTCTGTCTGTTGAAATCACGATCACGACGCGAAGACGCAAGCGGGGGTGCCTATTTTTACCCAGATTATTGAACATCCTCCCGAGCAGTTTGGTATTTAAAATGAGCAAAATCGGTCAAGCGGTTCAAAAGTTATGAGTGAAAATGTGAAGGTACCTCTAAATTTTCCATACAAATTTGTACAATTTTTCTGTATCTATTTTTTTTTCTGTTAAGTAAGTAAAAATGTTATTAAGTCTTCTTATTGTTCGATTACATTTATTGTCTTACATACTATGATAACTAAGTTAACGTAAAAATTAACAATGTTAAAGTCGCTAACAGAGCAGACCTCTGTAAATAACATTGCTAAAACTAAATAACAAAAGTTCGTTACATAAATTGACAAAACATATTCATATTACAGTTCATGCAAAATTTAGTATATACGTATATCATCTTCATCCCCTTTGGTGGAGGGTATTCAAAGATTCGGCACAGCCGAATTTAGCCCTTTTTTACTTGTTTTTTGTTCGTTTTATTAAATTTTCTTATCATATAAACTTTTTTATTTTTATTACTACCACCTTGAATGACGCTTAAAATTTTTTTCGAACTAGTCAAAAGCAAATGTCGTTTTTTTCGAATTTATAATGCATAAAACAGAGTTGTATATTCACAATTCAGTGTTGATCAGACTATTTTCGATATGTTTTGAAATTGAACACGTTATTTGAGATGTTTTGCACATGTTTTGCTTGCATTAAAATATATGGGAAAATATGTATCAAAACACGTATTTTAAGCAACACGTGTAATTTCGGCCAAAACACGTATATGGAAATGCAGTTTTAGACCATACTTAAGATAACACATATTTTGAACTTTTAGTCAATGACGTTTGGGAAGAAACTTTTTCCTTTTTGATTACCCGTGCAAATGACCTTTCCACCACATTTTTAAACTTTTTCCATCTATTTTTAGATCTTTTCGGGACTAAAAAAGCACAGATATCGGTACTCCACAGACTGTCTAACATTAAGGGTGGTTACATTTTAAGGGCCGATGTTGATTTTGAATAAAACACAAATTATTTAGGAAATTATTTTCATTTCTTTTTATAATAATAATATGGTATAGTTCAATTATGAATGAAACAAAATATCGGCCAAATGGCTGCCGCGCACTCGACGGCACACCTCCATCCGATGGTCCAAATTTTCTATGAGGCTGAGGCATAATTGAGGTTCTGTGCCGTTAATGTGCCGAATTATCTCATCCATTAGCTCTTGAATTGATGCTGGCTTATCGACGTACACCTTTTCTTTCAAATAACCCCAAAGAAAGAAGTCCAACGGTGTCAAATCACATGATCTTGGCGGCCAATTTACATTCGTTAGCTATGTGGCAAGTGGCACCGTCCTGTTGAAACCAAATATCTTGAACATCCATATCCTCAATTTCTGGCTTCAAGAATTCCGTTATGATCTCGCGATGGCGAACACCGACGGCGAGTCGAGGTTGACGGCTATTCTGTCACATTATCGCGAACAACAGCAATGTTTGCCTTTTGAAACCAAGAGTTGTTGTTGACGATCACCTGGTCGCTCAGGTTAAAGTGGGGCACTACCTCTAGTGCTGATCCTCACAATTTTTTTCCATCTTCTCTTAATTATGATCTCGAACCCGAAAAATTCTAAATAAAATTAATTTTCAGAAAATTTTCGTCCAAATTGTGAAGATATCTTTCATAAGTTTAATGAAACATTGTATGTATTATTTTTCGTTCAGTAAAATTCTCTCTGTTTAGGTAGAGCGATCTTGTGAGTTAGTCAGTAACAGTTTAATTTTTTTGACAAAGAGATAAATTCTATAACGTCATTTCGAATATATTTTTAATTAATAAAAAGAAAGTCAACTCTAACGAATCAGTTTAAATTACGCCCACAAAACATTTTCTAACAAATACCAATTTGTTATGCCAAAAAAAAAGGCAATGGTAACCAGAACATTTAACACATTTCAAAAATTTGCAATGCACATCTGGGAAATTTAAAAAAAATAATAAAATCAAAATTTTATTCGACTAAATTCAAAAACAATTAGCGGAAACTTGACAGAAAGACATTCTTTCTCAACAAACAAAAAAATAAAACAATAAAAACACTTAACAAAAGTGATAATGACAATCAAATTGAATTGAAAAACAAATCAGAACAATACCTTGACCATCAATACAAAAGGACAACAAAATATGACAAACAATAGCATGACCAAATAAATTTGTTATGCTCGATAAATGTTAAAACAAAATGTAACACAATTTTTAAATTGCAATTGTATAGTAAAAGTATTGACAATTGATTTTCATTTTTCTATGTAGAGCATTTCCAAAGAATTTTGCAAAGACTTTTAGGTATATAAAGAGCAAGCGTGTCATCAAGTGTTTTTGATGCAGACAAACAGGCGTCGTAAATTTGAAAATTTCATATATTTTTTTTGTTAATTCAAACAAAATTGAAACAAAAGGTAATAATAAATTATTACTATATGTAGTTAGAGAAATAATATATTTTTTTTATTTATCATTTTCGGATTTTCATATAAAACGATTGGACAATAGAAAGTTTACGTTTAATAGCCCGTAGACTGCGAATTTAATATACAGGGTGGCTCAAAAATAACCTTCCGATGTTTTTTGGCTGTAATTTAAAAAAAAATGAAAAACTTTGATTCTTCTTGTGGATTATTTTTATTTGGTCTTTTAATTTTTTTTACATCAAGTCGAGAATATGATGTCATGTAAATGGCCGCCGCCACAGTCGATTGTCATTTGAGCCCTTTTTATGGCATTTTCCATCACTTTGGCCAAAACTTCCGGCGATAGGTCCTCACATTCTTGACGGATATTGTCTTTAAGAACTGCAAGAGTCTGAGGCTTGTTTACATAAACCCGCGACTTTAAAAAGCCCCACAAAAAGAAGTCTGGAGCGGTCAAATCAGGCGATCTTGCTGGCCAGTGCAAATCGCCAAAACGGGAGATTGGGCGCCCGGGAAATGCTTCCTTCAGCATATCGGTTGTGGCACGTGCAGTGTGTGGCGGTGCACCGTCCTGTTGGAACCACATGTTTTCCAATCCCAATTCATCAAGTTGCGGCAAAAAGAACTCGTTGATCATTGCTCTGTAGCGCTCACCATTCACAGTAACCGTTTGGCCCGCGACGTCTTCGAAGAAAAAAGGTCCGATGACTCCTCCAGCGAAAACAGCACACCATACAGTGACTTTGAGCGGGTGTAATGGCTCTTCGTGGGTTACACGCGGATTTTCAGTGCCCCAGAAGCGTAAATTTTGCTTATTTACGTACCCGCTAAGATGGAAATGGGCCTCATCACTCATGATTATTTTTGATGAAAAATCATCTTCATTATTGCTCAAATAAATAGTCACCAATATTCCGCGTTCTGGAGCAGTGTAGCGTAACATTGTTTATCAACGTGTATTTCGCATGTGTTTACTACACAAATGTCAAAACAGAACTTACATTAGGGGCCAATCGCAAAATTTTTAGCATTTTCTGATAGGAGGATTACTTTTGCGCCACCTTGTACCTGATTAAAGTTAATCTCCTTCGTTTGCATTTTTGACAATTGAAATGTAAACTTAACACATAAAAAAAATAAATTTGTCAGATTACAATAAAGGTTCAACAATTTCGGCAAATCTTCATCAGGCACAATATGTTCTAAAATTTATTAATTCGTGCAATTACAGTGTTGCCATATTTGAAGCCCGCCATATTTCACCACCTTTTATCACTCCTCTATCACCTTTCTAAAGAAAACAACACATTATAAAAACAACACTTTATAAAAAAAGATGGCGCCGGTACATTTTAATAAAAATATATATAGTAAGATATTACTATATATAACACCATATATAACAGGTCAATTGAGAAGTCCCCGGCCTGACACATAGATGGCGTTACTAAACTTAAATATATTTGATTTTTAGTTAGCCCTAACCTTCAAAAGACACGTGTATAAATTTGACAGCTGTCGGATTATTGGTTTGTGAATTAAAGCATTTTGAGTGAAGCAACTTTTGTTATTGTGAAAAAAATGGATAAAAAGGAATTTTGCGTGTTGATAAGATATTGCTTTTTGAAGGGAAAAAATACAGTTGAAGCAAAAACTTGGCTTGATGACGAGTTTCCGGGCACTGCCCCAGGAAAATCAACCATCAAGGATTGGTATACTAAGTTTAGACGTGGTGAAATGAGCACCGAAGACGGTGAACGCAGTTCAGAGGTTGTTACGGTTGGCCCCTAGCGACTATTTGCTGTTCTCAGATTTCAAAAGAATGCTCACTGGGAAGAAATTTTCGTCGAATGAAGAGGTAATCGCCGAAACTGAGGCCTATTTTGAAGCAAAGGACAAATCGTACTACAAAAATGGTATCGAAAAGTTGGAGGGTTGCTATAATCAGTTTTTCACCCTTGAAGGGAACTATGTTGAATAAAAAAAATGAATTTTGCCAAATGTGTTTTAGTATGGTAGGCCGGGGACTTTTCAATTGACATGTTACTTGCAAGTTTAAAATAATATTTTTAACAATCATTATGTTGTATGGATAGTATTATATCTGGTTATATGTGGAAATAGCTCACTATATATAGTTTTATCAAATTGTATTTATTTTGAGCACTTAAGATCAAATTATATCTGGTCAAAAATCTGATAATTTTGTATTTTATTTTATCTGATCAAATCTAATTAATTGCAATTAATTATATTGAATTATACTAGATAGAACTAAATTCAACTTTATTCAACATTTTTTGATCCATTGAATCCGTTTTATTCAGTTGTTTAAAAATCATAGATCTTTTAAACAATCCCTTCCAGTAAAAAGTGTAAAAAGTCACTGTTGATTAATTTCTTTCAAACTCGATCAGCCCAGTAGATTTTATAAGAGTACTGTTAGCAGTGTTAATATCAAATTTCATAAACTGTAAAATTTTCACTGTTTTAATCTTTTTGCAAAATACCAAAACTTCCGATTAAACTACATATGAAGTTCCATTATATTTACAACCACCAAATTACTACTATTGCAGTAAAATAAAAGTATAAAAAACTTTTAAAACAAACAAAAGATGAAATCATTGTTTTTTTTTTTTTTAATTTGATACATTTTAATGAAATTAAAACGGTACATTTTGCAACATAACCTTTTTATTAAACTGCAGCACATATCGGATACGAAAATTTCGGTTGAACACACATCATAATCATTATACAGTAACACCCGGTAAAGCTGAACCCTGAGGTTCCAGGTATATATACATAAGTATGTCAGAAGTGAGGTTCGTATTATCCGGGATGAATTTTGTTTAACCCAATACCGGCCGGGGATTTTTTTTGAGTTTGATGTCGAATTTTAGTAGAGGATATTAGTGGGAAGTCCCGAATCAAAATCTGGTGAAAAATAAAATTTGTTATTTCTTTTGGTTGGAGAGGGGAAGGGTGTTGTTCCCTCTCGAAGAGCAGTAAACATTTGTTAAACCTTGTGTCCACAAAATGTACTTAAAACTGGGTTTGTATATGTTCCCGTGTATTTAGTACTCGCTTGAACTTACATTTTTACAGAATCTGCGTGATGCCATATGACATCACTGGCTAGGAATGGGTTAGCCTTTTATAATTTTAACAACTTCAAAAATTGTAAAATTTATTGGATATCCTAAATAAATGTGTCAAAATAAATCAAAAAAATGCAGGAAAACATGCAAATTTAAAATGGAAAATTATATTAGATTTTGTTCGTGGTATTGTCAAAAACAAATCCTTGTATCCGAGGGTTCATTTTAAGCGAGTTTATAAGGAGAGAGATCGTTACTTTTCAAAGATATGTCATATGTTTAATTAATTTACATTTTTAATTTCTTAACTTAAACACAATATGTAACCACAAATACTGTGTTTTCAACAAAATTTGTTTTGGTCTTAAATAAAAACAGAAAAACAACACAAAGTATACCAAGATATTGCTTCAAAGGCTATAAAAAGTTACGAAGAGGACTTAACAATTGGTAGGAGACAGTGATTGGAAAGAAAAAAATTCCGCGAAAAGTTGAAAAGCTCCTTAGAATACTTTCAGACAAAAAGCCACCCTTTTAGCCGGTTTCTTTGTATGGAAAATTTAATGCTAATGCAGGTATGAAAACGTTTAAAATTCCTGAAAGGAATCAACAAGAACTCTAACGCAAAAATAATATTAAAATGTTAAAAAAAAAATTACAAAATAAATACCAACTACGTATTGGACGACGTGACATACATATGTACTGTCCGATTTTTATGTTGCCAATGCCAATGGAAATTGAAAGCACAATATAGGACCAAATAGCAAACAAAAATTCCCAACAAATTCCCCGTGTCGCAAATATTTTTCAGTTGGTGCAAAAGAAGGTAGTCGTTTTTGAGTTCTGATTCAATTACCTCAGAAATATATTTTAAGGACAGAACTGCTGCCATTCTTAGAAAAATCACAATGTCTTCACATACTTTTGGCCAGATTTGGCATCAAGCCACTATGGTTTGATGCTCTCGAGTGGTATTCAGAAAATAATGTACTTTTTGTACTCAGGGAGGCAAGCCCTTTAAACTGCTCAGAGCTTAGGCCGGTGAAGCGATACTGGGCTCTAATAAAATTAAATATGAAGGCCACAAAAAAGACAAGTGGGTTGCCTGTTTGCGTTTTAACTGAAAAAAAATCTTATCCAAATCTTATTGAATTCATTTTAAACGTGCTGCACTGTACTTAAGGTAGTTAGTTTACTTTCCACCACATACCTAACTAAATAGCCATTAAATTTTAAAACAAAAAAAGCGTGGTTAAGCTCAATAAAATTGGTGATTTTTCAAATGATATCAAACGCATATAAAATGTAAAAAATAAAAGAATCAGAATGAAAGGAATTATGATTGCTATGAAAATAACAGAATATTCAGAGAAAACTTACAAAGCATCACTTAAATGAACACTTGGCTTATCGGTGTGTGTATTTTGGCATCTTAAGGTTAAAACGCATGAACAAGTAATGAAAATTGCAAATGGTTAAGAACGACCAGCAAGGACACTGCATATTTTATAAATAATGGTTGGTCCAAATGATAGCTGAAACCCTCGGAAGCATAAAGTATAGTAAAAAACGAATCCGTTTTGAAAGACTCCACAACCCGTAGGTAGCTGACATCCGGAAAACTACACGCAACCCGAAAGATTAAGTCAACGGATATGATTAAACAAACCCATGTTCGATGTCACCGCCCAAAATTCCTACCGTCTTCTGCCATCAACCAGTGATCAGTACGTTCGCCTGCCACTAAACTAGTGTCCAGTCTATCTGCCATTTACCTTACGGAGATAGTACTCGGAGATCCCACCCATTATGGTTCCCAGTGGCGTAGCGACTGACATTTCTGTGGAGATATTTAAAGAAGACCCTGCCCTTGCTAACACGTGTGCTGGCTAAAGGTCTTTGTGGACGTTAGTATGGACTAACGAAGTCAAGTACTTTCAACTTAGACTATACAGATCTTTCTTACACGAGCGTCGAACATGTAATATATGAATTGAAGGACATAAGCGACTCTTGGCTATCGAGGAAAGTACCCGCGGCTTCAAGAGCTTCAACCGCATACAAAAGTCTTCAAGCTTTCCTGATAGCCAGAATTTCCGCCTAAATGGCACTAGCATGATGAGGTAAGCTGAAGGAGCCTTGATGTCGCAATCACCAGAAAAGGCTCCACAACTCATCTTTTAACCGTTGGTGTACACTCTGGTGTCACATCCAGCTGTTGGATCCCTACTGTGCCTTTCTTCTCTAGAAGGAAAGCTGGACTGAATAGACCTAATCCCTCTAAAATCGCGTAGCAGCAAGTCGTGCTGTTCATAAAATCTGTTGATTTCACATGTCTATCTTCACTGTTAAAAAAGCATCTTGTTGATACAGTTTGTGCTGGGTTAGCAATACTTGGCAAAGCACGTCTCGGGTCATTCTGCAGCGCAGACATATTTGTCGCCTAACCTATAGGGTCTGGCTCGAATGTTTGGCGAAGTCTTTAGGTATTAAACTTGATAAACACTTCCCGGAAGCACGGATACGCACTATTAGAAAATTTTACTGATCCACACGTGGGTCATATAATTTATAGCCCAGACGATTAAAATTTTTTTTTTGTACCAATCGCTTTCTAAATAAACAAAAGCATAATGTCAGCTCCACTATAGAATGTAGGGTATAACAACTATTGAACATATAAAGCTTAACATTGTATAAGATAACCAGATGGATAAAGAGAACAGCAGAGGGAATTACATGCAGCAAATGAAATTGAATGGGGTAGATTTGAAACAAATCCTTAGTGTTGATGATCAGTGAATGTGTAAGAATTTCTGCTGTTGCTTCTACTACTGCTGACGATATTTTTAATGCAGTTCTATACCACAAAAAAAAAACAAAAATAAAAAATAAACTGACATTGATAATAATATGGCGCGTTAAATTTAATCTTCTTAAGAACTCAAATCAAAAAAATATGAACCAAAAGAGTTGCTGTTTTTTTAAGCACAAAACTACAAAAAATTATAAATAAAAACCACATATCATCAGAGTATTAAAGTCTCAAAGTAGTGTTGGCATCACTACGCATCATTATCAACTAAAAATTCCTCCCGTTTCTGTGTGATTTGATTTGGGTTGGATGGTTACCTTGTCTTTCTTAGCAAATTTTTGTGTGTGTACTGATGATGATGGTGGCTTATTTAAACTTAGCGCGCGCAAAAATAAAAACAAGCGATATAAAATTTTTAAAATCATATTTTCTTTTAAAGTAGAACTCTTCACTGCGGGAGCACATCATAAAATAACGAAACGGCTTCTTTTACAGCAGCCGTACGGTAAGTGAGAGCACGTTAACAGCCCATGTATTAAGTTCAAAATAAATACAACAACAATGAAAATGTTTACATTGATGATAGCCAGGTTATATACGCAATAATTTCTATGTACAAAGTTGCCAACTTGGTAACAATTTTGGAGAGAATCTACGAAAAATATTTTAGTTTTAGTCTCTGTATGAATTACAATAAATTTCCGCGAGGGAAAATGCTTTTACTTTTTGTTGTCTTTAACCAAATTTGTCAAAATATTTTGATCAGATATGTTCAGTATAATATTGCTACTGACGCTAATAGAGTCGAGTTTTTCTTTTTTTGAAAGTTTCACTTAAATCACAAAAATCCTTTTGGAAGTTAAAGAAAATATTTCAATTCAACTTTTTTTAAAATAATCAAGTTATATCCGTTTTGTGCTGGTACTTCCCCACAAAGTCCAAATAGGACTACCGCGGCTTCAAGGCTAAGAAGTAACACTCCCTGGAGAGCGCACAACAAACAAACTTTATGTCCTGCTTCCGAATTTTCTTTTTCAATCTAATCTAACCTAACACTCTCGAGAAGGAAGAGTCATCCTGGATCCAACACTACAATAAAACCTTAACAACAAGCACACAATTGCTTTGTGCAATTCGCCTCTATATGGAAGATGTTATGTCCACTATGGGTATCGAGGTTTTGTGTATGTATACTAGAATGGATGGAATTCATCCTACGGAGAAATTTCGATTAGGTCAGTTATAGACAAGTTGTAAATTGAAAAAATATATTTTTGTAAAAAGTTTAATATCCCTTATTATCGAGAAAAAAATTAAAAATTCGAACGAACAAAGAAAATTACTAGTTACAATCACAAAAAGTGAAAAAAATTAATTGTTCTCCGAACAATTCGCAGCCGAAACAGAAATTTTTTTGCCTGATCGGTTTTATTTTTTATTTAATCGTTAATTCGAGAGAATAAAGAACAATTTTTTGCAAAAAAATCGATTTCGAAAATCATTTTACTTTGGTCGAACATCGATTTCGATTTGGCTGGAACTTGTCTACTACCCCCGCTTTAAGGAATATTCCTCCAAAGCCCGAAGTGTATCCAACGCAAATATCGTACGCTAAATATTTGCTTTCTACTCTATTGTAGTGGCCATAAATCATCCATAGAGAGTGAAAAACTTGGCTTTTGTTGAAGTTGTTATTGCGATAAGCACTTGTCCCTCTAAGAATCTCAATGCTATGCTTTATGTAATTCCAATTGATCTATATAAAATATAGGCTTCCGCTAGCAGTGCTGTCCTACATGGCACTACGGATCCTCTGAAGTTCAAAACTTGTAGATTTTCTACACCAACCGATCAGCTCTCACCACAAATAAGGCTAAAATTGGACTACTGTACTCCATGGATCGAACTCTGAAGTCCTTTTCGGATCAGAAAAATAATGTGACATGAGGGATTTAAAAGCAGAGGTGAGTTGTGATCTAGGCTCTGGCATCTTCTCTGACGATTGCGATATACTAGGTTCTTACAAGTTACCGGATTTTACAGAGACTCCGACTATCTGGGAAGCTTGCCAGATCTTGTATGCAGTTGGAGCCCTGGGAAGCAAAGGAAAGTTTGTCAATATCCATCCTTGTAGCTCAGTGTGAAGAAAAAATTTCAAGGCTAATGTTGTTATGTGTGATGTAAAGAGTGAGCAGACAAATTGGCAAAGCTTTGTTTGCTTCCTCATCGATGTCAGTCGCTATATCGCTTTGACTCATGCAACGTGGAATCTCTAAATACTAACTCCACAAGGCAAGGGCAGACGGCGCACGTGGACTTGACCTCTCAGAATAATTGATAAAATTTAAATACCTACCACAACCCTAATCCTACTCCCAAAATAGTTAAGGACAAAAGTCGTAAGGTCAGTTCTTTGTTTGAGGCATCCAAATACGAAATCTATTCCGTCTTCAGCAGTCTGGTAACCTTAACAGAAAAACATGGGAACATGAACACACGCTGATGTGGCCTGACTACTATTTTAGAAATGCTTAATCCCTTCTCAGTAGAAGTAGAGCAGACGTTTTAAGACTGAAAGGCCATTAGCTGATAGGTAGGAACGGTAATAGGATTGGATGGGAGCGCGTCGGACAATGCCGCAGCTGTGGCATACCCGGCATGAAGGAGATAGTATCGGTAACAGGTCATAATCCAAATTTCATTTCGGGGATTATAACCCACCCTCAAACAAATATAATCCTCAAACAGAAAATGGTGTTTGTGACCGTTTACAACACGGTCATATTCCCGATGGTTTTTGGTTATCCCCATTTTCCAGCCGGCTCCGAACATTCCACAGAGATTCGGCTCCGAACATTCCACAGAGATTCAAATCCCTAAGTCCGGCCGATGGTCGTTATGCAGAAATACTTTCCTCAGCGAAGATGGCTTCAGACATACCTCAGAGTAAAAACCCTCTTTGCCCCACTTTGTGCAGGCGACGAATGAAAACTTTTCTTATCGAAGCCGGGAGTAGAAAAATCCATGCAAAGTTGGGATTAAGTAATTTTGAAAAAAGGTCCTGATAGCGAAATCATCCGTTTCGGTTTAGGGGTCAAATTCTAAATGGTGTAAAACCTGACAGTTAGTCATCTATATGATCGCCCGGTGTTATGGGACTCCGACATGGGATCTTAGATGATCATATACTGGACGGCCTATCGGTGATATCGGACACGGTGATATTAAATTATCCTTTAGTGTTGGAACTAGTTCTCCAGATAAGAGCTTCCTACGAATGGTGTGGTATTTTTCAAATCAAAGTTGCTTGTGACTCTACCTTAAGCTCACGAGGGCGTAAGCCACCATTTGAAGCAACCAACCAACCATAATTGTACTCATTAATGGCAACTCTTTCCTTTTTTAAATAGCAGTGATTTCTTTTTTAATTACACTCAAAACTGTGGTATTCTACACAACAGGGAGTGTGCTTCTCTGTTACAAAATCATAATCATCATCATCCGTAGTTATATGCCGCTTACTCAAGTCTTTTATATTGATTACTGGTGGGATTATTTGAGTAGAGAACTTTGCAAAGTAGAATAAAAAAAAGTAACAGCCATCAGTGAAATCAGTGTGTTGATGATTTTGGCATTAATTTATGAGTGTGTGTAATTTGAGAGAATGGCACCATCCAACTAAGTCAGCCAACGAAGCATTAACATCTTTTCAGGGAAAGAACCTAAGAACACTTATATGGAAGGTCGCCTAGGAAAAAATATTGATATTTGGAATATTATGTATATCTTTAAAAAAGCTCAATCACATATTATTTAAAAAAGATCCAGAAAGTTTAATTGAATTTCCTGTAATAAGAAAACCTTCATATAACGAACATTAGATCAAATTGTTGCATTGAAATTTATATGTAATTAGAATTTCAGAACTCTGCTTTAAAATTGGGGTTTCCTAAGGAAACCTTCCTTTGTTTGTTAAAATTTCCTTATTTTGTGTTCTTAGTCTTTGCTGACAACCAACAAAGTTACTTCTACTCGTCAATTTAACTCAATGTCTTTGATTCTATCTTAATATGACGTTGAACTGTCTTGTATCATTTGATGATTTGCTTGTTTAATTTCTGTTAAATTTCCTTTAGTATCCAAGTAGTGGTAGAGTAATTTCAACAAAGACCATTTCATGTGATGTTTACGACATTTATGCCACATTTGGCTGCACAAACTTTTATTTTAGTCATTCATTTGATCTCGGACTTGTTGTTGTTGTTGTTGTTATTAGATGGAAACTTTAAAACTTTGTTTTACAATTTTGTTTGGCAAAATCAACGATTTGTGTTGTCAGTATAGTTTTAAAAGTCACATTACAGGATATTTGGTATCACAAAGTATTTGTGGCATGAACACATTTTTATATCACTGAATTTGTACAGAATATAGTCGCGTGTAGAATCGAGTCGAGTGTATGTTTGATGACCGATAATTAGCATATGTTTTGACGTTAAGAATTAAAGCTTTAAGTGTTGATTTTATTACTTTTGTTAGCAAGATTTGTTTTGTCGTTCTTTGGTTTGTTCGTCATCATCATGGTAAGCGTCATTAATGTTGCCACAGAAAATAAATTGTTAATCTGCATAAAATTTTCTTGATTTTTATAACATTTCCGGATTTAATGATTTAATTGTTTTAATGATTTCTAGAATTTGAATGTATATATAATGAAGATGGATAGACAAGTTTAAATAAAGTTTTAATCTACTGATTGTTTAATTTTAAATCATTATCTTTATTATAAAAATATTTTATTATATTCGTTAAATTAATCAGAAATTTGATATTTGAAAAGTTTGTGTAAAGTTAAGCCTATTGATTTTGAAATTGTTGCCTATATGACTTATATACAGGGTTGCGCAAAAATAACCTTCCGATGTTTTTTGGCTGTCATTTAAAAAAAAATGAAAAACTTTGATTCTTCTTGTGGATCATTTTTATTTGGTCTTTTAATTTTTTTTACATCAAGTCGAGAATATGATGTCATGTAAATGGCCGCCGCCACAGTTGATTGTCATTTGAGCCCTTTTTATGGCATTTTCCATCACTTTGGCCAAAACTTCCGGCGATAGGTCCTCACATTCTTGACGGATATTGTCTTTAAGAGCTGCAAGAGTCTGAGGCTTGTTGACATAAACCCGCGACTTCAAAAAGCCCCACAAAAAGAAGTCTGGAGCGGTCAAATCAGGCGATCTTGCTGGCCAGTGCAAATCGCCAAAACGGGAGATTAGGCGCCCGGGAAATGCATCCTTCAGCATATCGGTTGTGGCACGTGTAGTGTGTGGCGTTGCACCGTCCTGTTGGAACCACATGTTTTCCAATCCCAATTCATCAAGTTGCGGCAAAAAGAACTCGTTGATCATTGCTCTGTAGCGCTCACCGTTTGGCCCGCGACGTCTTCGAAGAAAAAAGGTCCGATGACTCCTCCAGCGAAAACAGCACACCATAATGGCTCTTCGTGGGTTACACGCGGATTTTCAGTGCCCCAGAAGCGTAAATTTTGCTTATTTACGTACCCGCTAAGATGGAAATGGGCCTCATCACTCATGATTATTTTTGATGAAAAATCATGTTCATTATTGCTCAAATAAATAGTAGCCAATATTCCGCGTTCTGGAGCAGTGTAGCGTAACATTGTTTTTTAACGTGTATTTCGCATGTGTTTACTACACAAATGTCAAAACAGAACTGACATTAGGGGCCAATCGCAAAATTTATAGCATTTTCTGATAGGAGGATTACTTTTGCGCCACCTTGTATATTTTTATTATTTTGTTAGTTAAATCAGATAGCATCAAGAATTTAAAGTCTATTGGCATTAAATAACACGATTTGATTTCATTAGAGACAGTTTTTAGTTCAAGAAGTTCGGGTCAATAAATCTGGAATCCAATGATGACTTTTCAGACTGATAAAATCAGCAACTGTATTGATTGCTCAGACTCGGATCATTTCTTAAAAAAAATTATATATGATGAAAACATATAATGATTTAGATAGGAATGTGTTGTATAAACAACTATTACCTCTTTATGTATACTTAACATTTATATTAACCATCTTAACATTTATATGACCCTCAGAACTTTTCTACAAGAAGAAGTCCTCAAAGTCTGAGAATTTTTCTACAGTAACAAATCCTCAGAATCTGTGTGGTTTTCTATAGTATAAAGTCCTCAGAAGATGAGCGTCGTTCTTTAGGAAAAATTTCTCTGAATCTTAAAACTTTTTTGTAGGAAAATGTACGTAGAACTTAAAGTTTTTTCTATAGAAAAATTTCACAGAGTTTGAGAGATTTTCTATATTAAGAAGGCCTCTGCATTTGAGACTTTTTTTTATAAGAACAGTCGACTAAACCGGATGGTTTTTCTATAGAAAAAACTTAGAAAAAGAACTCAAAATTTGAGGGTTTTTTTGTGTTTATTGTGTTAGAAATTGATGTTCTTTGTAATGCATGAACCGGTTCATGAGTTATAGGCATTTTAGTGACCATGAGTGTATATGAGGAAATATTTGAAGTTAAGTTACAAATTGGAAGAAGAAATGGAATGGAAAGGGAACAAGTGAAATTGAAACCAAACCAAATTAAATGAAACAGGAAACGAGTGGTGTTGAAACACTAGACAATGGGAATGAAACAGGGAACAAGTGAACTTAATACACTAGACAGGGAAAATAAATATAATCGAATGGGGAACGAGTGGAGTTGAAACACTAGACAAGGGCAAATAAATAGAATAAAAAGGACGAGTGGAATTGAAACATTAGACAAGGAGAACGAACTGTAATGGAAATGGGAACAAGTGGTACTATTAAAACTGTTAACACTGACAACGTCTCCCTTGACTAATCTATAAAGGAGAAATTCAAAACCAAAAATCTAAACATCCACTTGAAAAGGTTAAACAAATTTATTTAAAAAGCAAAATCTTTAGGAAAAAAAAATATTTTTTTTCTCAACATATTCAGATATTTAAAACTGCCGATAACGAAGTAACGGGCCTTTAAAAACTATTAAAATATTTTAAAAACATACACGATTTTTTAAAATTTGAAGCTTTCGTGTATATTTGAATTAAAATATGATAGAAAATCGTAAAGTGGACGTAACACTATTTTTATCACTCCCAATTTTTGTGCAAAAAAAAATATTACTATAAAATGTTTATAAAAAAATAGTGGGCGTGGCATTGTTCTTTTCACATCAAGTTTTCATAGAAATAATGGAAATGTAATGTTTATCAACAATCCAGATATTAATTACAATATATAAATTAGTTTGCAAATAAACTGTGGATAAATTCCAAAAATTATTTTTACACAGCAAAAAGTGGGCGTAAAAATCTTCACATTACTCCCAATTTTAGTATATAGTAAGGAAAAATGATAGTTTTTGCAGATAGACTTAAGAAAATGGCCGAAAAACTAAAAGGGGACGTGGCTTTGTTTTTATTATCCCAGCAAAAACAGGGTTTCAACTACTTATCAGCCTTTTTACTCGCTTAATTAATTTTGTGGTCACTACCTTTTCAATTACAAAAAACACAAAGTAATGGGTGGTCATAACCCTTACGATCAGCCAAAAAATAATGATTACCTATTACTTTTTGGACATCGCTAACAAAAGTAATTAAGCGTGTAAATAGGCTGGTAAGTAGTTGATGTTTTTGCTGGAATGCCCAATTTATGCACAAAGAATGCTAATGCAATAAATGATTAGCAAACCAAATTAAATGATTTATGTAGATATAATATGGTTCTCAAACAAAAAGTCGGCGTGTCATTATTCTATCACGCAAGATTTTAAAAATGTATGTTGAGAAGTTATGCAGTTTTGGCCGTTATTTACCACTGGCTCTTTTGGTTAATGTTGTCATCATTTCGAGATTGAGAAAACATTTTTTGCTAGCACTTGTACTGCCTGTTAAAGTGCCTTGCCGTTTATATTTTTCTGACTGGGTACTCTTTGACCACCTAATTTTAAATTTTTACAATGTTTTCCCAACGTTGCAAATTTTGTTTTTCGAATGCTTTTCAGCGCTTTCTGAACAGCTTGTACTTTTCTCTGATGATCCCAGCAAAAACACACCTTACCAAGTAATGAGTCTGGTAATCTAAACTCCAAGGTTTTCACGTATTACCCTTTATAATGGATAATGGGTTACGCGTATGCATATTAATAATTGGTTACTAATAACCAATTGTTATTTATTTTTCTGTAAGAAATTGAGTAACACATTATTTTTTAACGCCTGGTAACCAATTATAATTTAACTTTGAGTAAGCAACAATACAATACGATGCAGTATTGAGATTCCCAATTTCTAATCCGCTTTTCCTTCAAAAGGAAAGATATAAATTAACCCTTTCACGGCCATTGGTTGATAAATGTCCCACTTTTAGTTTTTGTAGTATTTGGTATGTATCGACAGATGATAGTTGTTGCTTTCACACAATACTAACTATTTGGATCAATTTGGTCTCAGAGCCAATGGGATCACCACAAATTCATAAAAAAATATATATATTTTTGCATAATTTTTGGAACACATTTTCTCGTATCCTATTGGACAACATATTTTGGTAGGACATGGTCCATTCCTTTAATTTTTAGAAACATCAAGATATTTGAAATTGGTTTACTTCATTTATTACAGGATACTGATACAATTTGGGACATACATATGTATCCCATAGGTCGTCAAAGGTCAAAAAGAGGAAATTTTTTGCTCAGTTTTCAACATTTTTTATTCGCATTGAAATTCAAGTTAATTTTATTTAATTTGATTTTTATAGATTTTTCCCCCTGATTCCGAATTTGATTTTTAAAAAATTTTTTAAAAACGATATTTCGGAACTGCAGTTAGAACTTCATTTTTGCCCCAAGATATTTTAAAATGTTTGTCATATTCGTGTTATTAATACCAAAATTAATTATATAAGATGTGCTATAAGACAAATAAGTTAAAATAAATTAATAAACTAATTTGTAGGTGTTTTCCTGTTCACTTACATGATTATTTGTTTTATTAAACGCTTTTAATTCATACATTAATAAAATACACATAAATAAATAAAGTTGTTTAAACAATTAACAATGACTCATTATTGTTTATATTAAAATAATATGTAAGCCATTACAGGTCACTTATTATTATTTAATTTAAAATAATAAAATAAGTAACATATTATAGGCAATATATTATTTTTATTTTGAAAATAATGCTGAATGTAAGGAGTACTTATTACAAAGTAATGTATAAAGTAATGATATGTCATTACCATGTTTTTACTGGGATGCCATCATTTTGGGATTGGGAAAGGTTTTTTTGCCAGCACTTGTACCATCTGATCCTTAGACTAATATATGTCATTACCTCTCATTTCACTTGTTTAATTTTTTTGAATTTAGAAGCCTTTTTTGAAGGATTGCAAATTTTTTGCAATTTCTATAGCTTTTCCAGAATGATTCTCTTAAAGTAAATAAGGAGTGAGATCGAAAAAACCCGACACACATAAAGTTAAATAGATAATTCAAACGTTGAATTTAATATTTGGATTACACGCAGTGAAAAAACATGGTTGGGACAATCATATTCGAAGAGCATCATACATTTTTGGGTTTATGATTGTACCAATCATAGTCGTACTATAATATGGTTATCATATTATGATAATAAAATAACCATAATTTTACCATAATATGGTCCCTACAGTTATATAATAATATTTTAATATTATGATCTTGAATATGATCGCCTGTAATCATAGTATACTCAAAATGTCATCATATTATAGTCACCATAACTATATTTTATCATCCTTCTTATTATATTACGATTATTAATATACATAATATGACTATCTAATATTATGTTATAGCACATTAATAAGCATATTATGATTCTCATATATATATTATAAATAAAAAATCCCAGCACTTAACAATATATTATTGTTTTTTTTTTTTTTTTGTAGTAAAAACAAACTGACTGAACTGATAAAAGTTTTGGTTTTTATGAAAACAAGACAATATTATGACTGTAAATTTCAGTCATGTTTTATTTGATGTATAATTATTTTTTGATTGATACCAGCATTTTATGGTTGCATAATTATCTTATTTTTTTTCATAGTCAGAGTTTTTGTTACCAATATGGTTACACCCAATTATGCTATAAAATAGAAGGTCTCAATCATAAAATAGTAAAATATTTACTATAATAATGATGGTAGCGACCATCTTGATGGTTAGAAAACCAATAACATGGTTGTGACAACCATACCAGATTGCAGCAAGCACAATATATTAGCAGTGATCATGTCGCAACCATGTTTTTTCTCTGCGTGTGGCTCGATACTTTTAACTCTGTACATCCTGAAAGTTTCATAGTTTTTGCTTAAATAAACGTATTAGAAGTTACGCAACTCGTGAATCAGTTGCGATCTAAGTGGCTTTTTTTTTCTTGGCTCGATAATTTTAACTTTGTACATTCTATGGATTTTTTGTTAATTTATAAAAACAAAATTTAATGAAAAAGTTTTATAGTCGTGAAATGGTTAAACAAAATTTTATAATAAAATGAATTTTTAGTGCAAAAAAAAAATAATTTGTCCTTCATTGTTAACTTCACAGTACATATTAATAAAAAACACAATTTTGCATTATTTTAACATAAACTTGAAATAAAAATCGACCACAATGTATAATTATTTAAAGATGAAGTTCCCTTAAGGGTCCCACACAAAAATGAACACAAACTTAAAAACATGTTAAAACAGTAGCTATACAATTGTTGTTAAGATATGTTGTTTCGGAATACATTGCCAATATTCAATTTGCAATTGTAAAAACAAAACTGCAGATAAAAAGAAGGCGTAGAGTGGGTTTTCTTACATACAGGACAGGCTAAAATGGCTTAACATAAGCAAAGCCCAATGGGCATTTAAACGTTAATCATGTCACACAGCACAAATGAAATAAAAGAAAAATATGAAATGAAACGCGTGCGCTTTAAATTTTTAAGCTAAACATTTGATTAAAGCAGGCAACAACAAGGTGGTAATTAATGAGGGAATGGTACAAAAATGATAAATGACAATAAACCAAAAAGAGAGATTTTTTTAATGAAATATTTTGGCGCCATTTAGAGGATAAGAATTTTTTGAAATACACAAAAATTGTTTATGTGAATTTTTAAGTTTTTAAAAACTTTTAACTTTTTAAAAATAGTGTTCCCTTAAAAAACAAAAAAAGACTTAAGGCAAAACAATGGTTTTTAACCAGAAGAATTAATATTTAATACTCCAAGAAACCACAGGAGTCATATTTAATGAACTATTTATACGTTTAGTGCTAAAATACAGTATGAACGAACAGGAACTGCCAATACTTGACAAATTCAAGTGGAAACCTTGAAAGTGTTTTTAATAGTGGTTACAGCAGAGTGAAGAAAAATTGTTTCTTGTTCTTGAAGCTGCTGCTCCATCGTCTCAAAAACCATATTGACAGTGGCAACAAGTAGCAAAACTATATAAAGTGGTTGATTTCTTTTTGATATTAAAAGAATTTTTTATTTTTATACATATATTTTTTTTTCTTTAATAACAACTCAAGTATTTTTTACAAAAGAAAAGCTGCTTCATAAAAGTATATTTTTATGTATTACAAGTGTTATGAACAACATTTTTTGTTATTAAAAAATAATAACTCATTCTTTTTGTTAATCTTAATGCTGTTTTAAAGGCGAATTAAAAACACTTAAACTGTTTCTTGCAATTTGGAAGTTTCTTGAATTTTGTTTTTATTTTAAAAAAGAAGAAAAACAGGAGCAAAATATAACATAGTACATTTCAACAATTTACCGCCAAAGTAATTCTTAAAATTCTTAATGTCTGACAAAAATTATTGATCTGTAAGTTGGACAAGATTTCGCTTTTTGTAATTTATTTAAAATAAATAATAAAACAAATTATAAAAAAAAAAATTAAAGAGATGTGTAGATGTCCAGCAACATTTTTGAAAAAAAGGGGCCAATAATGCCACCACTCCAAAATCCACAACAAACTGTTACTCTCTGTGAATGAATTGGATTCTCGGCAATGACAGTTGCGGCAAGTTTGTCTGTTGACAAGCCATCGAGATAAAGATGCGCCTCGTCAGAAAAGATGATTTTTCGACGTCCGATTGGAGCATGAGTAAGGCCCAAACTTAGAAATCATAACGAAGTGGATGGTTCGTTTGTCTTTAAGCTAATGCGTGAAATGCGGAGCTGTTAAGATCTTTGGCGAGTCGATGTTCTTGAATTGAGTTGTACACTTTCGGCCACAGCAGCCATATTCTCATCGGTATGCACTATACGACGACAGGAACCATGAGGGTTGTCCACTACATAGCCAGGCAGTCTCAAGAGCTTTTCGCACAAACTTGCATACGGCGTGCGCGGTGGGTGCTTCATTTCGACCAAAACTTCTTTTCAACAAACACCCAGTTTGGGCAACACATCACTCACTTTGGATATAAGATTCCAATATGTTCAAACGTTATTCATGCGCTAAGCTACTCATTTTGGTCGGCAGAGGTATGATACTGGCTGATAGTCTCTACACTAAAAAAAAACATTAACTAGAGTTTAGAAAAATTATCTTTTTGGAGGAAATAATTTTTTTTTAACATCCCATTTTATTTACACCTGTCTTTATACAAGGTGGCGCAAAAGTAATCCTCCTATCAGAAAATGCTATAAATTTTGCGATTGGCCCCTAATGTCAGTTCTGTTTTGACATTTGTGTAGTAAACACATGCGAAATACACGTTAATAAACAATGTTATGCTACACTGCTTCAGAAAGCGGAATATTGGTGACTATTTATTTGAGCAATAATGAAGATGATTTTTAATCAAAAATAATCATGAGTGATGAGGCCCATTTCCATCTTAGCGGGTACGTAAATAAGCAAAATTTACGCTTCTGGGGCACTGAAAATCCGCGTGTAACCCACGATGAGCCATTTCACCCGCTCAAAGTCACTGTATGGTGTGCTGTTTTCGCTGGAATGATCAACGAGTTCTTTTTGCCGCAACTTGATGAATTGGGATTGGAAAACATGTGGTTCCAACAGGACGGTGCAACGCCACGATATGCTGAAGGATGCATTTCCCGGGCGCCTAATCTCCCGTTTTGGCGATTTGCACTGGCCAGCAAGATCGCCTGATTTGACCGCTCCAGACTTCTTTTTGTGGGGCTTTTTGAAGTCGCGGGTTTATGTCAACAAGCCTCAGACTCTTGCAGCTCTTAAAGACAATATCCGTCAAGAATGTGAGGACCTATCGCCGGAAGTTTTGGCCAAAGTGATGGAAAATGCCATAAAAAGGGCTCAAATGACAATTAACTGTGGCGGCGGCCATTTACATGACATCATATTCTCGACTTGATGTAAAAAAAATTAAAAGACCAAATAAAAATAATCCACAAGAAGAATCAAAGTTTTTCATTTTTTTTTTTTTAAATTACCCTGTATGACAATTAGTAATTAGTATTGAGGTTTGGGTATTAATTAGTTTTGAGGTTTGGGTATTAATTAACTTAAATCAACACTTAAGATAACTTATATTTAGTGTAAGTAAACATTTATATTAAATTATATAAAATATATTTGCCAAATTATCAGTTATAAGAATCGGACAAATAGCTCCGATGGAGTGCATCGCTTAAGTCTTCTTGAACCTGTGAGCTCGTTATGGGGTAGTTGTCTAATTTCATTGTTAGAATGAGTTGTAAGTTTAAATGTATGTTTTAAGCTGGAATTCCTTATGACTTCTTGGACTGTGCTGACGTTAAGATCACGATGTATATTTTCATTGGATATGTACCATTCGGTGTTTATAATAGTTCTCAGTATTTTTGATTGAACTCGTTGGATGATTTTTATATTAGAGTTGCTTGCAGTACCCCAGAGCTCTGCGCCATATTTCCAAATAGGAGCTATTATTGTTTTGTATATAAGCAATTTGTTTTGTAAGGATAAAGTTGAATTCTTTCCTAAGAGCCAGTAAAGTTGTCCAAATTTGTACTTTACTTCGTTTTTTTTGCGGATGATATGATCTTTCCAGATTAATTTAGAGTCGATTATCATGCCAAGATATTTAGCTTTATTATCATTTTGAATCGGAGTGTTGTTTATCGTAATTGCTCTATGATCACTTATCTTCCTATTTGTTTAAGTCACTTGTACTGTTTTTTCACTATTTACTAAAATACCCCAGGTTTTAAACCAGTTTAGAGTATTGTCCAGCAATTGTTTAAGGTTTGTTATGGCCAAAGTTATATCTTTATTTGATGACAAAAGGATAGTGTCGTCTGCAAATGTTGCAATCATATCTGTGTTTCTTGTTGGAGTAGGAATGTCTGCTGTGTACAGAAGGTATAGGATAGGGCCAAGGACACTACCTTGCGGAACTCCCGCTTCCATTTTAATTATGCTTGAGCATTCATCTTTATGTTTAACATAAAAGTGCCTGTCAGTTAAATAACTTTGTAGAATAAGAAAAAAGTCCATTGGTAGATTTTTTTTCCAATTTATAAAGTAGGCCAGCATGCCACACACTGTCAAGCGCTTTCGCTACATCAAGATATGTGGCCACGCAAAAATTTTTCTTATCAATTTCAGATGAGATTTTGTTAGTTACTCTATGTATTTGTTGGATCGTAGAATGCATGGGTCTAAAACCAAACTGATGTGCTGGTATAAGATTTCTTTCTATAAGTATTGGTTCTAGTCGATCAAAAATAAGTTTTTCGAATAATTTAGATAAAAGTGGTAATAGATTTATTGGCCTGTATGAAGTAGACCTTGTGGCGTCCTTGTTGGGCTTTGCAATAGCGATTATTTCTGCAAATTTTCATACTTTAGGAAATTATTTCATTGTAGATAAGTCCCTTCATTGGTAGTTCTTTTAATAGTTTGCCCGTTACTCTGTCATAGCCAGGGGATTTTTTAGCATCAATTCTTGTTTTTATAGTAGTTTTAACTTCATGTAGAGAAACGTTTTTGATGTGGCAGTTTGTGGATGAAATGATATTTGGCAGAGTAATATTTTGTTTGTCCATTTCATTAGAGAATGTTCTGTAAAAATGATCAGCTAACACTTGAGCCTTTTCGTTATGATTTCTGGCCCACGTTAAGTCAGATTTTTGGATTGGCGGTTGATAAATAATAGCATTGTTAATTTTTCTTGTGGCTTTCCATAATGAGTAGTTTGTTGTTTTGGTTGAATCAAGGTTTTCAAGATAACTTTTCAGTTTATCCTGTTTGTACTTTTTCAAAAGATCCTTTAATTTCTTGGTTAGTTTGTTAAGGATTGTTTTATCAAAGGGAGGAAAAATTAAAATGAAAACGTCGCCCAAGACACTTTTAAATATATTAAATAAAATTTTCCTTGAAATTAAGAAACAAATTTTACTTAAAATTTGGTCAAAATTTCTAAATTATAAAAAAAATTTACTACTGAGAACTAAATTTTTATTAGAAAACAGTAAAATTTCCTCCTAACTAGTTCATATAACATCTAAAATATTACTGTTAGTTAGGAAATGTTTCCTTGGTTTTAAGAAAAAAAATATTTTATTTAAGTTCATTAGATAATTTATTTACTAAAAACTAGGACTTAACTCCATAAAAATGAGAAAATATTTTCTATCATCAAGTTAAATAACACTTCTTTTAAGTGAAAATTATCCTTAAATTTGATAAAAACGAAACTGTTTTTATGGTTAAGGAAATATATTTTACCATATATTTTAAAGTACTTTACACTCATTGTGTAAGTATTTTTCCCACTTTCAGAGGACTTCCGCTTTATGATGACACTGCTCTTAACCAGCTTTTTGCTATACACTTTTGTCTTTATATTAAATTGAATTATACTAAATTCTTGTATTTAAAATATAAATTAAATTTCATTAGCAAAAAGGTAAACAAATTAAAAATATGTACTGCAGGATACCCTGAAACGTAATAAATTGTGACAAAGTCAGAACCTTTTAGTAGTTAATTTACGGTTCTGCTTAAGAGAACTACAAAAAGGGACGCCCTAAGTGACACACGGCATATATGGCTAAGAAACACTAGGGGTCCTTTGTCTTCTTAAATTAACTAATTTAAGAAAATTGTTGCAAAAATACAAAATATCACAGTTACATTTCTTGACATTATGGAAAAATGGTAAAATGTGACGTTAATTTTATGGCGTTTTAAGCTTAAACTTAAATTGACATATACAAATTTTTACTTTTTTTTATTAGTAAGTGAAAAAAAATAGTTTTAGTGCCTCCGAGAAATATAAAGTTTAATAGTCGCAACGTCAATTATAGGTAAGAAATTATCCCATTATGTATTAAATGTGCTTGCGATATTTTTTATTATAGTCAGCAAACAAAACTCTTACATAAAACCGCAAATCCAAAATTTTTTACCTTTTGCTACCAAAATTTTAAAATATATTTTAAGCAATTTTAAGTTCAATATTTAATACTGTTAAAATTAGAGATGGGCACGTGAGCGATTTTTGCCTCACACACGATCACGAACCAAAAACTACAATCATGCACGATAATTTTTTTAAATGGTTACTTTTATTTGTTTCCTTTAATAATATTTTTTCTTGAAAATTAGGAAAACTAACCAGAACATTGAAAATAATTTATACATTTTCCAACAAAAATAAAATCCTATACCTAAGTTTATTATTTTTCAAAAAATATAAATTTTTACTTGAAAAAAAATATTTTATTAAAATTTTTAAATTTATCTGAACTAAGTTACATAAAAATTTTCCTTAGAAATAGTTCATCAGCTTTTCAAACCAAGTAAATTTTTATTACTAAATAGGAACAAATTTATTAATTTTTGTTTTTCATCGCCCGAACTAATTTTTAAAAAACAATTTTTAAAAATTAGAAAGTGGTAGACTTAAAAACTGAATTTAGAAATGTCTTTCTAAAAGTTAGTTCAGTTTACTACCAGCGAACAAAAAATGAACACATATTAAGTTTAAGTAGTTTCTCATTTTAAGTTAGACACATTTTTTTAACTAAATGGGAGTAAATTAAATTCAATTTTTTTTAAAATAAATTTAGTTTTATTACATTTATGTATGCAAATCTCTTAAAACTGAGTTGTTTTTCTTAAAAATTTATAAATTTTTATTTTCCTAAAATCAAGAAATATTACTTAGGAATAATATGAACTATTTCTGAATATATAAACTATTTCGTTTTTAACCAAACATAGGAATTTTTATTCATTTAAAAAAAATATTTCTAAGTTTTAATAAAATTTGACTTAAATTAAGGAAAATTTTTAAACTATTTTAAAGGAAATTTTGGATTCATTTTTAGTTCACTTCTTTTTTTTTGGAGTGTATTTCGAACAAAAAAAAAATCTATCAGCCTCGGTTCACACACATCAATTTTAATTGCTGTAATTCTGAGTTTATAGGAGAGTCAGGAAAGAAAAACGGAAAGGGGTAGAAACTTGATTGTGTTTTTTTTTTAATTCGTACTTTTTTACATGTAAATGATACTACAATTACCAAAATTAGATTTTCGCAGTGTGGACACGAATGTAAGTTCAAAAGAGAATTTTAGAAAATTTCTGAAAGAAAAATTGCTATGTGTGAACCGAGACTAAGTGTCAACATAATATATGATTTAAACATTTGACAGTATTTGGACCACCCTATATACTTAATTGGAACTAAAATTGGTTTATCGTAGATTTGCTTTAAATACTTAACGTCGAAAGGGAGGGGCGAAAGAACAGTTAGTAAATTTCAGAATATATTAAAAAGAAAATTGTTTTCTTTTTTCTAAGAATATTCCTTTTTTGTAGTAGATGTTTTAGATTTCTAGCTTCAGAATATTTCACCGATAATTTAAGGCGCAATTTTCGACAATGTCCCCTCTTAAAGGATTTCGACGCTTGGGATTTAACTTAATTTTTACCACGTCTTTATTGAAAACTCCAGAAAGGTCATACAACACATATTATAAATTTCAGATTTTTCAGCAAAAGGGGTTTGCGCTGGTTGTTAAGGGGGGGGGCCCTTACCACCTCTGAAAATTTCTAGCTTAAATGGAGGAGACTTTACCCCTTTTGAACCCCTATTTTTACCTTGTTTCTGTAGAAAATACCAAAAACTTCCTTATAAGGAAATTTGCCCATAGAAGTTTTAAATTTAAGGTTTCTAGCCAAAGGGCTTTTAGCAGCCCGCCACGGAACCCCTGCATTTACCACGTTTCTGGCGAAAATTATGAAAAGTACCTCATCAGTAAGTTCGCACATACTCTACAGAACACATATAGGACTTTGGGCTGGGCGATGTTGAGTCAATCAATCTGAAAAGGGAATCTATCACATTACTCTTTTGTATACATACATAGAATAAATATTAATCATGAAATTACTTTAAGATGTAAACTTTTTAAAGACATGAAAAAAAACAACTGTAAATGTTTATATAATTGTAAAATATATGTCTCTCCTATTTCACAGACATCCCTGTTTTATTATTTTCCAGCAGAAATTATTGCATGTGTTACAAAAGCTTAACCACCAAATCATCTTTAAATTAAGCCACAACTTTGTTGACGGTATTTATTATTGTTATAAATAAATAAGGTTCTTAAATTCTACAAGTTTTCATTATAATCACCGTTTTGGAAGATACGAGTACATACTTGCATACAATCAAAAACAAGAACAATCATGTCAGCAAGTTAGTCAGTTATTTCAAGTGCAAGTGGTGAACTTGAATTATACTCAAGGGAATTTTTGCACAAAAAGTGTGTACTCCCTTCAAGTAAGAAAAGAAAAACAAAAAGACAACAAATTGTGTTCTTATTTTAAAGCTCAATAACTAAAGTATGTGTCTTAAGTCTTTTGTTTGTTTACTCTGTTTCATACATTTTCGTGTTTGATTTTTGTCACAAGTTTTTAACATACTTTACAAAATAATTACCCTGCAGTTATTGGTAATATATTATTATCAGAATTTTAGTTAATACCCGTACACAAATTCTTTCAATATCAATTATTCCTGGATGCTGCTGGTAGCCGCTTTTACTGTTTCTTTGCTTTTACATAGTGGTAGTGATTACAGATTATTGTGATGAGGTAAAAGAAAAATGTATAAACAGCTTTTGGCTGAGGCGGTTAGAACAGTCATTATGGTAATGCTTTTAAACTTGTAAAATACTTTAGGATTTAGAACAGTTGTTTGAGAGGGTAGTAAAGTTTTTAGATTCTAGTACTACTGCATCATTATTTTCATTAGTAAGATGATTACCTAAAACATCTAATTTTCCATAATTTGTTAATTATGTGTTGGGTAAGAAGATAATTTGTAACAACTTATACTTACACTAAGTTTTAATAAATGAGAACTGTAAGTTTTAATAAATTAGAGCTGTTGCTTATAAATTTGATTACTTTAAATTCAAAATTATCCACAAAATAAAAAGAACGCTAAGTTTAGAGATAATTGTTACTTCGAACATCTTCAATAACATAACCAGCTTTAATTTTAAGCTAGCAACAGAATGTCGAGGAATATATGAAAAAGCATACATACATATGAGAAAACATATTTAAAAAGTTATATGTTTCATATACACTGTGGGACAACAATAATTTTTTTTTGATTAAAAATATTCTAAAACATGTGTTTTACTATGATCGGTTTAAGGTTAAAATATCATGATAATTTATTTTACAAAAAAAAAGAAGAGAAATATTTTGAAAATAAAATCTTCCTAGAACCAATGATTAATGCTAATGAATTTTTATATCTAAAGGGTGTCCATTTGTGTGTAATTTCCTAGTACTTTCATAATTACTGACACACTGTAAGTCGCCCCCAATGTAAGAAATCCACAGAACATACTCTCGTTACGTTGGCAGTTTTTTGACAACTAGCAATTAAACTTCATTTTTGTGTAAAAAGTTTTTGTTGTGCGTTACTTTAAATTATGGAATGGGTAGATATTGAAAACCGTATTGTCGTAATTGGCCTAAACAAATGTGGACTGGAAACTGAAGACATTGCAGCCGCTCGGGGTTAGTCGTAGTTTTGATTATCGTGCTGTGAAACTGTTTGGAGATACTGGTGGAGTAGCAGACCGTCCTAGATCTGGCCGTCCGTGCTCTGTGCGAACTCCCAGAGCCGTTAAAGCTGTACAGAATCGAATTTATCGAAATCCACTCCGAAAGCAGCAAATTATGTTGCGGGAGATGAATATATCGACGGTATCCATTTCTCGCATCATTAAATATGACTTGGGACTTCGGGCTTACAAAAGACACACGGGGCATCTACTTACGGCGTCGTTAAAGCAGAAACGGAAGCAAAAATCAAAATCATTGATTCGCCAGTACGTCAAAAACCGCCACAGAAAAATTATGTTTACTGACGATAAAATTTTTACTGTGGAGGAGTCGTTCAATAAACAAACTGATAGAGTCTATGCTCAGTCATCTCTGCAAGCAAATGAATTGGTTCCTAGAGTTCAGAGAGGTCACCATCCTGCTTCTGTGATGGTATGGTGGGGAGTCGCCTATGATGGGGTCACCAAGCTTCATTTCTGCGAAAAAGGTGTTAAAACTTCGGCAAAGGTGTACCAATCTGACGTTTTAGAAAAGGTTGTGAAGCCATTAAATAGCACATTGTTGAAAAACGAGCCGTGGACCTTTCAACAAGACTCTGCCCCAGCCCATAAGGCAAAAAACACTCAAGACTGGTTAAAAAACAATTTACCAAACTTTATTTCTACGGATGATTGGCCATCGGGTAGTCCAGACCTGAATCCTTTGGACTATAAATTGTAGTCTGGAATTGTAGTCTGGAATCGCTTAAGCGTGCACTTATTCGCGCAGTGGACAATTTCCCCATGGAGGTCGTGCGTACTGCAATAGACGATTGGCCGGTCAGACTTCGGTCGAGTTGGAAGACAAATGGCGGCCATTTTGAATAATTTTTTTTTTTTTTGTTATATTCTTTAATATTTAAAAAACCAAAATAAAAAGAAAAAATTAAAAAACCTCTTGTTGTTTGTTTTTTATCAAGAAAAAACCGTGTGTCAGAATAATTGAAAGTACTAGGTATTTGCTAGGATTAAATGCTGAAAAGTATGTTGGGTGTAGTCATATCAATAAATCTGTACAAGTAGCAGAAACAGCTCCTAAAAATTAGTTATAAAACGCCCTGCTGAAAATTAGCAAATTTTTTGCTAAATATTAGTAAAATAAGAAAAGCAAAAATATAAATATTCAATATTCAATATTTAATTGAGCGCGCCGGTAGGCTAGTTGGTAGCGTGCTAGCTTATCAGTGCGGGGGTCGTGGGTTCGATTCCCACCAGAGGCTCTGGTCTGTTTTCGCTACAACGAGCCGATAGCCTTTGTTGCTAGTGCTCGGTTAGGGTTTTAACATATAATTTGTAATTATTTAATTAATATAAATAAAATAAATAAATAAATATTTAATTATCATTGATTTCAATTTTAGTTAATTGAAAATAACAAATTATCCCGCTAAAATCAGGAAAAAAAACTGTCATGTTTACAAAATTTTCGTTACATTTTAATTAAATTCTATTGAAGTTTAATAACGATATATTCTGCTGAAAATCAACAGTAAAATTTGCTAAAAATTAATTGCGTTTGCAGATTTCTAAAACAATGATTTTTAATATAGAAAAAAACTTTGAAAATTATTTTTTTTTTTTTTGTGTATTTTTTCATCGAATAATATTTAACAAATTTTTTTGCTACTTGTATCAGAATAAATTGTAATTTTTAATTAACAACAATTATACCCAAATTTAGCAATAAAATTTGAATATTTAACAGATTTATTTTGCTGTTCTTATCTTGCTAATGTTTAGCAAGCAAAATTTGCTAATTTTTTCAGGTTTCTCCTAGTGCATTCTTAACAAATTTTTAGTAGTTGTAGCAAAAATGTTTTCAGACTTTTTTTTATTGGTGTAAAATTTGTGTGAAAAAATGTAAATTTTTGGAAACATGTATGCACAATGGTAATAAAGGTCATATTTTGATCAAAATTTAATTAATATTTTATTATATTGATTTTTGTAACCACAATAAATATTGAAATGCTTAGTATACCTACCGATCGACTCAAAATCAATTTTCGCAAATAACAAGATATTTTTAAAAAAATTTGGTACACCGACTCAGATGAGCCAAGGAACAAAATCGGTTTATTTTGGTTAGAATCGGTTCATATTTAGACCTTGTGGTCATATAAGGATCACCCAAATATTGACTCTTATGCTTGTTACACTCACCAAAAAAAGTCTGTAATGGCAACTGAAAATTTTGCTGTTATTACGGGAAATTCTGCTAATTTGAGCCCAGCAGTATTTTTTGCTAATCTTAGCAACACATGTCTGCTGACGTGTAGTACAATGAAATTAGTAGAAAAATTAGTAGCCGCTACTAAATTTTAGTAGACTTTTTGTAATGTGGAATTTAAAATCTGTTTGCTAAAATCAGCAAAAAAAATTACTAAATTTTATTAATATTAGTAAAAGGCTTTGATTTTTTTTCTTATCGAGCATCAAAAATTTTGAATATATTTTTTAAAAAACGTATTAATCATTTTGTTTTAATTTGGTAATTTCTGTTTGAAAAATATTTTAGTCATTTTTTTTTTTTTACTTTTAAGGTTAAATTTTAATTGTTTTTAGGGCGGATTTTTAGAACTAAAAAAACCTTTTTAGTGCTATTTTAAGTGGATGTCCTTTTTTTAGACATCAGTCGGTATCTTCACTTCCAATCCCTTTTTTAATATATGAAATTTAAGTTTGTAGGTGTAAGTTTTAATTAGAAATAACATTTTCTTCAATAACCACTTTTTTAAAATTAGTAATATTTTTTGCTAATTTTAGCAAATCGGTTTTCAAAAATTTGTAAAATGATTTCTGAAATTAGCAACAAAAATTTGTTAATATTCTGTAAAAATTCTGTAATTTGTAAAATGTAAATAGCAAAAAGATTTGCTAATTAATAACTTTTTACTAAAAATCAGTACAAAAATAGTAGAGTGGGATTGAAAACCGTTAACAAATTTTTCTACTAACTTTTTTTTCTGGGTGTAGCAGGTGATATAGTGCAAATTTGAGCCAAATCGCATAACACTAAGCCGTCCTTTTAAAAAAGTATTTTAAATATGTTCTATAATATATTGGTTTTAATAAAATTTAGTGCGATAAGCACGAATACGAGGGCGGGTCAATAAGTCCGTGACTTTTCAAACTTTCCTCGTAGTTATATCAAATGCAACACTGCTCCCATCATTTACTTTGCGTTTTACAGCTGTTCAAAACATAAAACCTCGTGGATTTTTTTTAAATGAAAAAAAATGAATTTCAAATGCTCATTAAGCATCAGTTTTTGCGAAAGAAAAACCGTCAATCAAACTAAGGAAAAGCTTGATAAATACTATAGGGACTCTGCACCATCGATTTAATGGTAAAAAAGTGGTTTACTGTGGTTGTGGTCGCACAAGTACAAATGACGCTGAATGTTCTGGAACGCCAATTGAGGTCAATACACCCGAAAATGTCGAAAAAATCCACGATATGGTGTTGACCGATCGAAGAGTAAAAGTGCGTGAGATTGTTGATGTCATAGGCATTTAATATGACAGTGTGGTTTCGATTTTAAATGATCAGTTGGATTTAAGAAAGCTGTCTGCAAGATGGGTGCTGCGTTTGCTGTCAATTGACCATAAACGTAATCGTGTGACGTGTGTAGTCTCAATGGCAAAATTCCATGAATTGGGCTACGAATTGGTACCTCATCCGCCATGTTCTCCGGATTTAGCCCCCAGTGACTATATCCCATTTCCAAACCCAAAAAAATGGTTCGGTGGAAAGAGATTTAGCTCCAACGTTGAAATTATTGATCAAACAAATGCCTATTTTATGGACCTCGAAAAATCCTATTTTTGGAAGGGATACAAAAATTGTAGAAACGTTGGACTAAGTGCATTGAGCTAAAAGGAGATTATGTTGAAAAATAATTTTTTTTTTTGATTCGCCCTCGTATGAATACATTTTTGAAATCGCTTAGCGGTTTTTTGAGATATTGCAATTTTTTGTAAAATTTTTGCGAGTTTATGAAAAAATTAATTAATTAAATTAATTAATTAAAACTAAACCATTTTTTCGAAGTGAGCCTTGTTGACCTAAAAAAATCTCAGAAATCGATTTCTCTATGGGAGGTACGTCTTCGTGTTCAGTATACATAATTTTAATAGAAACATAAGTTAAGTTAGGTTGAAAAAGAGGGCACAGAAGTAAAAATTAAACCCGAAAGTCGAAAGTCCTATCTGTTCCATGAAGTGTCAATGAAATTCCTCAGTCTTCCCAGCCTATTCCCCTAAGATCACCTAAAGTAGGAACATGGTCCGCCAGATAAATGTTGAACCTTCATCCATGCAATTGCCGGGCAGCCATAAAGATAGTGTCGTCGTCATCTTAACCACAGGACAAATCATCGAGTCTGCACAGTCCAATCGGAATAGGTGTGTCCCCAGTGTTTAATGCCCGCTGAGAATACTTTCTATTTTACCATGTTTCTTATTACTGAGATTTTAAAGTTCCCTCGCTTCTCCCCTACCCGGTCTTTCCCCCCATATAATTCTATTGGTGTCACCTATTTTCACGGTGTCCCATACTGTTCTATGGCACTAACAGCTTATTCATCTGTTTTAGGTTTAAAAGTCTCAAATTGTTTCGTGTGTACCAATTTGACAGAGCTCAGACAAGAACCTTCTCTGGAAAATTTTTCAACCATCTCGTTTCCTAAGATGTTACAATACCCCTGAATAGGTTAAAAAAATCGCAATACTACCGCTCCTGGTGTTTTTGCATCCCAGGATAGTGACTGATCTTACAGGCATCGAAGAGATTGCCTGAATGACCGCTTAAATATTTCTAAAGGCCCCTCTATTTCTGGTGGTCCCTTCAATATTAATAAATTAAATGAATTCCGCCATTGCCCTGATCTCCGCCTGAAAGACGGTGTAATAATTCTGGAGGCGTAAGCATTTTCAAACAGAGAGGTAACAGCTATAGAAGCCACACTTAGTCCTTCCATTTGATTCTCTGCTCGGGATTCGTGTACTGAAACTTACAATTTTTGACCTCTCAGAGATCCTATCACAATTTAATTTTGAGATTTTTTATCACGAAAACTTGTTTAAGAGCTTTTGGTGATAGGCCTTCTGACCACAACAGATTCATTCACCAGTTACATATATTCAATCGAAGCATAGCCAAAGCGGTCTCATATTTTAGCCTAATCGGAATAGGTTCCATCGATAAAATTGTCTCCAATGCCCTTATGGATATGGTTCTGATGACACCGCTGATACCATATGTGGACCCTTTCTCATATAACTATAAGGCAATATTAAAAATGTTAACTAATTATTTTCAAATTTATTGGCAAATATCGACACAAGTCCCATTAACCCATCACTAGTCCCATTAACCCATTAAAATTTCTGACCCACAACACTAGATGACTTTCAACCAGACTGATGTAGTGTATTCTGTAGTTGGCATAGTACAATATTAAGTGGCTTTACAATGTTACCACATGTTTTTTTTTTTTTTGTTTTTCAATCTATCAGTAACTGCTATAGCAACCATCCTCCTCCTATGGTGTTGTTGTTGTTTTCGTGTGGTGGGTAGTCAACAGGTTAATATGTTGGCAGGCTTCTTCTTCATCACCATGATGTAAATACTACACTTAAGTTTTAAAATTTAATAAGCACGCTTATACAAAAAGCAATGGCGCACGACTCCAGCGTTCAGACAGACACACATACAATACAAGCGTACTTCAGATATTACCCAGCAAAATAAAATGGATGTTATTCTTTACGAATTTTTTTTTCAGAACATCCAAAGAAGTTAATAGTGCAAATTTTTCGATTTGTAAGAAGTCATTTTAAACAACTTCCAAAAATGTTGATATTAACCCCTACTAGTAAAAAACAATTATTTAGTTGGTCCAAAAATGGTTGATTCCTGCAGTTATTAAATGCCTTATTGAAAACATATTTTCCATAAAAATTCATGGCGTGTTCAAAATCACATTTTTAACGTAAAAAAAGCCACACCCTATATTTATTTTGTAGTCCCTATATTTAACTACTTCCGTAAACTAATGAAAAAGTCCATCTGCTCATCGATTTTTCATAGCACCGAAACACACTACTTCCTCCCAATGACAAGCCAATGTTAAAATCATTAATGATTCACCGAAATTTTCACAACTTCGTGTTCAGTAGATGTAGTGTTTAACTAATTCTTCCTCAGCTCTTATTTTGCTGGGTATTCAAATATAATGATGACAACGTTCAATCGTTTTAGCAAACTAAATGCTAAACTTTGTTGTTGTCGATGTTGTGATTGCAATCAAAAGAGAGTTGATTTTTTTTTTTTTTGTAAATAAATACTTTTACTTGATATACATACCACACCATATAATAATGTAGGCAGGTAGAGTTGTTTGCCGATGTTGACTTGAAAACCCGCATCTGTTGTTTTAGAAAATTTTGCTTAATGTGAAGTTTCATTCATTTAGATCAAATTACTTCACTTTAAAATATTTTTATTTTCAGTACTTGACTGAGACATTGACTTGTTTGTAGTTATATTCAAGCATCATTTGTAATTACATTACACTCAAAGAAAAGGTCTGTACAAATTTTTGCTAAAGCTATTTAAAATATTTTCAGAGTAAGCTTGCAGAAAAATCTACTGAAATTTCAAATACCATTTCAGCCTAATTTAGAAAGGACTGTAAGATAGGTCTGAATATGGATGGATTCCATCTGAATTCAATAGATTTCGTCCTTATGCTTCAAATTTCATCTTTTATCGCTTAAGCATCTGAAAATTTTACATAATGTCGAACATAAAAATTAACTAAAATTTAACTTAAATATAGAATAGATTAAAAAAAAAAACAAGGAATTGGATGTGAAGAAACTCTTCACGACCGAATCATGTCGAAAAATAAGACATATACTTTAGCCCAAAAGTTAGCTTGTTGTGCGTTCTCATGTAGTTTCTAGTTTTACTGAGGATTGGACCAATACTTTACCTCAGACACACTTTATTTTTCACAGGCTTGAGATGGGCTGACTTAAGTCAAGACAAGATTTCTAAAAAATACCCCTTTTGTTTAATTAATTATCAAATAAGTCTTAAACAAAGCAGCAGGGTTAACTCAGATATAATAAAAACTTTTTAGCTAATCTTATTTATACTTAGCAATAAAAATCAGTCGATTGCCGCAGTTTTTTCTGCAAAGTAATTGTAACTTACTTTTAGTAATTTTTTTTTGTTGTTTTCTTGCAAGTTTATTTCTATGAGTGTAAGGTAAAACTATTAAATTATATTACAAATTATGCTTGATTACAAAAAGTGTTGTCAATATTAATAAAACAAAAGTTTTTTACACTCAACAAATGTTATCGAAAATTTGAACAATCGTAGAAAAAAACAAGTAAGAGCGGCTAAATTCGGCTATGCCGAATCTTATATACCCTTCACCATGGTTGGGAAAAAACTGAAGTTTATATATGGACATATATGGAATTGACAGATTTATATACGGACGCCTTTAAGAGGAAATTAACCATTTAGTTTGGTGATAAAACTTGGACTCGGGAAGATTTATGCTTCCAGAAAATAGGTATTTAAAAAAAATTATATTTTGGGCATAACTTTTTTGTATCTGAACCGATATATCCGAGTTTTTTCAGCAAATATGTTATACTAAAGATTTTCGATCTTTTGCTATATAAGACGTATCCATAGGTCATAATACAGCTCTAGAATAGTGTTTGTTGTTTGTGTATAAAAGGTGAAGAGGTAAAAGAAAAGAATTACAACAAATCGTTAAAAGAAATCACTAGAAATGCATGTGTTTTATTTTGATTTAGCTGGCAAATTTGCATTTGGGATTTTATTTCGCTTTTTTATTAAAAAATATTTTTAATTTCTTTAGCTTAATTTTAAAAATTTGAAGGAAAATAGTTTATAAATTTTTTTTTTATAAATTATTATAAGTTATGACCTAAAATAGTTGCACTTCAAGGAAAATTATGTATAAAATTTTCTTAATATATAAGAAATAAAATAGTTTAAAAATCTGTTTATAAGTTCTTTTAAATCGGAGCAAAAAATAGAAATAAAAACGTTTGTATTTTGTTTGTATCAGAGGGTTTTTATAAAATTTTTGATGTTTTTAGCCTATTTATGGATTATTTAATTATTAATAAAAAATTTTATATAAATTAATTATTAAATGTAAAAAAAAAACAAAAAAAAAAGTCTTAAGAAAATAAAAAAAAGATGTACAAAAAAAGTGAATTGACCGGGATTCGAACCCGCGGCCTTAGAGAAAAAAAAGTATTTGTGACATATCGTCTAGACAACTGAGCTGTTGAAGCTCACACAAAATCATCGTTATAAAAAGTCTTCGTTCATTAGAGACTTGTTTGGTTTTTATATAAATGACAAATCTTTGTATGTGTTTGTTGTTTGTGTAGGTGGAGATGAAAGAAAAGAATTTCAACAAATGGATGTGTTTGTTATGCGTAAAATTCTACATACATATTAAACAAGGGGATTTTACGGGAAAAATTAGAGGTAGTCCTGGTTTTTTGCTAATATCTCAGCCATTTATAAACCGATCTGGCTGATTTTTATTAGCAAACACAAATGGATCACATTTAACAGAAATAAATAACAATGAAGTCCTCATCTTGTCTGCGTTCTTCGGAAAACCCATTTCAACACACAGACGGACATCGTTAAATCAACTTCGCTCTTCATAAGGACCCAGAATATATATACTTTATAGGGTCTAAGATTAATATTGTAGAAATTACAAACGGAATGACAAACTTATATATGTATACCCTTCCACCTGTGGTGAAGGGTATAAATATAAGGTGGTGCAAAACCCATCAACTCATTTTATTTTTCTATAGCTTTTGCCTAAAGTGAAAATTTATTAATTTAATGAAAAATAACCTCTTTATAAATGGCGTTGATGAAAATTTGGTCTCTTGGTAACATTTTTCATAACTGCGCGCAGCATTTAAAGTCACGACTCGAATGTTGTTCGGCTTGTTCTAGTACAACAAGGACTTCGATTATCTTCAGAGAAATAATTCCGGGACCGTCATATTGGCAGACCTGGCTGCCCATGCCAAATGACCGAAACGTTTAGTGGTTACACGTGATGAGAAGGCATTCTTCAAAATATGCTTTAAATCGTTTGCACACGCAGAGAAAAAACATGGTTGCAATATGATCACTGCTAATAATTTATGCTTGCTGCATTCGAGTATGGTTTTCTTAATTAAGTTATTGGTTTATAAAAAATTTGTAACCATCAATATGTGTGCTACCATCATTATTATAGTAAATATATATTTTTTTATTTCATGATTTTCACTTTATATTTTATAAGATGATTGCCTGTAACCATAACAAAATTCTGACTATGAAAGAATATGATAATTATGCAACTATAAAATAATGGCAACAATCAATGAATTTTTTTATTAGAAAAAGTCCATAGAATCTATTTTTTTTTTCTTAAAAAATAGTCCATAGAATCAAAGAAGTTTTCTTGAAAAAGTGCTGAATATCAAATTATTTCTTTAGGAAAAACATTTTTTAACGAAATATTCTTAAATTTGAAGAACTTTTTCATAGTTTCGAAATATAATATAACTGTAGGACCATATTAAGACAAAATTGTAATTATTTTATTATTATAATATGAACTATATTACAGTACGACTATGGTTGGCACAATCATGATTCCAAAAATATATGTTGCTCTTTGAATATGATTGCTACAACCATGTTTTTTCTCTGCGTGCAGTATGACAAGTGGTCCCTGCTTGTTGGAACAACATGTCCTTCAATACAGACCGTCAGTAAGACGGTCTAGCACCAGTCCAATCATAACTGACATAACTGCACACCACGCGTTGAGTGATCAAAAGGCCAGCCTTAAAAGCTCTAAGATCAATGTATTAAGCTCTGAAAAAAACAAAAAAATAGGTTGTATCAACTACTTACCAGCCTATTTACTTTCTTAATTACTTTTGCTCGCGATGAGCCCAAAAGTAATGGGTACCCATTATTTTTTGGCTGTTCGTAAGCGAGAGGGTAACGACCACCCATTACTTTGTGTTTTTTGTAAGTGAGAAGGTAATGACCACTCATTACTTTTGGGCTCATCGCGAACAAAAGTAATTAAGCGAGTAAATAGGCTGGTAAGTAGTTAATACCATGGTTTTGCTGGGCATTTAAATTCCATTAAATTAAAATTCATTAAAATTATTATAGAAAAGAAATTTTGTATTTAACTTAGTGTAAATACCTTGGAACTTCGGCAGTCGAACACAGTCAAGCAACAATATCACATTTTTGTACTATTATAATTTTATACTTTTGTTTTTAATAATGTAAAATATATAGGGAGAATTATTAGACACCAGACAAATGGAATGTATTTTCTGGCCAGCTACGACCTTTATCAACATTTTTCGCGTCTTTTAGTGTATTATATTGTAAATATCTTTAATTTAACTCCCAACTTTAAAGGAAAAAACTGATGAAATCTAACCTCAAGTTGGTTTATTGAAAATTTATTTATGAATTGTCTGTGTTATGTACTGTCTGAATGATTTTTCTATTCATTTAAAAAATTATCTCGAACCAAAAAAAAAAAAGAACACATCTCATAATATTTATAGAGGAATATGTAACAAATCTTCAAGCTCAAGGTCAATGTTATAAAAAATATTTATTTTTTATCCAATATTTCCAATATATTTTTTAATTTTGATTTATTAATTAAATTAATTTAATTTATTAAATTAAACTGAATAATTTATTTATAGAGGAATATAAAAAAACAAACTTCACTGTAACAAATAACGATTAATCTTCTTTTATTTTTAAGATCAAAGATGAATAAAGTTCTGGCTTCTTATTATTCATAACGATAAGTTACAGTGGAAAGCAAAATCTTATAAAGGGTGGTTAAATTTTAAGGCCCGATGTTGATTTTGAATAAAACACAAATTATTTGGGAAATTATTGTCATTTATTTTTATTATGATAATATGGTATGGTTCAAGTATGTATGGAACAAAATATCGGCCAAATGGTCGCCGCGACCTCGGCGGCACACCTCCATCCGATGGTCCAAATTTTCGATGACGCTGAGGAATAATTGAGGTTCTATGCCGTTAATGTGCCGAATTATCTCAGCCTTTAGCTCTTGAATTGTTGCTGGCTTATCGACGTACACCTTTTCTTTTAAATAACCCCAAAAAAAGAAGTCCAACGGTGTCAAATCACATGACCTTGGCGGCCAATTGACATCGTCACCACGTGAGATAACCAGGCCAATGAATTTGTCGCGCAAAAGAGCCATTGTTTTGTTAGCTGTGTGGCAAGTGGCAGCACATATCGTCCAGGATCATATCCTCAATTCCTGGCCACAATAAGTTCGTTATCATCTCGCAATAGCGAACACCATTGACGGTAAATGCTTGACCGACCTCATGACACACTATCGCGAACAACAGCAATGTTGTCCGCAGATCGAACTGGGCAAGCATGCACAGGTGTTTTCACAGACTCGATTTGGTGAAATTTGCCCACAATTCTCCTGATTGTGGACATATTTGGTCGATTATGCTGACCAAAAAAATCACGAAGTGCTCAAAATGCATTTTGATTTAAACGCCCATTTTCATAATAAGCCTGAATAACTTTAACGCGTTGCTCGATTGTGTATCTTTCCATGGTTCAAATTGAGCTAGTCTGAAATTGAGAAAAGTCAAATGAAATGCAGAAAAAAACTTGACTTTAAGGTGTGGTTCACATTGAACATAGGCCCTTAAAATTTAACTACCCTTTATAACACAGTTATATGACCAAGTTCAAATCCTGGCGATTACATTGTGTTTTAAGAATTTATATATTTTTTTTAATTTATTTTTTATTTATTTTTTTTTTAATTTGATTTTTCCGTGTATCTTATATTGTTGGATCTAATCTGATACAATTCGATCTGCAATTTTTCGAATCAATTCTTCCATTTTTCGGATCAAATAAGATAATAAGTAATATACAGGTTGGTTGAAAAGTTCCTGCGCTCGAAATTAAAGAATACTGTTTTCGTTACGAAAAATATTTTTTTATTCAATATAATCTCCTAGAAGCTCAATACACTTGTTCCAATGATCTTCCAATAATTTTATCCCATCCTTATAATGGTTTCCCGGAAGCTCTACAAAATAACCGTCTACGGCTGCTATGGCCTCTTCATTCGACGAAAAATGCTTTCCACGAAGGAATTGTTTGAGATTTCTGAAGATATAGTAGTCACTGGGAGCCAAATCTGGTGAATACTGTGGATGTTCAAGCAATTTGTACTTTAATTCTTTGAATTTAGCCATCGTCAAAACACTTTTGTGAGCAGGTGCATTGTCTTGATGAAAAATGATTTTTTTCTTCTTTAAACCAGGTCTTTTCTCACGAATTTTTTCATCCAGCTGATCCAAAAGGCTGCAATAATACAACCTACCTGCAATAATACAATACCTTTTGCATCCCAAAAAACTGATGACATAATCTTCTTTGCTGATCGTTGTGACTTCACCTGCTTTGGAGCTGAACAACCAGCTTCAGTCCACTGTAAACGTTCTCGTTTCAATTTAGGATCATGGTGGTAGATCCAAGTCTCATCCATAGTTATAAAAGACGCAAGAAGTCGGTTTTATTCGGCTTAAAACGCTCAAAATTACGCTGAGAAATTTGTTTTCGATCCAGTTTTTGTTGAATTGTTAATGTGTGCGGCACTAACTTTCCAAACAGTGTTTTCATACGTAATTCTTCATGTAAAATATGGAGTACTCGTTCGTTTGAGATGCCTATGGCATTAGCAATTTCACGCTCAGTCAAACTTGGATCTTCATTAACCATATTATGTACCTGCTCAATGATTTCTGCTGTGGTTGCAGTCCTTCGCGTGGATCGTCTTTAAGGCTGGTACGACCACGTTTAAGTTCACCAGCCCAAAATTCAACGGTGCGTTTTGAAGGTGAGGACACCTTATACACTTCTAACAATGGTCTATAAATTTCTTTTGCTTTTAAACCCTTCAAAACAAAGAATCTAATGACTGCACGATATTTAATTTTTTCCATATTAAAAAAAATCAATGACACGTCAACTTCAAATGGCTTGTAAACAATGAAAGAATTGACAGAATAACTTGCAACTTTGCATGTGTTCTCAGGACAGTTATACCAACTTGAGAAAAAAAAAGTTTGGAGCTAGCAGTGCCATCTCTTGGTGAGCGCAGGAACTTTTCAACCAACCTGTATAATTGAATATGATTAAATATTGTATAATCATAAATTCTCTGACACAATGATTATATTTCCTTAATATAAAAAAACCGCTGCATTGTTAACACCAATTTTAAAATGATCTGGTCATGATTTTTTTTTTCCTTTTTGCATAATATCAATTTATATTTGTTCTTACTTTTGTATTACTATAAATGTTAACATTACCGTTTTTTTGCAATTACTTATGTCGTAGTCAGTTATTATATCACTATTTAAACATGCAACCCACGTTTGATAGCAATAAAGTTTGATCTTAATATAATATTATAAAGGTATCAAATTCCCATTTGGCCACCATGTATTAGTGTGATATGTGGGTATCGAGTTCTTCACTAACAAGAGCTACTGTGGCTGTCTGTCTGTCTGTCTGTCTATCTGTATACAATTTTTACTTTTACAAATATGCTGGTCTTTGACTTTTTCAACGGCAAAACAAAAGGTATGATCTTGTGATTCTTAATTTTATTTTTTTAATAAAAACTTTAAACTTTTGATGTACTGGTACATAGTACTAAAAGTAGTGATCATTCTTGTCAACAACAATGTGTTTGTCTTAACATCATCTACATACAAAATATCTTTGTAGGATCTAAATATCATTTACAAAAAGAAGACAGCGCCAAACATGACAACCTTTTTTTGTTTTGGCTTTGGGGCGTATGCCAATATAATATTGCTTAACTTCATTTGTTAGTCATTTGTCGATTTTACACAATAATAACGGCATTGTTAAGTGGTATTTTTTTTTAATGCAGCTCTTGTCAAGTTTTTGAAAGGACAGACAGGACAAAACAATACTGCTCATAATGTCATGTATTTTTGTTATGACAACAGAAGAACATCAAGAAACGAAGAAGATTCTTCGAATATGTCTTCTTTTAGGATAATTTTACTTAAAGCTACCCAGTCAAAAAAATACATGCGGGAAAGCGCTGGCAAGGCACTTTAGAAGCTGGTACAATGTGCTGACAAAAAAAACTGCATTCCCAATGCCAAAAGATTGACATCACTGGCCAAAAGTGCTGGCTGGTCAAAAAGCATCGGAATAGCTCGTTTGCAAAGTCAAAAATTAATTGGTCTAAAAATTGAATTTCAAAAAAAAATTAAAAAAATAAAGGTAATTTGTAATTTTTTTAATCATGCCGGGATTCAAACTCTCATCATGAGATTGGCAGACGAGAACTGTACCCACAAAGCTAACAAAATACATGATAGCTTAAAACAAAACTGAATGATAAATGCCGGCTAACCGCTGACGGCGTTAGCATAAAGCCTGTTAGAAATAATGTATCAACCTTTTAAAAATTAAAAGAAGGAGTTCTTTAAATTAAAACTCTAAAAAATGCATGCCTGCAAGCAGAGATCCAACTCGAAATTTTATGACTAAAATTTTTTTTTTTTTTTTTTCGACAAAGCGTCATAAGATTTATAAAATCAATGCGCTATTAGTTCATTGACTCTTGTGCTGTTGGTAATTTCTGAGTGGATAGTATTGGAAAACTTGGTTTCTAAAGAATTCATTGCTTCACTAGATTTCTAATTCTAGTTGTCTATGGAATGACTGTATTCTCAATCTACAATTTTTGAATGAAAATGAATTCTTAGATGGTCTCAATCGATATAATTTTAAAAGACTTCATTTGTTTTTATCATTCAATTTGTCAATAACTGAACTTAATCGTTGGGAATTCAATCGATTTGCAAATTTGGGATTTATTTGTTTCATTTGATTGATTTGATTTGGGAATGACATTCGATTTTGTTCATTCGATTTTAAAATTTAGAAAATAAATAACTACGTTATTAACATAGTTATAACCCAGCAAAAATTTGGTAATGGGTGCGATATTCTCATGCGTTACCTTGTAATGATAGCTCGTTACCTTTTTCATTATTTGCAAGCATAAAGTAATAAGTTACTAATTGTTGATTACGTAATATATGATTTATAAATGTAAAGTAATAATTGAAATATTTTTGAAAATCTATTTTCAGATACATTACTTTGTGTTTTTTTGTAGGCAAAAGGGTAATGTATGTTTGTTTTGACAACACTAGCGAAAAAACGAAGCGAAACAATTCATTTAAGTTTAAAGCAATTAAATACTATATGCGTCGATAGCTCAGTGAGTAGAGTTCTTGGCTGGCAACCAGAGTTCCCTGGTTCGATTCCTATTATGACCACATTATTTTTAATATCGTTTAATATATTTGTAATAATTTTTTTTAATAAAAATTCTTTTTTTTTAAAAATCTATTTTTAGACACATTACTTTTTCCATTCTTGTAACCATATAAGTAACCCCTTACATTATCACCTCTAAAGTAATGCGAATATACATTACCTTGAGGCTCATCGCCTGTAAAATTCATCAGTGAAGAAATCCATGAGCCCCTATGGCTATACATTACTTTACCCATTATTTGGTAATGTGTGGTTTTGCTGGGAATTAAAGGAAATTGAAGTTTTTTTTTATAAATATAAGAAAAAAAAAAATAAACAAAAAATCAACAAAATCAAAAAAGTCGCTAAAATTAAAAAAATCGCAAAACTGAAAAAAATTAGAAAATTTAGAAAATATCAAAATTAAAAAAATTTACAAAATTAGAAGATTTCTTAAAATTGGAAAAATTGCTAAAAATTGTAAAACTCAACAATTGCAAAAAAAAAAATTAAAAAAGTCAAAAATAAAAAATTGCTACAGTTCGAAAAACAAAATTTGAAAAAAGCTAAAATTGAAAAAAATCGCTAAAATTCAAAAAAAAAAAAAAAAAATCCAAAGAAAAAAAACGCTAGAATCTAAAAAATCGTCAAAGTTAAAAAAAATCTTATATTTGAAAAATAATTAAAAAATAGTTATAAAAATAGCATTTTTGTTAATATTTCCAATTTTTTTCAAATCGAATATCATTCCCAAAAGTGCTTAATTACATGAAACAAAATCGAATGAAATCCCAAATTTGTTAATAGATTGAGTAATTTCTGCCTTGGCAATTTCTGCCTGGGTGGGTATATTTGATTTGATTAAACTGGTTCATGCTGGTTGTTTAGTTAAAGTAGGTAATTAGTTAGATCATTTGTTTAAGTCTGCCTTAAACGTATTTGATTTAGCTTCTTTTTTCTGTAGTCTTTAGGAATTTTGCATTATTTTGTTTAAATTAACATTTTTGTTTTATTAGGGGTTTTGGTTAATTGTTAATTTATAGTTTTAATAATGTTTACTTCTTAATTTGTATGTAAATGTTACTTCAATTTTACTTCAAGTCACAATAATTACAAACTTTGCAAAAATTACTTAATTTTATTTATTAAAATGGTAATAGTATTTGTTTAACCCTCTAATGCCCAAGGCCGCTAACAACAATGACAATATTTTATTAAAGAAAATGTATTATATCGATAGAAAACATAAAAAAATACTTTCTTCGCCTTAAGACATATTTTCTGCAATGAGCGACCTTAAAAGGAAGAAGGATGTAAAGTCAAACTTTCGTAAGTTTAGAAAAAATAACTTTGTAAAAAAGAAACTAATATTTAAAAAATCGTTAAAAATATATTAATATTATTGATAATAGCCAGCCTAGTCGGTGCTCACAACTTATAAAATGAGTTATTATTTTTGTTCCAGGACACACAGGCTACCGTCAGGACACGTTTTACAAATATCTCTCTCAGAGTTCGTAGCAAGCAAATTTAATTTTGTGCAAATTAATTGATGTTAAGTATTAATCTCGCTTAATTTCTCAATTTCCAAAAAGCAACAATTGCCATAACTTTTAAAATAGGAAAACTAGATCACAAATTTTTGGTACATAAATTTATTTTATTGAAAGTGTTATTTAAAGCGAAAACTGATATTATTTATTTTTTTTTTTTTAAGAAAAGCAACACTTAGGAAATTCTTCCTACTTATTACTCGTAGTGTATTGCTTTCTTTGGAAAGTGGATAGAGGAAAGATGAAAGTTGGTGAAAGATGAAAGACTTCTAATATGGCAACATCTGATAGGGACTTGGCGAAAATTGTCTTATTTCGGTGGGGTTTAGTGCTATTAAAACCCCGAAGGGGGACATTGCGATTTGTATGAGGTAAAGAAAAATCACACATATTTTTTTTTTTTCTAAATTGATGTTGCCGTCGCAAGGGGCTTAGTTTATAAGTAAACTAATTTAAAATATCTTTAATAAAATTTTATTAACAATAAAATTTTTGGTCTAAAAATAGACGAATTGTATACAAGTGCAGATCAAGACTTTTCGAACTTCCCCCGTAGTTATATAAAATGCAACACTGCTTCCATCAAGTACCACCTGTAAATATACTACTGTCAAATTTTGAGCAAGGTCCGTCATTTACTTTGCGTTTAACAGCTGTTCAAAACATACAACCTCGTGGATTTTTTTAAACTGGAAAAAGTGAATTTCCTGTGCTCATTAACATTATTTTTTGCAAAAAAAAAAAAAAAAACACCAATAAAACCAAGGAACAGCTTGATAAATACTATGGGGACTCTGCACCATCGATTTCAATGGTAAAAAAGTGGTTTACTGACTTTCGTTGTGGCCTTACAAGCACGGAAGATGCCGAACGTTCTAGACGCCAAGTTGAGGTCTCTACGCCCAAAACAATTGAAAAAAATCACGATATGGTGTTGGTCGATCGGAGATTGAATGTGCGATAGATTGTGGAAGACATAGACATCTCACATGGCTCAGTGGTTTCAATTTTGAACGATCACTTGGGTATGAGAAAGATTTCCGCAAAATGGCTGCCGCGTTTGCTCACAATCGACCACCAACGGAATCGTGTGACAGCTTAGGTTTCATGGCAAAAATCCATGAAGTAGACTACGATTTGCCACCACATTCGCCTTATTCTCCGGATTTCGCCCCCAGTGACTTTTTCCTATTTCCAAACCTAAAGCAATGGCTCGGTGGAAAGAGACTTAGCTCCAACCATGAAATTATTGGACCTTGAAAAATCCTGCTGTTAAATGCAAACTTGTTTAAAATTTGACAGTTGTCAATTAACAGGTGGTACTTGATGGGAGCAGTGTTGCATTTCATATAACTACGTTGGAAGATCGAAATGTTACGGACTTATTGATACGCCTCGTAAATTACGAGAAAACTCGCTTTAAACGTTTTTAATAAAATTTGATACCAAATTCAATTTTTGGTTGAAAAATAAATGATTTCAAATTAAACTCCTTTTCGCTCTTAAACGGTATTTTTACCGTTAAAATTCTTTGTTATAATTCCGTTCGTTTACTCAATAATTCTTACAAATTTTTAAAGAGAGAATATAATGACAGTTCGATTTTGACAATTTACAAATTTTTACCGGACAAGTTTTTGCCAGCAAGAATTTTCAAGCAGAAAAACCATATGATTGAAAAACATTTGTTTAATTTTGGAAAAGATAAGAGAGCCTACTAAAATTTTTCTGCTTAATATTTTACTACAAGAATACTCTTTTTCCATATTGACCAGTTATAATTTACATTTGCATTTGGTTATACAATCAGCTGTTTAACAAACTTGTAAATTATTGCAAATTTTCCTTTCGCGTACTTTTTTTTTTAGAAAATTTTCATTTTCAGAGTAAATTTGTGGTATTTTGTAAATTTGTTACTGATAAATTCTTACTGAACCTGACTGAGAAATTTAAATTAAATGAATTAACCTTTTGCTGCTAAGATTATGAAGATTTTTTGTTTTTATTGTATGATTTTTATTATTCTAATAATGTTGTTGTTTTTTTGTATAAAACAAGAAAGGAGAAAATATATAATTTGAAAAACAAATACGTGTACATTTTCTTTTGACGCTCGCAGTATAAAATAATGTGTTAGCGGCCCAATCGTATATTTAGCTGATCAAATTTTTTTTAAATGTTTATTTAAAAAATATAGATAACATAAAACGGTAAACAAATTTGATATAAAAGGTAGTTTGATGAACTTTTAAATAAAATAATTAGTCATAAACAGCTTTAAAATAAAAAAGTTTTTACCCTTTAAATACACGATTGAACCACTATATATTTCATACCAAATTTTTACTAATCTTAACTCCACTATATTATTACCAAATTTCATTGAAGTCTAGAGGAACCCCCCTACAAAATTCTTTTGTTAGTGTTGACTATAAAACTAGTCCTTATTATTTGAACACTACACTAAAACTGTCACTTTAATGTTCTTGACTTTATCACTAATCCAAAATCTTATTGTGTGATCTTTAAACTGTAACAACTACAAATTAAAATGTCTCCAAACTGTCAGGACAAACGTGACACATTTATTGTGGTCTAATTTAAAATTTCAATATTAAAGTGGGGCTTTTTAAATTGTCCTTGAATTACATAATGATAAACATGCAATAAACAAATTAATCTTAAGTAAAATGGCATCTTAACGATATTAAAAAAAAAATGTAAATAACTGGAAATAAAACATTTTTAATAACAAAATGTGCATTCGAAGATTTAAAACGCAATATTTTGGTAGTTAATTTATCAACTGATTCTATCTAAGTGCAGGAGAGACATTAGTTAACAATCATTCGAGGAAAAAACATTTTATACAATAGGAATAAAATGAAAACTACCAAAAACTAAAATTTGGCATTTGAGTATTGGTTTATCTTCAACATTAGGAGCAGATGCGCAGCTGCAACCAATCGAATGCAACCAAATCGCAGGCGCGCGCTTACACCAACACATGCTCATCGATACACACATGCGCAAAGACATCAGGGATCTTAAATAACAGAACCTGAGGTTATATGTTATTATTTTATATCAAAGAAGTTTTGTTTTGTTTAAGGATTTCTGTTTAAGAATAAAATATTGCATGAAGGAAAAAAAAAATATCATCATCCAACAAAGTTTGAAATTTACTTTCTTAGCCAAAACAAGAGGAGAAACAAACAAAAAAATAAAAACAATAAAAAAGGCCGGGTGTTTCCTTAAAAAGTTGTTGTTTTTACATTTCTTGGTTATAAAAACTATTGCGCAGGCTTAGTTTTACATAATATTTTTGTACCTTCATACAGTTGGACCCTTATTTTATTAACATTTTTTCTATGTATTGGTTAATAACTTAGGACAACAATAACAACATGTTTTAGGCTATTTTTTTTTTATAAGGATACCGTTTCTTTTATTTTTTCTTAAAATTTCATAAAGGGGGAGCTATTTATCTGTGTTCAGTTTAATACGGTTTATACGCGTGCCACTAAAAAAAATATCAAAATATCAAAGAGAGGGGTAGTTTTAAGACCATAAAGTTAATGAAGGATTTAGGAGTTTAGGAAAATATGAAAAAGACACGTGCACTACTTTTAACACATTTGTTGTAACTGTTGAAGTCTTTCTAGGAAATATAACTTTAAGGTCATTTATCAACTTTATATTAACTCAATATAACGCAAGTGTTGCACCCCGTACCTAAATTTATTTAGTGAATGCATAATTCTGGAGTGACTTTAATAGAGTTCGGTTTGAAAATTTAATTTTAATATATCATCACTTTTAAGATGGTTTTTGTATAAATGGAATGGCGCATTAATGACGCGCATTGGCGACGGTTAAAACGCCGATTTGGCGATGCTTTTTTTACAGAGAAAAACGGCTCAGTGAGCGTCAAAAGAAACTGTACAACTTTTGCATCAATTATAACAAAGAATTTTAACGGTAAAAAGTACCGTTATTTTTAATGTTTTATTTTATCATAACTTTTTAGATAATATTAAATAATTATTAATTAATTTGGAAGATTTCTACCAACTTTATTTTGAAAATAGGTGCTGGAATGTTCCCTGGATGTTTTTCAATTTTTAAATTTGATTATTTTGGTTTAAAAATAATTTTGAGTTCACAACAGAAAATTGATTATATCTTCTAATTTTAATTAAAAAATAATTTAATAAACTAAACAAAAAAATTATGACGACTATCACCATTTTGGGTCCTACCTCTCCGAAGACTATGCTTCCTTTTGTTCCTGCCGTGCTCAGGGATAGAGATCTGGTCTCTTTTGAGATAGATTAGCAGTCGATATAAATATTTTAGGTAGCTACTAATAAAAAGGCTGATCTTAAAATAAAAATAAAATATAAAGAAAAATAAAAATGAATAAATAAAAGGGTGACGTGAGTTTGAGGAAGAGATTCAAGATAAAATTTGTCTCTCTATTTACCAAACCCGCCCATGACCTATGCTATCTAGTCAAAATTTAAGATATCGTAGCCTACTTTTAACGCTAACTTTTTGTCCTAAACTTTTTGCGAAATAATGAAGGATTTTGTTATACATTTTATTATAAAATTTTATTAAAATAATAAAAAAATTGTAAACTTTAATTTTAATCCGAATTAAAATCAAAAAAAAAATTTGTTACCAAAATGTCACGTTTCGTTACAAAAACACAAAATTGTTATTGATATAATGAATTTATCGATTAAACTAAATTTCGCCCTTTTAAAATCGATTTATTATTTATATTCTAATAAAAAAAATTTCGAATATTATATTATCCACAAAAATTTTAAATTATCGAACAGTTTTCATATACAATCTCGCAATTTCATAAATAAAATCTTCTATTTTCTGCGGTCTAAAAAAAAATTTTCGATTCACTTATTGTATTGCATTGGGTGCACGCAAAGAAAAAACATGGTTGGGACAATCATATTCGAAGAGCATCATATATTTTTGGGTTTATGGTTGTGCCAACGATGGTCGTACTATAATATGGTTATCATATTATGATAATAAACTAATCATATTTTTACCATAATATGGTCCCTACTGTTATATTATTATTCAAAAATTACTATATTATGGTCCTGAATAAACATGTTATATTGAATTTATCATAATATAATTGCACGTAATCATAGTATGTTAAAAATGTTATCATATTATTGTCCCTCATAACTTTATTATGATTCCTGGATTATCATTATAAGATCCATAATCTAAGGAAATTTCTTAAAGGAAAAGTTCTTAGAAACTATGAAAAAGCTCTTTAAATTTAAGAATATTTCCCTTAGAAATGCTTTTTCTAAAACAAAAATTATATTAAGGACTTTTTGAAGAAAAATTGTTAAGGAAAATATCATAGATCCTAAGAACTTTTCTATCAAGAAAACTTTGATTCTGTGGACTTTTTTTAAAATTCTAATGACTTTTTGTTATAAAAAATCTTAGACATTTTTAAGATTTTTTTATAAAGTTTTTAGAAATTTTTCTTTAAGAAAAAGTCTTTAGAATCTAAAAATATTTCTACTAGAAAAAGTCCTTAGAATCCAAGTATTTTCTTCAGAATCTATGAATTTTTCTTTCAAAGAAAGGCCTTAGAATCTAAGTTTGTTTGGAATACATAAACTTTTATCTAAGCAACAGTTTGGAGAATCTGAGAATTTTAGTTTAGGGAAAGGTCCACAGAATCTTAAAATGTTTTTATAAGATAAATTTATAAATATTTATTATTTTGTGTAAGAAACCTTTTCATACAAAAAAAAATTATGTGTTCTACGGACTTTTTCTTATAAAAAATATTTAATAAATATTTTGGGAACTTTTTACAAGAAATGAATTAATAAAAACATATTTTTAAAAAATATATAATTTCAAATTTTGGTTTTTATGAAAACAAGACAATATTATGACTGTAAATGTTAAAGTCATGTTTTATTTGATGTATAATTATTTATTGCATTTATCGTTGCATAAGTATCATATTTTTTCACAGTTAGAATTTTTGTAACTACAGTATGGTTACAGCCAATCATTATATAAAAAAGAAGGTGACAATCATAAAATAGTAAGATATTTACAAAATAATTATGGTAGCGACCATGTTGATGATTAGGAAACCAATAACTTGGTTGTGACAACCATACCCGGTAGCAGCAAGCACAACATAGTAGCAGTAATCATATTGCAACCATGTTTTTTCTATGCGTGTGGTTTAATCTTTAATACTATTAAAATTTCACGATTCCTTCAAATAAAAAAATTTCGATGGAATCTTTTCATCCATTAGATCCGCTTTTACGTGTATCAAACAATTGATTCCAAGACAAACAGCCTTTTATTGTTTACCATATGAAGACAAAATTTCTTATGAAAATTTCTTTCAAATTAATCTTTTAATTAACAAAATTTCAAATTATTCAAACTCGCAAAGTAAAACTAGGGAAACAAAAAGAAATTTGTGTCATTTAACTCATATCGTCCCAAAGATTTTTTCTTTTTTATAACTTTATAAAACTTGGTAGTTTAGGTAATTTGGTGTTGAAAAATATGAATCTGAAGTCAAAATTTTTGTTTTTGAGAAAAATGGTGTTCGATTTCTGAAGACATATTACAACAATACAAATGAAAAAATAAAAACATTAGATTTCTACTGTTGAAAGTTTAATCGTTTGTTAATGGAACTAGATTTTTACTTTTTTTTATTTTTTATACATAGTTTTCAGTTTTTAAAATTATGCTAATTATGCTAAAACACTAAGTTTTGTTTTTCTTTGTTATAAAAGGGGGAGTGCTGTGGGTAAGAACTGTTACATTTAAATTAAAATCTAACCTCTTATACTATCATCAATTGCATAAAAAATAATAAAAATTATAAAAACTAGTGTTTGAATAATCGAAAACTGGGACGATATGATTTAAACTTATAACCCTAAGCTGTGTGTCTACGCACTGCACCACAGACACTTACTTGTATTTAATTGTTGTTTAATTATGAATATACATGTATAAAAATATAGAAATACACCCACCTAAAATTTAAAATAAATACACATTTGAAAATTTTATTATAAAAATTAAAAATTTCAGCTGCTAATCTCAACATTTTGTTATCATTTCCAAAATTGTTAACATTAATGTTTGATTGCACTATTACCAAAGACAATATATTAAAAATAGGTGAAATAACTAATAATTATAATCATATTATTTTCAATTAAATTGAATAAATTTTTATTGTCAATATTTGGTTAGTTGTTGGTATTAAATGTACTGGAGAAAATAATATTTTTTTCACTATTGGTTAGAAAAGTCAATCACCCTTATTCTAGTTGTCGTTATCAATGTCGTCGTCGTTTTTGAGTCAACATCACTTTGCTTCGACGTCGACATCACTTCGACACCAAATTGGTATTCTAAAACAGTGTTGTAACGACGTTGACAGTTTAACATCTCTAAAAATTGAGTCGGCAGATTTATTTTGTTTATTATTTTTGCGAAAAAATGTTTTTTATGTGTAATTTAAATTCTGATACCAGTGATGAAGAAAATAAAGAAAATCTAGTATTGGAAAGAAGACTTCTCATACAGAAATCAAAGTGAGTAGCAAAATCAAAGTCTGTTACTTTAAAGAATGTTAATCTTCTAATTTTTTTAAAAGGTTTAAAAGTTACTTTCGGCTTAATAAAACAGCCTTCAAAGATGTGCTGGAAACAATAACACCTAATTTGAAAACCGGAATCAAGTCCACATTTATTTCCAAAACAATAAAGTTGGCAGCTACATTAAGATTTTTACCCCAGGGGTCGTACCAGCTCAGTGTTGGACACGACTTTAACTTAGGGTTAAGCTGTTTCTGAAGCTTCACCCTAAAAATTCTACAGTTTCAGAAACAGCTTAACCCTAAGTTAAAGTCGTGTCCAACACTGAGCTGGTACGACCCCTGGGGTAAAAATCTTAATGTAGCTGCCAACTTTATTGTTTTGGAAATAAATGTGGACTTGATTCCGGTTTTCAAATTAGGTGTTATTGTTTCCAGCACATCTTTGAAGGCTGTTTTATTAAGCCGAAAGTAACTTTTAAACCTTTTAAAAAAATTAGAAGATTAACATTCTTTAAAGTAACAGACTTTGATTTTGCTACTCACTTTGATTTCTGTATGAGAAGTCTTCTTTCCAATACTCTTCACACACAGCTTCCTCCAGCGGGCTCAATATAAATTGCTTGAATCTTCCGCCACCTGTAGCATTACACTCGTCTTTGTTGGTTACCATTTTCTTTTTAACTTTAAATTTTAAGTCTCGCCAAACCTATAAATAAATTTTGTTATATTTTTATAATGCACTTTATATGATCATGCTTTCTTTACCTTCTGCCATCCATCTCCCATTATTCTCGGTGGGCCCAGTGCATTTAATAGATTTGATTTTTCTTTCCATTTTTTCCGTTTTTTTTCAGTCATTAGTTTTCCTCAAGTCGTTACTAAAAATGGTGTCGACAAAATCAGAGTCGTTTCAAAACAATATCGTCGTCACATTTTCTTACAGAATACCAAATACTTGTCGTGTTATCAATTATTTTCGATAACGACAACGGGAATACCAATTTAAAAAAAATCCCAAGACAACATTGTCTTGTGTCGATGACGACAACTAGAATAAGGGTGAGTATTTTAGATGCTGTGACAGTGTTTATTTTGATTTATTTACAGCGCGTAAAAACCTTAGATTTTTGTAACTTCGTGAACTAGAAACTTCAAAAGTCTGAACATTTTTTGACTAGAAAGTTTTTTGTTAAAAAATGTATGTACCAATTTTCTTCGAATAACCAAATGAGATATTGCCAGGCAATTTAAGGCACTAATGTGCTATAGCAGCATTACAAAAAAAAAGCACAGATACATTAGTTAAATTGAGTTAACAACAGTTTTATAGATTATTTTTTAACTTAATAATTACTATAAGTGGACTGATGCAGGAGCAGAGCAAAAATTTTCCCACAATGATATTCAACATCAATAATGTTTTTATTCACATTTAAAGCAAATTTACAATATTACATTTTAAATAAAATGAAATTTTTTAAAGACAAAACAACTGAGAAAACACAAATTACACCTTCATAATTTAAACTTTAATTTTAAGACTCATACTTGGAATTGTGGAGCAGTACAAGAAATATGTACCATTCATATACCGTTAGTTTGGTGTAAAAAGGTACCAAGTCCACATATTATGACAATGAAAATTTTAATGTTGACGAAATTTAATTTTCAAATAAAAATATTATTGGAATTGGTTTGATATTTCTTTTATTAAGATTTGGTTAATTTTTAAAATGAAATAACTTTCAAAATGTACTGATAAACCATTTTCTATTACTCTTGAGGTCCAAAACTACCATTCTAGTAATTTTTGGGAAATAATTAAAATTGTCATTTATCATCAATGGTGAAGGATTTTAGTAAATCGGAATTTTAACCTGTTTAAGTCGCTTATTTTTTGTAATTGAAAAAAGGACCAAGCAAATGAAAAAAAATTGTATTTATAGATTTTAAAAGTATTTAAAAAAACTATTCTAGATCGGTTCTTTTATCTTCTGTAAAAATTTTTAAAATTGGACTTAGCCGTTTTTCATACTAACTATATGCTTATTAGGGTGACAACTTTTTAGAAAAATTACACCAAATAAAGAAATACGACAACGATCGCCCTATCATATCTCCTGTATGAAAAAATCTATTGAGGCAGTTATCATTTTCGTAATTCGTAAGTATCTTCCATCGGTAGAAACTGTTGCACGAAAGCAATACTTTTGAAAAATACATCGGCAAAATTTTAAGGCATTTATTATTATTTCCAAATTATCGTATGAACGAAAAATTAACAACCCATGTAGAAAAGACCAGATTTAAACATATCTCATTAGATCTAATTGGACCATATCTCCACAGATCTCAAATTGGGGGCAAAATTGAGATCTAATTAGATCTGATCAAATCTAGACAGACTGGCGCACAGTATATTTTAAGGTTCAATTTGCTCTGGATATTTTTATATGCCCATCAGATTTAATAAGAAATTTAAAATACCTCTATTTTGAAATTGTCTTACGAAAAAAAAATACAAATTTATTATTATTTTTTTTATATCGAGCAACAACATTTTTTTTTTAAATAATTTTTCAAAAAATATTTTAAACAAAATTAAAAAATTATTCAAAGGCTTAAAAGTAGTAAAAATAAACGAATTAAAATTTTGTTTTAGTTTTTGTTTTGTAAAATATTTTTAGAATATTTTTTTTATTTTTAGGTCAAATTTTAATTGTTTTAAGGGCTGATTTTTGGAACTAAAAATTATTTAAGTGCTATTTTAAGTGAATGTCCTATTTTTTGGTCATGAGTCGGTTGTAAAAAGTATCTGCACTTCCAATCCCTTTTTTTAACCTATGTAACATTTTGAGGCAATTTAGGTTTGTAGGTATAAGTTTAATTATTATAGAGGGCGGATCAATAAGTCCGTGACTTTTCGAATTTCCCTTGAAGTTATATGAAATGCAACACAGCTTCCATCAAGTACCACCTGTTAATAGACTACTGTAAAATTTTGAGCAAGTTCCGTCATTTACTTTGCGTTTAACAGCTGTCCAAAACATATAACCTCGTAGATTTTTTAAAAATGGAAAAAAGTGAATTTCGAGTGCTCATGAAACATTATTTTTTGCGAAAAAAAAACGTTAATCAAACCAAGGAAAAGCTTGATAAATACAATGGGGACTCTGCACCATCGATTTCAATGGTAAAAAAGTGGTTTACTGACTTTCGTTGTGGCCGAAGATGCCGAACGTTCTGGAAGCCCAGTTGAGGGGTCTACACCCAAAACAATTGAAAAAATTCACGATATGGTGTTGGCAGATCGAAGATAGAATGTGCGATAGATTGTGGAAGACATAGGCATCTCATATGGCTCAGTGGTTTCAATTTTGAACGATCACTTGGGTATGAGAAAGCTTTTCGCAAGGTGGCTGCCGCGTTTGCTCACAATCGACCACCAACGGAATCGTGTGACAGCGTAGTTTTCATGTCAAAAACCCATAAGGTAGACCACGAATCGCCTCCTCATTTGTCTTATTCTCCAGATTCAGCCCCCAGTGACTATTTCCAAACCTAAAGAAATGGCTCGGTGGAAAGAGATTTAGCTCTAACGGTGAAATTATTGATCAAACAAATGCCTATTTTATGAACCTCGAAAAATCCTATTTTTTGGAAGGGATACAAAAATTGGAGAAACGTTGGACTAAGTGTACTGAGTTAAATAGAGATTATGTTGAAATATATGTGTATTTCATTCAAAAAGTCACGGAATTATTGACCCACCCCCTTAAACAAACTTTGCCCTTCTCCAAATTGCATATTTTTTAAAATTAGTTGCCACCTTAATGTTCACAGATGAGGAAGAAATAAAAGAATTGACCCTTAACCAATGCATTGCAATGTTGCTAATAACACTACACTTTAACTGTCTTCTTTTCTCAGTATAACTGTCTGTTTAGTGATACCAATGTAATGAAATAAGTTTTCATTTATATCTGTATGTCCGTCCGTCCGTTTCTCTGTCTGTCTCCCTATCTCACTATATCTTGCCTACAACAAGTTGTGTACAAGTGTCGGATACATTTTAACAATGAAATATCATAATTGTCCTTAGGTCATAATATTTGGTTTGCAGTTTATCATATTTTTTTTTCTTTCTTTTTGCTGTACTAAAGCAAAAAGAAAAAAAAATACATTTAAGCTCTTAAAACTAAAGCATTTTTTGTTTAGCTTTCAATTTATATGCGGTTAAAGTTTTCATTCATATAAACGATACCGTGTATATAAATGTGTGTAAAGAATAGACTTAAAACTTAAATCCTCTAAAGATTGATGTTAACGGGAAACCAATACTATATGCATTACATACTTGTTTCTGGTGGTGGGACATCAAATACATATTGAAGTGTTTCCTGGCTAAGAAGACTGAAAGAGTAGATGTTTTGTCAGTTTATACCCTACAACATTAAGGAGGATGTAGAGTCTATCTGTAAGGTGGGTGCTAATGTTTGTAACAACCAAAATTACCGACTCATCGATCAGTTCAATACTGATAACTGGAGTACACGGATATAAGAAGCACACACAAAAAAAAATAAATCTTTAAAACTCCGGCTATTAAAAATTTTGTTGAATAACAAAAATCATATTTAGGGTGTTCATTTCAGTTTTTTTTTTTTTTTTTGTAGTTGGAAAAATGGAAAAATGCAACTTTTGTTACATCAAACACATGATTGTATTTTCGATTAATTTAATATGTATTTTAAGTTGTTTTTAACGAAATAATGAATGATGAATTTTGTTTATTAAATAAATTACACTCACCAAAAATAGTCTGTAATGGCAACTGAAAATTTTGCTGCTATTTCGGGAAATTTTGCTAATTTAAGCCCAGCGGTATTTTTGGCTAATCTTAGCAGCACATGTAGTACAATGAAATTAGTAGAAAAATTAGTAGCCGCTACTAAATTTTAATAAACTTTTTGTAAAGCGGAATTAAAAACCGGTTTGCTAAAATCAGCAAAAAAAATATTGTGAATATTAGTACAAAAATTTAAATTAATTTTTTTATCGAGGATCAAATTTTTTTTTATTTTATTTATTTTTTAAAAAAATATTTTATACGAAATTAAAAACAAAATCAAAGGCTTAAAAATTGTTAAAATATAAACGAATTAATCATTTTGTTTTTATTTGGTAATTTCTGTTTAGAAAAATATTTTAGTCAATACTTTCAAGGTCAAATTTTAATTGTTTTTAGGGCTGATTTTTAGAACTAAAAAAACTTTTTAGTGCTATTTTAAATGGATGTCCTATTTTCAGACATGAGTCGGTATATTCAATTCCGGTCCTTTTTTTTAATCTATGTAACACTTTAAGGCAATTTAAGTTTGTAGATGTAAGTTTTAATTAGAAATAACATTTCCTTCAATACCCTTTTTTTAAATTAGTATTTTTTTTTTGCTAATTTCAGCAAATCGGTTCTCAAAAATTTGTAAAATGATTTCTGAAATAAGCAACAAAAATTTGTAAATATTCTGTAAAAACTCTGTAATTTGTAAAATGTAAATAGCAAAAAGATTTGCTAAATAATATTTTTTTTACTAAAAATCAGTACAAAAATAGTAAAGTGGGATTGAAAACCGTTTACAAATATTTATACTTTTTTTTCTGAGTGTACAGTAATAATTATGTGTAACTTTTTTATTCAATAAAATTTTTAATTGAATTGTGTAAGTTTTTAGCATGCAAAAATGTTTGCCTTATTTTAATAGAGGGCACATTAAATTCGACCTTTGTCCATAAAACTTGTTCTTGCTTTATTTCTATATTGAATTTTATTGTATAGTAAAATATATCTGTGCGTATATAACAGATAGTATTTATGTCTGTCAGCGTATTTAACATATGAGTACTTACTATACTAAAATACTATGTAGTTGTTGTTTTGTTATTCTTCTTATATTGTTGTTGTTATTGTTTGCAGATATGTTTGCCAAAGCTTTAAATTGTAAACTGTCGATATGTATTCTGTCTGTTTTATTGTTAAACATTTTTATATATTTTTTTTGTATTTTATTGTATTGTTTTGGTATTAAGCGAAAAAATAAAATCAAACAACTTTGGTTGTTGTTTTATTTTCTTGAGCCTGGACAAGTGTAAATTTTATGTTAAGTTTTAATCTTGATTCAATGTCGATCAAGATTCGTATTTTTTCTTCATATTGTTGTTGCAAAAGTTTAGTTGTTTGTAAAAATGTTCACACCGGAAAGAGTCTTCATTTTTGTGATTTCCGCTTGATTATTTAAAAACACAATTGTTAGTTGCTGTATTTTAATGTTCAGCGAAGATATGCGTGTGGTAGAGCAGGAAAATTTATGGCATTTTTTTTTAGAAATTTTAAGGAAATTGTGTAATTTGATAAATATATATGTATAAATTTGCCTCGAGAATTAAGAGAAAGTGTTATTTTAAATTGATTGGTATCATTTAATATTGGCAAAGTTTGTTTCTTAAGTCTTTTGTTTTTATATGCTTTTTTAAAGGAAATTGTATATTTTGCTTATAAGGAACATCCAGGCAATGATATTGTATTAAAAATTGTTGTTAACCTATTTTTCAAAACTTTTGTATGTTTGTGGTATTCAAAATTTATAAACCGATCTCTGCCAGAATTTTAGGAGAATGTTAAAAATAATAACTATTAGTAATAAATACACTCTGAAAAAAAGTTAGTAGAACAATTTGTAAACGCTTTTCATAGCACTTTATTTTTTTCTACTGATTTTTAGTAAAAAAAAATTTTTATTTAGCAAAATACTTTTTGCTATTTACATTTTACAAATTACAGAATATTTACAAATTTTTTGAAAACCGATTTGCTAAAATTCGCAAATAAATTTACTAATTTTAAAAAGTGGATATTGAAGGAAATTTTAGTTTTAATTAAAACTTACAAATTGTCATAAAATTTTACATAGATTAAAAAAAGGGATCGTAAGTGAAGATACCGACTCATGTCTAAAAATAGGACATCCACTTAAAACAGCACTAAAAAGTTTTTTTAGTTCTAAAAATCAGCTCTAAAAACAATTAAAATTTGACCTTTATTTTTTAAAATACTAAAATATTTTTCAAAACAGAAATTACCAAATTAAAACAAAACGATAAATTCGTTTATGTTTTTACAATTTTTAAGGCTTTGATTTTTTTTTTTAATTTTGTCTTAAATATTTTTTGAAAAAATAAAAAAAAAAATTTGATGGTCGACAAAAAAAAATAATTTGAAATTTTGTTCTAATAATAATAATGTTTACTAAATTTATTTGCTGATTTTAGCAAACCGATTTTAAATTCCATTTTGCAAAAAGTTTACTAAAATTTAGTAGCGGCAGCTAATTTTTTTAATACAAATATCATTGTAATACACGCCAGTAGACATATGATGCTGGGCTTAAATTAGCAAAATTTCCCGTAATAACAGCAAAATTTTCAGTTGGCATTACAGACTTCTTTTGTTGAGTGTAGGACAAATTTTAGATGGTACAAAATTCAGTACTCTTAAAGTTATTATTTTTTTTAGTATACCAATCGTCTCAGAAACACTTCGTCCACCTGTCTTTGTATATTCTGACCTACCTCACATAGAAAGCTTCTTTCTTAATTGATTTGAAATTGGGGTTGTGAATGTGGCTGTAGTAAAATCACCTGAAAAAACTGGCCCAAAAATAAAAGTGAAAAATTCCCCAAAATTTTTTCATACAATTTTGGGCGAAATTACACAATTTTTTTTTTTTATTTTGTGATAATTTTAAATTTTTGAATTTAATGTGTCATAATGAAATATCACCCAAAAATGAAATACGAAAATTTATTTGTTAGATTTTCTTTGTGAAATTTCGATGACGAAAAATGTATTTTTATATCATTCAGATCTTAACTTCAACCACAATTGGCTTAAATGACTTAAGGTATGTTTTGATAGGAAAGACAATTTTAGAAATACAAATTTGTAATTTTAAAAACAATTTAATTTTCGTTGCATACCGGTACCTTGCTTAAGTCACTTAAGCCAATTGTAGTTGGGCCTTTATATGAACTGGGCTTAAATAGTAATTTGACATATAAAGCCTTTGATATCTGGGATAAATAGGTGTTGTGAATTTAAAGAAAATCAGATAATATTTGGTACACTCACTAAAAAAGTCTGTAATGGCAACAGAAAATTTTGCTCTTATTACAGGAAATTTTGTTAATTTGAGCCCAGCAGTATTTTTTGCTAATCTTAGCAACACATGTCTGCTGACGTGTAGTATAATAAAATTAGTAGAAAAATTAGTAGCCGCTACTAAATTTTAGTAAACTTTTAGTAAAGTGGAATTTAAAATCTGTTCGCTAAAATCAGCAAAAAAAAATTACTAAATATTTTTAATATTAGTACAAAATTTTAAATTTATTTTTTTTATCGAGCACAAACATTTTTTTATTTTTTTCAAAAAATATTTAAAAAAAAAAATTAAAGGCTAAAAAATTTTGTTTTTATTTGGTAATTTCTGTTTTGAAAAATATTTTAGTAATTTTTTTTTTTCCTTTATGATTTTAAATTTTAAACTTAAATTTTAATGGTTTTTAGGGCTGATTTTTAGAACTAAAAAAAATTGTTGTGCTATTTTAAGTGTGGATGTTCTATATTCACTTCCGATCCATTTTTGTAATCTATGTAACATTTTAAGGCAATTTAAGTTTGTAGGTTTTAATTAGAAATAACATTTCCTTCAATATACACTCTTTTTAAAATTAGTAATTGTTTTTTTTTGCTAATTTAAGCAAATCGGTTTTCAAAAATTTGTAAAATGACTTCTGAAATTAGCAACAAAAATTTGTAAAAATTTTTTCAAAATTCTGTAATTTGTAAAATGTAAATAGCAAAAAGATTTGCTAAATAATAGTTTTTTTTTTACTAAAAATCAGTAAAAAAAAAATAGTTAAGTGGGATTGAAAATAGTTTACAAATTTTTCTACTAAGTTTTTTTTTCTGAGTGTAAATGCTTAAATAAACTTTTTCGGCAATCTGGTTCGGATTTATCTCTATAGTTTTCGTTCTCTTTATAAAAAAAAAAGATTTAGGACCTTTCCGCAATTTAAACAGCTCTCCAAAATTTAAACCCAAATTGTTTTTAGTCGGCAAATGCCGCTTTAATTTTTTTACTACCCTCCAAAAAAAAGGGGTCGGTTGGGAATTGGGACCTGTCCCGCAATAGGTGAAAACTGGACTGATTCCGAAAATACATATCAAGAGATAGAGAGGACCGGTTCCTTAAAATACCTTGCACGTGGCCGGTTTAAAAGGTATAACATGTTCTTTTGCGTTGCTATCAAGAGATAGAGAGGACCGGTTCCTTAAAATACCTTGCACGTGGCCGGTTTAAAAGGTATAACATGTTCTTTTGCGTTGCTTCTGTTATATATGCTTTGTGGTTAGTTGTGTGACGTGTTCTTTTAGATTAGTTATGTGACATCTCACAGAGGCAATTGATCCCTTCCTAGGACAAGCCTGTATTAAAGTGACCGGTCCTTTTCATATAAAAAAATTTATTACGATGAACCGGTCACGTGACGATTCCTGGGATCCTTTTCCCGCAGGGAAATTTATGATTCCATTGCATTGGCATTGAGCCAAATATTTGAAATTTTTACCTCAATAATAAATTGTCAATATATTTGATATTGAAAAATTATGTTTTCGAAAAAAATCTGAAATATATAAAAAATTGAAAAATATACATTTAAAATCGATACAATTTCTTTAATTTCCAGTTCCATTCTAATTTCAAAAATTTTTTTTTTTTTTACATTTTTCTGTCTGCTATTTTCCAGCAAATATTTCTGTTGATTTTTGCAGAATATGTTGTTATTTGCATTCAACAAAATTTTTCTTAAAAATAATTAAAATTTTATAGATAATGCTGTTTTCCCCACTAATATTTAGAATTTTTTTTTGCTGATTTCATTAGGGGAAAAATTCATTTGAAATTAAATACAATAAAACTAAAATTTACACACAGATTTATTTTTGCTATTTTTCTCTAACTGATTTGAGCAGTACTTTTAACTAATTTTTAGTATATTTATCTGCTATTTGTTCAGATTTATTTTTGTTTTATTTCCATTAAATTATACTGAAATTTTTTCCATATGCATTAATTTAAACTAATAGCAATGCAACTGCAATAAAACTTAATTAAACATTATTTGAAAAGAAAAAGTATACTCAAATATCTTACACATCACTTTAAAATTTAAAATTTTGATTTATTGATGCATTTATTTAGCGGTAGAAATAAAAAGTAAATTTTAAAATTTTATTAATTACTAAAATAACATAACGGTACATTACACACAAAGGAACTCTTAAGAAGTTGACAAACAATAATACAAAATATTTAAATATTTAGAACAAACAAAAATAATATTAAAAAAATATCAAAACACTTGTTATTATCTCAAAAGGGACATCTTTTAGAAAGGACAAAATTTTATGCAGTTAATTAAACAAACTGAAAACGACATGCGACACTTTGTAATTTACTCCATAAATGTCTCGTCTCTTGATAAATAAAATTTACAAAATCAACTAGAAAAAAAAACAAGTGGAAGTGCTTCTACAATATGTAATTACAAACAATCATAAAAGCAAAAATGCCGCTTTTAGATAAACAACAAACTAAGATAAAGGACATGGCAAAGTCCTTTTTTTCTCTCGTACATTATTATTTGTTATTTAAAGGATACTGTTGTTAGTTAGTAAACATGTACAGCATAAACACTCAATTTTATAGCCTGGTGAAATTTCCAATATTTATCTAATAGCGCGCGTTGTTTTTAGCCGTTTGCATGAAATAGGGTTATAAAGGATATATGCGGTTTAATGGAATCTTTTGTGTGGTCAAACCGGATGAATGTTACAGGTACATGAAGGACTAGAATATGTACTTCTTTTTTTTTTGTTGTGTAGGTCATTTATCAACAATTTAATTGACTACTAAAAATATCAAATGGCATTAGTAAGATAATAATGAACATGAAAAACAAGTGAAATTGTTATTTTTTTTTTATTTTGCACGGAAGTAATAATTTGTAGTATTCATTTTATTGCCAAGATAAAAGAAATATATCAAAAATTGCTTATAGTTTTGTAAAATCTTACATTCCCAGCAAAACCATGGTATCAACTACTTACCAGCCTATTTACAGGTTGGTTGAAAAGTTTTTGCGCTCGAAATGAAATAATACTGTTTTTGTTACGAAATATATTTTTTTATTCACACTTGTTCCAATGATCTTCCAATAATTTTATCCCATCCTTATAATGGTTTTCCGGAAGCTCGGCAAAATAACCGTCTACGGCTGATATGGCCTCTTCATTCGACGAAAAATGCTTTCCACGAAGGAATTGTTTGAGATTTCTGAAGAGATAGTAGTCACTGGGAGACAAATCTGGTGGATACGGTGGATGTTCAAGCAATTCGTACTTTAATTCTTTGAATTTAGCCATCGTCAAAACACTTCTGTGAGCAGGTGCATTGTCTTGATGAAAAATTCTTTTTTTCTTCTTTAAACCAGGTCTTTTCTCACGAATTTTTTTATCCAGCTGATCCAAAAGGCTGCAATAATATTCAGAGTTGATTGTTTTACCTTTCTGAAGATAATCAATCAACAAAATTCCTTTTGCATCCCAAAAAACTGATGACATAACCTTCTTTGCTGATCGTTGTGACTTCACTTGCTTTGAAGCTGAACAACCAGCTTCAGTCCACTATAAACGTTCTTGTTTCAATTTAGGATCATGGTGGTAGATCCAAGTCTCATCTATAGTTATAAAAGACGCAAGAAGTCGGCTTAAAACGCTCAAAATTACGACGAGAAATTTGTTTTCGATCCAGTTTTTGTTGAAATGTTAATGTGTGCGGCACTAACTTTCCAAACAGTTTTTTCATACGTAATTCTTCATGTAAAATATGGAGTACTCGTTCGTCTGAGATGCCTATGGCATTAGCAATTTCACGCTTAGTCAAACTTGGATCTTCACTAACCATATTATGTGCCTGCTCAATGATTTCTGCTGTGGTTGCAGTTTTTGGTCTTCCTTCGCGTGGATCGTCTTTAAGGCTGGTACGACCACGTTTAAATTCACCAGCCCAAAATTCAACGGTGCGTTTTGAAGGTGAGGACTCCTTATACACTTCTAACAATTGTTCATAAATTTCCTTTGCTTTTAAACCCTTCAAAACAAAGAATCTAGTGACTCCACGATATTCAATTTTTTTCAATATTAAAAAAATCAATGACACGTCAACTTCAAATGGCTTGTAAACAAAGAAAGAATTAAAAGAATGACTTGCAACTTTGCATGTGTTCTCAGGACAGTTATACCAACTTGAGAAAAAAATGTTTGGAGCTAGCAGTGCCATCTCTTGGTGAGCGCTGGAACTTTTTAACCAACCTGTACTCGCTTAATTACTTTTGTTAGCGTAAACAAAATGTTGCACAGGGCTACAGGATTCAAAATTTTTCCAGAGTCTCCAGATGAAAATGATTTAAAAATTACCCTATTAGAGAACACACACTCAAGGGAACACATAATTTAAATTTCAGAATACACATATTTTAAATTTCAGGTTTCTAGCCAAAACTGCTTCGGGCAGGCCGCCAAAGGGGAGACTTTTCTCATCCTCGTTGAAATTTCTAAAAACCGGTCTTATCAGTAGTTAGCTAATAATTTATGGAACGGGTATATCAAATATCAGGTTTCCAGCCAAAGGGATTTGTGCAGTCCGTCAATGTGGAGATTCTCCCTTTTTGTCCCTCCCACTGCGGATGTCCAAATATTTCATCTTACCAATTGGAGTATGGGTTATTTCTAGTGAACTTGATTTTTAAATTGCATAGTCCTAGCAAAAGGGGATTGAGAAGGCCCTCAAGGAGGAGACTTCTCCCCTTTTTGCTACTCCCCGTAAGAATTTCCCTGTCTGAGCAGGTGTCTACGCAGGGAGAGGAATCCACTTACTAAATTTCAACTTCCGAGCTCAGCAGTTTTGGCAGGCAGGTGTTCATTTTCACTTTTTTTGCTCCTCCCCGTAGGATTTCTTAAAAAATGCTGCCTGATCTGAAGTCTACACATTAGGAGAAACCTCCAAACCAATTTTCAACCAAGTTCTAGCGGTTTGAGCACCGTTTTTACCACGTCCCTGGTGAAAAATCTAAAATGTGCCATATCAATGAGTTAGATCATGCTCCAGGGAACACATATTTCAAATATCTTGACGAAGGAATTTTCGCAGGCCGTTAAGAGAGAGAATTACCACAAATACCATCTGAGCGGATGTCTACGCCACAATAGGAATCAATAGGCACCAAATTTCAACTCCCTAGCTCCAGCCATTTTAGTGGTCTGTCAAGGGGGAAATTTCCCCCTTTTTTGCCCACATCGTCTTAGCGGATTCCTACACTGTAAAAGGAACCTATACAATCAATATATGATTTTTGGTCACATATTGAATTATACATGGACGAATATGATTTTCTAGGTTCATGTATGATCACATATATTATAAGACCACTTATTTTATTTATTTGTTTTATATTAATCATATAATTACAAATTATATCTTAATACCCTAACCGAGCACTAGCAACAAAGGCCATCAGCTCGTTGTAGCGAAAACAGACCAGAGCCTCTGGTGGGAATCGAACCCACGACCCCCGCACTGATAAGCTAGCACGCTACCAACTAGCCTACAGGGGCGCTCAATACCACTTATGTTTATATAAAGTTCGATTTTCACGATAAGACTTTTTCTAAGACTTTTTGATAAGATTTTTTTTCTAAACTTTTTTACTTTTTTATTTTTTTTTTTATAAAAATTTTAATTAGGATTTTACGGAAAAAACGGGAAAAAATTTATTCGAAAGAATTTTTTTTCACTTAAAATGTTTTTTGTGCATTTAAGAAAGTAAATTTCAATGAAAGTTTTCAGTTAAAAAAAAAACCAATTCAACAAAAAAATGAAAACGCGAAAAATTATATTTTTGTGCGCAAATTTTTGGTAAAATTTTTTCGCTCAAAAATATTTAATTGTTTAAGTGAAATTTTTATTTAATTGGCAGGAAAATTTGTCTAAATTCATAAATTTAGACAATAAACAATTTAAAATAAACTAATTTTTTTATATATTTAGAATTGTAAATTAAGTATTTGAATTTGCCAACAAAATTGAATTTAAACAAAATAGTTATAGTTGGAATGTTTGAACTATGAACTATGAATTATTGTGAATTGTAAACAACATAGAAATTATCTAAATTCATATTCTGGTTTTGAAACATAAAGATAAATTGAAGTTTCTTTATACCTAAAATAATTACTTACTTCACTTACTTTGTAACCCTCAACAGAAACGGTGAGCACAATAAAGCACTTTCCAAAAATACATTACTAATTCTTTTGTTGTTTTTATACTTTTTCCCATTTTTCTAACTCAACCAACAACTCCTTTATAATTGTCTCGAGCTGCGAGAAATTATAAGCTGAGAACAAAGGGCCTAACTCTTCTTCATATTTAGGTGCCCAAGCTATACAGTCCACTACAAACTCAACCTGAAGCCCTAAATACTCCCTCAAGTTTTGCCCTTTTACAAAATTTTTTTGTTTGATTGATAAAGAATTCTCTTCAAGCTTAGAAATCTGTTAGCTTGCAATAAATTTTATTATTTTTAATGAAGTTTTTGCCTGTTTTTTAATAGAGCACAAACCGGAAGAGACAAAAATCAGGCTTCGACTTAAATAAATGCTAAAGCGCTTTATTTCTACTTTCAAATAAAATCTTTTATTAATAATAACTTTAAATTGCCTTAACTCTTAAATGCATATAACGATAATTTTGAAAATTATTATTAAAAATAAACATATTTCTTATCTTCCAGAAAAGAAAAAGTACGACAAAAGTATGCTACTCATCGATAAAATATAATATTTTTCATCTGCTCTTCATTAACGAAAACCCTTAAAGAATTTTCACATTTTTATGCTTTAAAACAAAAATAAAAAATATAAATATTAATGCATCCTGCTGGGTATTTATAAAAAATTAATAAAAAAATATATTTAAAATATTTCCACCATACACACACACACAGTCTTAATTAACCCGAGTCGAAGAATATGAAACCTTTAAACTAATTTGTTACACAACATTAAGAATGAAATGAAAATATTTTTTATGAATATTCTATGAATTCATCGATATACGCTTGGCGAAAGATTGAAAAAAAGGATACAATTCCCCTAAGAGACAATGAACAAACAAAAAGATGTAAATCATTATTAAAGTACAAGTGTGTTGTGTGTGTATGAGTATGGGATATTATTTAAGCCTTTTGTCTAATGATCCACAATATCCTTAAGAATTCTATAGAAAAATCATGTATTAAATAAAAATCTACATTTATGAACGATGTACTTGAGTTGAAAGAGTTTTACGGTTTACAAATACCCAAAAATGATGACAATGATAACAATCGATTGTAAATACTAAAATCCTTTTATTACGATACTTGTGTGCACAATACAGAATCATTCTTTCACTCTATTTAATCTTAAAATTCCCCGAATTTTATTTCTTTGGCACAACAGGTATTCACTATTTTATTACCGCCATACCTTGTGTTATTACAACAAGTTCAATAAATATTTGTAATAAATTTGTTAACTACAACGATTTTTTTTATTTTGATTACTTGCTTAAACAAAAAGTCAACTCAAATGGAAATTTATAAGATTTGATTTCTTCAACATTATATTTTTGTCAGTCTTAATAGGGCGTTGATTGTTTAAGCCCTCTATGTTCTATATTTTTCAATTTATAGGGTTTTATATAAATGTCATTGTATTTGTAGGCGTTTTATTGTATAATCATCTGAATATATCTTGCTGCGATTTATCTCAATTTATTTAGAGTATTTATGTCATCAGCATTGTAAAAGAAAATGTTTACAATAAAGATCTTTAACTAATTTTTTTGGAAATCAATATTTTGATCGTCGCTTCTTTATGAAATTTATAAAGACATAATAGAGACATCAATGTCTATTTGAAATTGATTTATGCAGAAATTTTTATTGGGTATAAAAAGTAAAAAAATTATTGTAAGGTTGCATTTGTGTACAATAAACATTACACTCAAACCAAATTGACTGTGAATTAAAATAAAGGGTGACCCAAGAAGAACGCAATTTTTAAATCTGGCAACATTCGAAGTGTGATTGTTTGACATTTGAACAATTGTTATTGTTTGCTAGTAGAAGGTACGAGGTTAGTAAAAATGGAGCGCTTCACGAATGAACAACGCATTCTCATTGTGAAATTGTTTTACCAAAATGGTGAAAGTTTTGCGGTTACAGTTCGCAAATTGCGATCAATTTGGGGTCACAATAATGCTCCAAAAGAGTCAACTGTAAAGAGATTAATGGATAAATTTGCCGAAACTGGGTCTGTTAGTGATGTAAAGACAACAACGCGCCATCGACCAGGTCGATCGACCGAAAATGTCGCAGCTGTACGTGATGATGTCGCTCAAACTCCATCCACCTCAATTCGACACCGAGCTCAGCAAATTGGTGTCTCCAAATCCACTTTGCAGCGAATTTTGACGAAAGATTTGCATCTTCATGCATACAAAGTTCAATTGACTCAGGAACTGAAGCCAGCTGACCATGGACAGCGAAGGGAGTTCGTTAATTGGGTATTGGAGAGACAACATGAAAATGCTGATTTTGCCGATAAAATCATCTTCAGTGACGAGGCCCATTTTTATCTTGATGGCTTCGTCAATAGGCAGAATTGTCGCATTTGGGGTGAGGAAAATCCTCGAGTGATTCACGAGAAGCAAATGCATCCTCAACGTGTCACTGTGTGGTGTGGTTTTTGGGCTGGAGGAATCATTGGACCTTTTTTTATGAAAATGAGGCAGGTCAAGCGCAAACAGTCAATGGTGTTCGGTATCGTGAAATGATAACCAGTTTTTTCTTGCCTAGAATTGAAGAAATGAATTTGGAGGGCATGTGGTTCCAACAAGACGGCGCCACATGTCATACAGCCAGAGAAACAATTCAATTGCTGCATCAGTCATTTCCCGGTCGTGTTATTTCGCGTTTTGGAGATCAGAATTGGCCGCCTAGATCGTGCGATTTAACACCATTAGATTTTTTTCTTTGGGGTTTTTTAAAGTCGATGGTTTACGCGAATAAGCCGACGACGACTCAAGCCTTAAAAGAGCAAATTGGACGCTGCATTAACGAAATACCGCAGCATTCATGCAAAACGGTCATTGAAAGTTTCATTAAAAGATCTCGTGCATGCCAGCAAAGCCGCGGCGGCCATCTGCACGATATATTGTTCCATACATAACCTCATTCTGTCTACTTTACGATATAATAAAGTTTCACGATTTTTTTTTAAATATCTGTGTTTTATTTAAAATTTAAAAATTGCGTTCTTCTTGGGACACCCTTTAAAAGCATTTATAAATACATGAATTTTTGGTGTGCACAAAAAAAAAATCGACTAAATTTTATTAGCAAAGTTTTTTAGCGTGAACATCGAAGAAAATGATATATAGTTACAAATTTAATCAAACTTATGAAGTTTCTATAAATGGCGTAGTTTCAAAAAAAAAATTAAAACAAATGTTTCATAAATCTTCATAATTTTATAAACAAATTTTATTAAACAACTTTTACAAATTATTTGCCTTACCTGCAAAATACAACAATTTTTAATTCTCGTTTAATTTGCATTTTTTGTTTATTTTAATAATTTAAAAAATAACAAATTTTATTTAAAAAACTTCCATCATATTAATAAAATACTTCAGAAAAATTTATGAAACTTCTTATGAATATTGGTAAAACATCTTCCTAATTATAAAGAAATATTTCATAAATCTTACAATTAATGTAACAAAAATTCTGTTAATAAAACAGAATTTCGGTTAAACCAAAATATTTCAATTGTGTCAGAATATACTTGATTACTACAACCAAATAATTCAGTTGCTGTAACCAAATTATTCAGTTGGCAATTAATCCGAATGTCACAATAAATCTGTTTTCTTTCTTTATGAAACGATTTATATTATGAAGTGTTGCACTGTGCACGAAAGTCTCTGATGTTTTTCCTCATAGCGTAGTGTATGACCACACTACGCTATGAGGAAATATATATTTTAAAAAAAAAAAAATTTTAACAAAAAAATTTTAAAATTTTTCTTCCCACTAAAATATTTATCACCACAAAAATTTTTTTCACTACAAAAAAATTTTCCCCACAAAATTTTTTTACATCAAAAGAAGTTTTTCTTCTCAAAATTATTTTTTCCACCTCTAAAATATTTTTTCCTTTAATTTAGTTTAAGGTAATGTGGAATACCCAATTTGTGTTTTTTTCTGACGAAATCATTATAATGTCCGAACATTACTGCAATATCCGGTTTTAGGATAATATCCGAATAATTTTCGGTTGTGAGACCTTGAATTAATAATAAGCTTTTTTTCAGTTGCTGTAACAAATTATTCAGTTGGCAATAAATTCGGTTGTCACAATGAATCTGTTTACTCTGTGTATGAAACGGTTTATATTATGATAATATAAAAAAAATCATATTTTTTTTTAAAGACTCTTTAAAAATAAAATATTAAAATATTTATCACCACAAAAGTCTTTTTTTTATCCAAAAATTTTTCTTTTTTTTTACTAAATTTTAAAACATCCAAAAAAATTTTTTTTTCTCAAAATTATTTTTTGCAACTCTAAAATATTTTCTCCTTTAATTTTAATTTACTAAATGGTCGAGTAATGTGGTTTACTTTGGCGTCTAATAGAAATTTCCATTTTTAGGGGTCTAAAAATAGCTATTTCCCGTTTTTTAGTTTTTAAGGCATTTACAATAACGGAACCATTCGTGTCATGTCATTGGGATTTTTACTGGTACATTTATTTGGTACTATTTAACTTTTTTGAATATAGTGTTAAAAAAAATTAAAAATTTGGATACTTTATTTAAAGAAGTAAACTGCTATGGCTTCCAAAGTCCCATATTTTATACTTTATTAAATTTCAGCGAATACCTATTATTTTCTTTTTTTGATATTCGTGCAATATTGAATTTTAACGAATTTTTCGTTAAGCCCTTTTTTGGTACTTTTTGGAACAACTTAACAACTATATGCTGAAACATATGTATTATGTGCGTCATTTAACCAATAAATTATTTTAATAAAGTTTTTATATAGAATTTCAAATGTTTTCGGAACAAAAAAAAGTAACTTAAACATATTCAAATTACTTCCCCGTATTTAACCCCGAAAAAGTGAGAGAGGTTATTCTTAAATTGCCCTGTTCTATCACATATCCAAATATGATAAAAATCATAGTGTTTAGGTTGGGATACTTTCCTTGTAAAAACAAGTTTAATCAGAAAATTTATTTAAAATTTTCGTTTAGGTAAGACTATAAAAGTACACGCAAAGAAATAACATGGTAGGGAGAATCATATTCGAAGAGCATCATATATTTTTGGGTTTATGATTGTGCCAACAATAGTCGTACTATATTATGGTTATCCATAATTTTACCATAATATAGTCCCTACAGTTATATTATGATTCAAATATTACAATATTATGATTCTGTATAAACATATTATGATGTTGAATTTATCATAATATGATTGCATGTACTTAGAGTATGCTCAAAATGTTATTACATTATGGTCCCCATAACTCTATTATGATTTCTGGATTATCATAATATGATCCATATAAAATCTTTATATAGAATCTTTTTGGCAATGAATTGATTATTGTAAATAATAATACATGTATAAGGAATTTTAGAAAAAACCCTCAAAAAAATCTTCTAAAGTTAAAAAAAAAAATAAACTGGATCTTAATAGGTCAATTTATGAAATGTTTTAATGCCACATGAAAGGTATTTTCTATCCAGTTTTAGTAAGCAATATATGATTGTTTTTTTAAGACATTTTGGTTTTTGTGAAAACAAGACAATACTCGTATTAAGACTGTAAATGTCAAAGTCATGTTTTATTTGATGTATAATTATTCATTAATTGTTGACAGCATTTTATGGTTACATAATTATCACATTTTTTTCATAGTCAGAATTTTTGTTACCACAGTATGCTTACAGCCAATCATGTTATAAAATACAAGGTGTCAATCATAAAATAGTGAAATATTTACTATAATAATGATGGTAGCGACCACGTTGATGGTTAGACAACCAATAATATGGTTCTGACAACCATACCCGATTGCAGCAAGCACAATATAGTAGCAGTGATCATGTTGCAACCATGTTTTTTCTCTGCGTGTAACCCTTAGCTTTCCGGTGAATTCCAAATTTTAAGAAATTTTGTGTATTTTAAATTCTTAAACTAAAATAATTTTCTTACAGTATAATTATTATATATTCTAAGATTTTTTCATAGTTTTGAACAACAAATATAAAATTAAGTTCTGAAAAATAGCAGTTTCAAAACGGTATAAATCAAAATTGGCAGATGAAACTGCTAAATAACCGTTATAGATCCAAACCCCTTTCCAATAACTACCGTTTCCGAAATGACTGAAATAATTTAAACCTTAAAATGTTATTACTGAAATAACTTAAATAGCATTATCCTTAAAATACAGTTACCAAAATATTCTAAAACAGTGGTACCGATAACCACATCTCTTCGGTTACCACCCATTGTACAATTTCTGGAAATTCTTAATATAGCAAAAACTTTGCAGTATATTGATTTCAAATAATAGCGATTGTTTTGTAATTTTCTAATCTTTAAATTAAATGCTAAATCGGGAATAAAAACATTTTTGGTTTAAGCTTCATTGACCTGAAGTGTCCCGTTTCCTACCATCCTAATGTGGCACCCTAATGTCAGAAAATTAAAGCTTCCAAAAAATCATAAAACGTTTTAAATGTTTTTTTATAATTTTTTTTTATTGCGGTATGTAGGGGTCACATTTTTAAATGTTTCCTTATATATTCAGTATTTACAATCGGATATTAAAGTATGATATATTGATGCTGGAGTTATCGAAATACCACCTTATCAAAAGTTTTATGGTTTTTTGCGTGCTTTAATTTTATAACATTAGGGTTGTAGGAACTGAGATTTGGGGGGTAAGTACTTACTAGAACGGAACACTTGAGGTCTATAGGCCTTAGAGCATTGTCTCCCCGACACAAACAAAAATCGACATATCATGCTTTAATATCGTACTGGAAATACGAAAGATATAACGAAAAATTTAAAAAGGCGACCGCTACTTTCGGCAATAAAAATGTTTTGAAATTGCCTTTCAAAAACATTTTATATTCGCTGTTGTACGGTGAACTTTTTTTTCTAGTACGGTCTACTGTGCCTTAAAATATTTTAAATTCAAATATAAAATATTAATATTGGCAATTTGCAATATTTTTTAACGCTACTTATCTATAAATAATTTTGTAGTTTATTGGAATATTTTTTTTTTAAACTGATACTTAAACTACCTTAAACTCAGTTTATAACAGTTTTATTATCTGTGTCGTTTTTGCACAATCGCTTAAGTAGACTTAAGTACAGATTGAGTTTATTCTTTACAATTGTAGTCCTCATTAGTTCCATTTCACACAGAGCAAAATTTGTCGCGCAACTCTTGAGTTTGTGGGAGAGAGGGGAAAGAAGAGTGGGGGTTGGTACGGAGTTGCTTGTTCTCGGCTACACGTTTTGTTTTTTCATTCTTCGTTTTTTTTTTCATTCATTTTAAACCAAATGTAGATAAAAGTTGCTGAAAAAAGTTTCTCTGTGTGAACTTAAAGGCAACTTTAAAAGAGAATTGACAAGAATCGTCGCGACAAAAGTTGCTCTGTGTAAAACGGGACTTACAGACACATTGATGCGGCTAACACTTATTTAAAAATTCCATTTAGTTCGAGAGTTATAAAAACTTTTAAAACTATAATTTTCGATACAAAGTTTTAATGGCGACATTTGTTTTAAAAATTATTTAGATGCTTTTGGTAGTTCAAATCTCTATTCAAAATTCCATTAAGCTTAAAAGTGTTAACAAATTTTTATTATAACAATTTTGTATAAATAATTTCAAATCTCAAAATTACGCATATCGACTTAAGCGATTATGCGAAAATGCTAGGAAGGTGAAACTATTTAAAACGTTAAAAGAGTTGGTAATAGAATAGAAAAAATTTAATGAAGATTTTATATGAAATGAAAATGTTGTTTGTTCAATAATATGAAATGAAATAAATTTATAAATTTATGCAGATATTAATTTAAATGCATGCGTACACTCTTTACTTGCTAAAAATTGATGCTGCTGATGCTACAGATTCCATTTACTAAACATCCCACAGATCATGTCTTTTTCTTTTAAACAAGTTGCAATCACATTCTAAAGAAGACACAAAAAAAAGAAGGCTTCAGAATGCAGTAGTATAAAATAGTAGTACGATTAGTAGTTTTTGCAGTAGTTTGTAGTAGAAGCAATCTGAACAGTTTTTGCACTCAGCACACTATAATTTTGAGTGAAATATTATGTCAAGCAGCAATGTCATGGAGCTTCTACTTTTATAAAGTAAACCAAAATAAAGTTTTTTTTTTTCTTTAAAGCACTTTTGACTAATCAAATAATAGTTATCATTAAATGTTAAAAAATATATAATGATGATCTAGATGATGATGAAGAAGAAAAAAAAAACAAGATAAATAGTCAACCCAGTCGTGGTGTAAAAGTAATTTAGGTAAAAAAATGCATAATAAGTACCGATCATATTACACCCTATACTAGTAGTTGAAAAAAAAAACTCACAAAAATGTCTAAATTTTTTGGAAAAATATCATAAAATGTCATTTATTTCGCTAATCTTTCTAAATATTATAATTTTTAATGAGTCTGGTCTCCGAAACCGCACATTTTGAAAAAAGGAATAACCTGACTTGATTTAATTTGACACCTCTTAGCTGATGAGTGTGATCAGCTTCACGTAAAAAAGCCATAAACATATTAAAGTTTGCAGTTAATTATATATATGTTTAGAAACTACCATTTATATATTTAAAAATTGCTTTTAATTATTTTGTAATTATTATAAAGGGTGGTTAAATTTTAAGGGCCAATGTTGATTTTGAATAAAACACAATTTATTGAGGAAACTATTGTCATTTCTTTTTATTATGATTATTTGATATGGTTCAATTATGTATGGAACAAAATATCGGCCAAATGGCCGCTGCCACCTTGGCGGCACACCTCCATCCAAAGGTCCAAATTTTCGATGTCGCTGAGGCATAATTGAGGTTCTATGCCGTTAATATGCCGAAGTATCTCATCTTTTAGCTCTTGAATTGTTGCTGGCTTATGGACGTACACCTTTTCTTTCAAATAACCCCAAAGAAAGAAATCCAACGGTGTCAAATCACATGATCTTGGCGGCTAATTGACATCGCCACCACATGAGATAACACGGCCATGGAATTTGTCGCGCAAAAGAGCTATTGTTTCGTTGGCTGTGTGGCAAGTGGCACCGTCCTGTTAAAACCACATATCGTGCACATCCATATCATCCAATTCGGGCCATAAAAAGTTCGTTATCATCTAACGATAGCGAATACTATTCAAAGTAACTGCCTGACCGGCCTCATTTTGGAAAAAATACGGCACGATGATGCCGCCAGGCCACAAACCGCACCAAACAATTACTCTTTGTGGGTGCATTGGGTTTTCGACAATCACTCTTGGATTATCATTCGCTCAAATGCGGCAATTCTGCTTATTGACGAATCCACTGAGGTGAAAATGTGCCTCAACACTGAAGATGATTTTCTTCGAAAATTTATCATCCACTGTTGACATATCTTGCCACCATTCTGACCATTGACGATATTTGGAATGGTCAAGAGGCTTTAGTTCTTGAGTCAATTGAACCTTGTAAGCGTGAGAGGTGCAATTGTTGGGCACGACGACGAGTTGAGGTGGACGACTCTTCAGCCACACTATCGCGAACAGCAGCAATATTTTCTGCAGTACGATCTGTACGAGCATGCACTGGTGTTTTCACATCTCCCATAGACCCGGTTTGCTCAAATTTTTTTTCCCGATTTTTCCGATTGTACGCACATTTGGACGAATAAATTGACCAAAAAAAATCACGAAGTGCACGATATGCATTTTGATTTTAACGCCCTTTTTCATAATAAGCCTGAATAACTTTAACGCGTTGCTCGATTGTGTATCTTTCCATGGTTCAAATTGAGTTAGTCTGAAATTGAGAAATGTCAAATGAAATGCAGAAAAAAACTTGACGTTTAGTTGTGGTTCAGATTCAACATCGGTCGTTAAAATTTAACCACCCTTTACATATAATTCCATTTTAATATTAGTATATTTGCACCTAAACAGAGATATATTTGATGTTGTAATTTTATATTTTATATATGTTTAAAATCAAAATAAATATATTTAATCGGATCTGAACATATGTTTGTTACAGGTTTATTTGCAGTTTATAAATGCTCTAAATATATTTTACAGATTTTCTAAACATATGTATATTACCAGCAGAATTATACTCCCTGCAGGGCGTTTTTTTTTTCTTCAGCGTTTGCAGTGATGAGCTAAAACTGTTTAAACAATATTCAGAAGTAGGGTATACAAAAACAAGAAAATCGTGTGAGAATTTCTGCAACAAAATTCAAAAAATTTAACTTTATATTTTCCTTAAACTAGCCGCTTTAAAAGACTTTAAGATCAAAAACAAATTAAAGTGCTCAAGTTAAGCCAAAATATAATTAAGTCATTATTATCACAGTCATACATTTAAACAAAAAACCAGAACAGAATATACGAAGTATAGACATTTAATGGTAACAGGTTACAGCTTCAACCTCATCATGATTTCAATTTAAAGTCCAATTTTCTCCTCGCCTGTGTTCATTGATCCTTTTTGCGGCAGTTATGTCATAAAGTATGTTTATTTAAAACTCGATTTGTTTAAACATATTGGTCCGTTTGTTTGTGAATCGTATGATAATGATTGAAATTTATAGTTTTTTCTTTAATCTTTAATGGCATGTATGCCACATTTTTTCGCTTTTATATAATAATTTCTTAATTATTTAAAATAATTCTGTTTCTTTTTTTTTTTTTTGTTTATTATATAATTTAATATTATTAAATTAAATTTAAACTAAATAAACATGATAGTTATTACGATAATAATTGTTAATATATTGTTTTGTCATAAAATAATATTCCAGCTTAAAAGTAAGATACTTCGTAAACGGTACACCCAAAAAATAGTATTAGTTGTGGCCATTGAATTCTGGTGGTTCCGACAACCGTCTTTATATTATATTATTATTATTTTCGTAACTTGTAGTTTTAACAGCACATGCACAGTCGCACTATAATATAGTTATCATATAATGATAATAAAATAACCATAATTTTACCATAATATTGTCCCAACAGTTATATATATATTATGAAAAAGTCGTTTAAATTTAGAAATATATATATATATTTTTTATATGTGTTTCCAAAAGAAAAAATTTATATTAAGGACTTTTTCAAGAAAACTTCTTTAGTTCTACACTCACAATATTATTTCGTTGAAAACAACTTAAAATACGTATTAAATTAATCGAAAATACAATCAAAAATAGGACTACTGATTTTTTATTATATTCAGCCCAATTTGTTGTTTATTTTCCATCATTGTTTAATAATCGACAAAAGTAGTAAAAACAATAGAAAATCGTTTAAAATAGCCATCAATTTTTAACTAACAAAACGTTTGAAAAAAAAAAAAACGATTTTTGTTGTTTTAATTTTAAATTGATTTTTTTTATTTGTATGTTATTTTACCAGACACAACACACACAGATGTATATATTTTTATTTTCTATGTATGTAATACTTTAATAATTTCTTGTAATTTTTGTTGAAATAATTTTGTATAGAAACAAACAATTTCGGTAAAAAAAAAACAATAAGGAATTATATGAATTTCTATTTTTAGAAACAGAAAACAAAAAAATTTACATTTAACAGAAAATATCAACTCCTACTGAATGTCTACAATTTTTTATAGTTTGTTTTGTGAATGACTGATTCAAATAGTTAAAAAATATATTTCGATGAATTTTAATTGATTCTACATTTAAAAACAAACTCTACGTATTGCTTTTAAAATAAACTACAGTCGGTAACGGAAAATATATTGTGAGTGTATGAATTTAAAGAAAATTACTTCAAAAAAATATTAAATTGTAAGGACTTTTTTAATAAAAAAAAATTTTTTCTATGGACTTTCTCTAATAGAAAAATTTTTGGTTCTAAGGACATTTTTAAGATTTTTTTTAGATAGTCCTTAGAGTCTCAGAATTTTTCTTTTAGAAAAAGCCCTTAGAATCTAATAAAACTTACTCTGAGATTTTTATGAATATATGAATTTTTATCTAAGAAACAGTTTGCAGAATCTGAGAGTTTTACTTTACGGAAAAGTTCATAGAATCTAAAAATGTTTCTATCAAAAAATTTCCTAAAAATTTAGTATTTTGTATAAGAAACCTTTTCGTACAAAAAAAAAACTCGTGGGTTCTACAGACTATTTCTTATAAAAGAAAATATTTTATTAATATTCTGAGTACTTTTTCCACAAGAAAGTTGTTATTTTACAAGAAATAAATTAATAAACATATTTTAATAAAAATTATTATTGTTTTTATTTAAAAGAATAAAAAAGTATAATATCTTTATAAAGAATCGAATCTTTTTGACAATGAATTTTTTCGACAATGAATTGATAAGTGTAAATTATAATGTTATATGTAGAAGGAATTTCCGAAAATAAAACCCCCCAGGTGAAAATGATATAATTTTTTTATAAAAACAGGACGGTATTATTACTGACATTGATTGTTGTCAGCATTTTATAGTTCCATAATTATCATATTTTTTCATAGTAAAAATTTGTGTTACCACAATATGGTTCCAGTCAATTATGTTATAAAATATAAAGTAGCAATCATGAACTATGCTATGAGTACTATGCTATTCTAATACTAGTAGCGACCATATTGATGTTTAGAACCTATTTATAAACCAAATACGTTGATTGAATATAGTAGCAGTGATCATGTTGCAACCATCTTTCTGTTCTGCGTTTTCGTAACTGGTAGTTTTAAATACAATAATGTATGTATTTAGAAGAAAAACATTTAATTTATTTTTTCAATGGATTTCCCGCTTTTAATAAATTTGTTTAAACTTCTTTAAAGTTTTCCCTTATAAATGGTATAAATAAAAATTTGTAGCATAAAGATATGCACAGTTTATTAAATAACTGCTTTTTTTCAACCCCATTCGCGCAAAAAATTAACAATATTCGAAGACCAAAATATATTTTTGTTTGCACCAAACATTATTATTATTTATTTATTTATATTCTCTAACTCCCATTAGAGCATAAGGCGCCATAATCATTAAACTGCCACATTATATTTCCCAAATGATTCGAATATCATGGTATAGTTCTACATAACAAACTATGATACATATTATCATACTATGATTACTTATTCTCCCAGCATGCCCTAGATTATATAGCTATCAATGTTTTTTTTTTATCCAAAAAAGCATATATATTTATTTATTGACTAATTTTCACATTTAAATAAAGTTATAATTAAACTAGTTTCAGTAATCAATAATTAAAAATAAATTATGAATAGCAGCAGCACGTTGAAAAATATTTCTAAGAATACAATTATTATTATACATAGTATGCAGCAAATTTTGTGATCATTTACGATCATATTATAATCATTAGGAGCATATTATAATCCTTTTATGCCACATACTAAAAAACTTGTAATTTATTTTTTAATTTTAGTTTCGTGCAAAATTGAAACCTGTTACAGTAATGGTTATGAGGCTCTTCAACAATATTTATTTTAAGGTGAGTACAAAAAATTTCAAAAAAATATGCATTTTTTTTATAATTCACAAATATATTATAACAAGAGTATAATTTAAGAAACATAGTTTTGTAGGTGTGATTATTTTACAACCATATTTTACATTTTTATTCCAAGAGGTTTGGTCAGGCTGTCAAGGGGGAGACTTTGCCCATTTGAGCCCTATATTTTTAAAATTGTTAGCGAAAATTCAAATTTTACCTTATAAGTGAATTAGCCCATATTCCAGGAAACACTAAATTTCAGTTATCTTATTAAATCGGTTTAGGCAGACGGACTTTTTCTATTTCTGATTTCTAGTTAAAGATACTTTGGCAGGCCATTGAAAGAAATCATTTTTTGCTATTAAACCATTTTTACCACGCTCCTGGCAAAAAATTTTTATATCATATATTTAAATTTCAAATGTCAAGCTAAGTGGGAAGGCCGTTAAGAGTGGCCCTAATACCCCTAAACGTATGGATCCCCTTTGAACTTCCAGCCCTTGCTATTGGGGGTGATAATTGTTAGCTTTTACACCAACAAGATTTTTTTTTTTTGTAAAACTTCCTTAAAACCTCTATTTCGATTAATTTCAAGTTTTTGTTGCTTAAGTTCGAAACTAATAAAAAAAAAATAGCAAGCAGCTAATTTTCAAATCAATGTCACTTTTTTATTTTCGCGAAAATATGTGGATAACAAGTGCAGAAAATAGTCTACAAAAATTATTTTTAAATTAAAATCCCATTTTTATTAAAAACAAGTAAAAAAGGCTTAAATTCGACTGCGCCGAATCTTTGAATACCCTCCACCAATGTCCTAAAATAAATGTTCTCATTGTTTTTGATACAAATAATGTAAAAAACTTTAGAAGTAAAATTATGGAGGTGAAAAAAATTTTTGAGCCGAAAAACATTTTTTTAACAAATTTTGTGGTTGGAAAAAATTTTTGTGCTGAAAAAAATTTTTTGAAGTGAAAAACAATTTTTGAAGTGAAAACATTTATAAAATATGATTCAATTCTAAGGGACTGTTAGGATAGCAAGAGCAAATATTTTATTTGCTACTATGAAATTGTACAAAAATACACCCCACTTCGGGAGGATTAATGCATTCCTAAACCAAATTGTAGTCTTATTAAGTGTTGTCACTATTAACATTCAGATGACACTAAACGTTTAAAATAACTAAATTAGTTTAAAAAACATTTCAAGTCGCAAAGTCTGTTGTGTAGTATATTTTTTCCCTCCTGTATCCGCGCCAGACGAACTTGGTAAAATGGATAAAAAAATTCTAAAAAGTAACTTATTTGGTAATAAACCATAGATATGGGAATACATGGAATACGCCCATTACCTAATCAGTGAATTTGACGTGCTTTATGGAGCACATGTTTCAAATAACAGGTTTTGAACCAAAGCGTTTTGAGTAAGTCGACAAGTGGGATCAGTTTTTCATATTTCTAACCCCCATTCATACCACGATACTAGCGCAGATTCCAAAAAGAATATTATCAATGAATGAAATGGCCATACTTCAGGACTTACCGATTGCCGAAAGTGTTTCGGACATACATCTTTGAAATATCCGATTTCCATCTAAAGTGGTTAGGGTGAGTCATTCCATTTTAAACCCTATTTCCCTTAAGGTAGGAATTATCAAAAAGCGCCGTCTTAGTAGATATCTACGCTGAAGGAGAAGCCTACATACGATACCAAATTTCAAGTTTGTTGCTCTAGGGTTTTGTTCTGGCCGATCATGAGTAGTCAGTAATGCTAGTTTTTTGTATATATAGTTATATAGAAGATATATGCTACAAGTATGTATGTTACAAGTTAGTTTGGAAATCCAGTTTAATAGAATAGCAAAATTTTGTAAATCCTAAAACAATATTAAATATATTTTATATCTACTAAATTATTGTAGATTCCATAAAAATACTTAGACCACACTTAAGATAAGAAGTTTTATTTTTCATATGATGACAAGATGAGTATTCTTCTATGTTCACTTAGATTTCGATGAAATTTGAATATATGATATGATAGAGAAAATAAACAATAGCTGAAAAATGATTTTAAAAGTTCGAAACTTTTCTGTTTTATTAAGATTCTTAATACTACTTTGGATAGATCTTCAAAATATCATTCATTTGATAAACAACATTTATATTTTTTTTTTTGGAATAGACGTGAAAACAAAACCAAAAAAATTGTGAAATTTTTAACCCCATCCTTACCCAGCAAATGACAACCCAGCAAAAATAAATGGAAGTAATGCTTAAGGAATCAATTTTTCATTGATTCCAAAGTATCTTTTAGTGCTGATTTTCCTCTTCCAAAGTAGTTCTTTTTCACAATTTCAAAAATGTGGTTTTGAATAAAATTAACACTTTAAATCTATGACAGGTAAGCAAGGTTAAACATAAGCCACATATATTTACATATGAATTACACATTTATAACTATGGTTAAATACTAAACTTAAGTTATTTTGAAACAAGATATAAGGTTTAGATGAATTGTATCAATTTTTAACTCACAAAATTTAACAGATTTTAAATTCTTAAAATAGTAGTTATCAATAGAAAATGTTAAAAATTTATTTTGAACAAAGTAATTATCAAATAAGTACCGATTACGTAATGCGTTATAATATATCCAACAGTCAAAGTCACAACAGCAACAACAAATGTGCCAGCTAAATTCCCAGGTAGAAGCTACCGGGACATGGTGAAAATGTGGCTAAGGCCCGATTACTGATGTAATGTTAAAATTTAATTTAAAAATTCATAATTTATTTGGGAACATCATAAGATCTCATTTTTCACCAAACCATAAGAAGGGCTTTAGATGCAATGAAAAAGAATCATAAAACAAAACTTCCACTCTATGACACCCCTATGTAAAAATTATTAGTTCCGATCCAAATTTTCACAATACCGGAATCAAAATCACTGCTTCTTTTTCTCTTCTTTTGCTACTTTTTTTTTGCTGGAAGGTAGTAAAAGAGGAGAAAAAGGTGTTGTGAAAATTTGGATCGGAACCAATGATATTTACATAGGGATGTCATAGGGTTGAAGTTTTCTTTTATGATTCTTTTTCATTACATCTAAAGCAGTTCTTATGGTTTAGTGAAATATTAAATCTTTTGATGTTCCAAAATAAATTTTTAATTTAAATGTTAACGGGACACTAAGTAATAGGGCATAAGCCTCATTTTCTCAAAGTCCCGTTAGCTTCTACCAGGGAATTAACTGACACATTTTTTGTTGTTTCCCATATAAGGTTTCGGTTTGCCTGTTGTTAAAACTATAACGGGACATTCAATAACACTGTCCAATAGCATTTTTGGAACAGAATAGCGACCCTATAATTCTGAAAGGGTATGTTGAGTAGATCATTTTTGTAGAACAAACTTATGGTCCAGCACGTCTGAGTTTTTTTTTACAGTGGGTTAAAGTTTTCATTTTTTGGTCGAAGGGAGCATTATACTATATGAAAAAAAATGCTGTAAGTTAATGTCTGAGAGAATTCTTATGGTCAGAGTTGTATTGTGGAATTGTATGAGGATTATTTTTGTGGAAGATCTTAACCCTCTAACTGGTCTCTTTATGGGTCAATTTGACCCTTTTTTCGAGAAAATCAAAAAATATCCTTTAAAAAAGGACATTTAAGGATTAAAATATTCTACGAAAATGTTTGCCGGAAAATTTCAGTGGGGGTCACCAAAGACACCATTGTTGTAAATAAAGCTCTTTACGCTTAATTAGTAAAATTATACACCAACATATACAAAACAGGTAAAAACGGCGTCAAGTTCGCCGGGCCAAACACTGAGTTCTCGCGTCTAGTCAGCTGTGACTTACAAATCGGGTGTGATATTTATTAAAATTAATAATAAAAAATAAAAGAAAAAATTCAAGCATAATTGAGCTACTAAGCAGTACAGGTCCTATCTGAATCAGAGGTAATTGGTGTTAAACAAACATTTATTATTTATGTTGTGAATACTGTCTCAATATTTACAAAAAAAACATTTTTGGATTTTTGATCTTAGTCTTAGTATAAACCACCCACCCGATATTTGCTTATACACTTTCTCAATAATTTGCCTCTCTTTGAATGTGCTGCCACTTTAGTAGAAACCATGTTCCCTTCCAGAGTTTGAAGCGCTATCAGAACCTAAATCGTAGTATGGTATACGAGATGGTCATGGTCGGGTTTGGCCGACGATATTTTTTTTTACTTTTATGAATTTTAAAAATTTGTGTCATAAGAAGAAAAATATCCCGAGACGTCGTTTTATAAACAAGATCTGTAAATTTTGGTTAAAAATCGCTTGTTGCTCATATTGTTTTGCATGGAAAAAAGTGAAAATATTCAAATATCTGAGTCGAATTATTACTATTTTTAAACAACTTTGTGTAACCATTACTTAAATATTGTTTATGTAAATAAATTCTTATGAAACAGGACAACCTGAAAAAACTGAAATTGCTATTTTACGTGTTTAGTTCAATATTTGTGCAACCATCTAAAAAACAAAAATTCCTTAAAAACTGAAATTTAAAATTGAACCCCACAATTTCATCCTACACTTGTCTTTCGCTAACATTATGAGATGTCTTTAATCATGAGCACCTACTTAACTCATGATTAATTGAGACACCACAAGCCTTTTGCGGTTTTTTATTTTGTATGTTTTTTTATTTGGTAGTTTGTAGTTATACAAATCATAATGATTCCGGTGGTCTTTAACAAGAAACCTCAAAAAAGGCCTTAATCTAACTAAAAGTCAACAAGCCCCTTTTGTTTTTTTTTTCCTTTGGGTAAATCAGCGAGATAGAGACACTACTGTTTTTTGTTTTTTTTTGTCGAAAGGAAGAGTAAATGAAAGTCAATTAGCTTAACAAGACACATCAACAACAGCAGCCGCCAACAGTTAACAAATCCCGAGAAAAGAAAGAAAAAACATAAGACAGCGAGAAAACAACCAAATATAAGACACCAAAAGATAACTAGCATTAACTTGTAGTATATAACCCACTGAAATGAGATAATTATTTTGTAATAAGGGAATGGACTGAACAACAACAAAACAAAAACGTTAAATTAAATAAAATCTGAAGGAAATTGATGATGAAGACACACAGAAGTTGGTGTTGAAGGTTAATCTAAGTAAGCAGCCAAAAATGAGTTTAACCTTAATTTAAATTTTTCTTTGCATTTCATGTTGAGTAAAAAATGTGTGGTCTTGTTGGACATGAAACCCTTTAAGATACAAATGTCCCAAAATATCTTAAATAGTTTAGAATTGAAAGTAAAGTTGAATTAAGCTTTTAATATCAAAGAAAAACTAACAAAAAATATTATAGAAACTAAATTACTCGTACTTCCAAGAGAGATTGAGATTGTGTAACAAATGAGGTTAACAGAAAATAACTAATTTCAAACTGATTTCAAACTCTTGACCTCAAATGCCCATGAAGATTGCAATAAATTTTAGTAGGCAAGTAAATTTTAACGCTAGTTTTTATTCGATTGTACTTCACGTTTTAGTTCCTGGTATTAGGATAATTTCCATACGGGCAACCTTCTGGGAAAACATGTTTTAAATTTTAAGTTTATATCCGAAGAGGTTTGTGCAGGCCGTTACAATACTTTTCTATCCTTTGTTACGTTAAAATTTCCAAAAAAAAACCGTTTTAGTAAAGTTCTAAGTTGTGTCAAATTTCAAAGATACTTCTTCCCTAACTGATTTAAGACTGATAGTGATCCGCAATTAGCTCATTGAAATCGTTTCTAGTATATTTAATAGTTGTTGCGTTTGTGTGGGAAAATAATTGTTGTATAATTTTTTTATTTTGTTCCGTTAACTCGTCAAACGTAAGACCGAGTTGTTGGGCTAAGTCAGTGGAGGTGGATGCAAATATAAGCTGTGGTAGGACGATTGAAATTTGCTGAACAATTGAAGTGGTAAATGTGTATCATAAGGGTTCTCTTCATAAGCGAGAAAAAACAAATGACGGTGGCGTCTATTCTTAACCATTATTAAAAGAGTTAGCGACACTTTCTTGGTCTTACAGGGGAGGGAATTTCCCAGGTCTTAATATATGTTGCAGACGAGATGTAACTAAGGGAAAGAAGAGAAGAAGAAGGGAGGAAGAGAATAACCACAAATAACTTTGTGACATATGATAAAGGAAAGTTCGCTATGCACAGCTCTCACAGGATCGCGTTCATCCAGTGGGGGTCTATCTATCTATGAATAGGTCTTCTTATCCATTTTTCTCTTTGGTGTGAGTTCTCCAATAATCAAGAAAGGCGGAAGCAGGATAGCGTCTCTGTAAAATATACATATTTTTTAGACCACAGATATAATAAGAGTGGACAAGTTAATGATTAGAAAGGTCCTATGTACGAGGACCCAAAGGTAGATCTTATGCGCAGAATCATTTTGACCTTAATTATTGAGTTTCCCAATGAAGGCAATCACCCTACTAGGCAGAGGTTCCTAAATTTGTAAAGGGGATAGTGTAAAACCGCCAAGAATTTGTGGTCTCCTGCAGGACATACCCATAGTATATGTTGCACCGTTTTAAAATAGAATTCCCAGAGCATAGAAGTTTCCGTATCAGACAAGGTAATGTCATGGAGTTTCCATTATAGCATTCTAGCACTCAACGGGCTTGAATTCCCTCTGCAAGTTTTCCTGTGATATACCGCGCAGAAAGGTTCAGGGTCAACAAAATTACGACAGTTGTCCAAACGGTCAGCCTGTAGGTTGTCCACGTATCCATTGAGTTTACAAAGAGTCTTAATCCAGTCCAGCACAAGTCTAGACGACATATAATATGACACTAATACCCTGAGTGCCATTAGGCTGTCCGAAAGAATATAAATTATTAGGAGATACTCTTCTGCAGTGATGTTTTGTCTGAAATGTTCTTAACTTTATGCTCTAACGTGTCGTTACAAATCTATTTATTCTTATACCCAGTATTACTCCTTTTACCCATAACCAATATTATACTTTTATCAACACCTTATATGTAGTGTGAAAGTTAAAGGCTGTAATGCAAGCCAGAACCGAGGGATGGATCGTGTAATACTTCGACCCGGGATCGAAATATTACCAGGTTTCTCTACCAATTCCTGCTTCCCTTCACGAGAACAGTTGTTTATTCTCGTTATTAGCTAGTCGTATTACTTGAACACTAAAACCATTGTTTATTCTCGCTGTTAGCCATTCGTATTATTTGAACACGATAACCGCTGTTTATTCTCGTTTGTAGTTAGTCGTACCATTTGAACACGAGAACAGTTTTTTATTCTCGCTGTTAGCCATCCGTATTATTTTAATACGATAACCGCTGTTTATTCTCGTTTTGTAGTTAGTCGTTCCATTTGAACAAGAGAACTGTTGCTTATTCTCTTTAGTAGCTAGTCGTATTGTTTAAACACGAACGGGAACCACTATTTATCCCCGTTGGTTTCTAATCAACCCAACTAGCCGAGCCGAAACTCTAGAGTTCGGTAAATATTACCTTCGGTAGTGCCGACCATATACGATCAAAACTCGCACAGTTTTTATAGGGAATCTCGCTATTCGAACACCAAAACGTGGTTTCCTCTAAATCCGTGTCGTATTGTCGGCCATGGTTGTAAAGGGTTAGGTTATCGTGTATTATTTTATAATTACCTCAAAGGAAGCAGACCTTTGGCGAATCTGGACAGCTGAGTTCCACCTCAGCTGGAAAATAAACTGCATCACAATACTTCTTATCGCCTTGCCTATGTAGGTTTTCTCTTTAAAATTCTGTCTTAAATGGGTTACGCACTTCTCAGGTTCCGATTTCATGTCCCGATTTAATGCTCTTGGTAAATTATCTCCTCAATCCAAAGTTGCAGGCTGTTACAGTTCGTACATTTTTAATTGTTTTTTCCTGACCTGGTTGCAGATGTTCTCAAAGATTTTTATATATATTTTCTTAACAAATATTTATTTTTTATTATACAAACAAAATGTCAGAACTAGGTAATATGTGCAAATTTATTTTTTTTAACTCAATCTTTAATAAATACACTGTATTTCCTTTTTACGTAATAAACCTTTTTCTCACACCTTGAAAAGATTAATCATATGTAGGTCTAGATACATATCTAATAAATTTAAGCCTTTTTTAAAAAAAAAAACAATATTTTATTTAATCCTTTACCAATATAACATTCGAACGATTCTTATCGATTTGCTCTAAAATAAATTCCCAAGCACATAATTTCAAAGAACTACGAGCAATTCCTTAAATCAATATTATATTAATCTGCTTACACAATATTGCAAAAAAAAAAAATTGAGAAGAATGAGAAGGAAAAAAAAAACAAATCAAAATGACACTAATACAAAAGCCAACAAGATACAGTGATGGGAAAACAATGAAAACTCTACATAGAAACTAAAAAAATTCCCAAACATGTGAGTTAAGGTAAGAATGATCACGATCTATTCAAGGAAATTGCAAAAAAAAAATAAAAGAAACAAGAGAAACATTGTGAATATTATACAACTGTTCATAGAATTGTATAAGAAAACGTGAGGATTTTTTTATGAATTTTTTATTTTATTTTTAAATCCTTGTTAAAGGATGTTTGTTATAAAAAGTAAATAAACTGTAGAACAACAAAAATGTACAAATATTGCATATTCTTGTGGTTTTTAGCCAAATATTTTAGTATACTCCGTCTTCTTATTCTCAATAATTTGGAACAATACCTAAATAAATGGTTATAATGTTAACAGTAGCAATAAATTGTTACTGCAGTGCTAACTAGGAATCTTGCAAGAACAACTATACAGGGTGTCAAGAAAATTTCGTACAAAATTTGTCAAACAAAGTTTGAAAATAAAAAAAATAATTTACTTTATTTTTATGCAACGTCATCAAAAAATTAATGATTTTAGTTTGACTTGAAATTGTATTACCCATTCTTAGTTTCTATTTGGGGTTAATAATTGATGATGATCTACATATTATGTATACAAGTTAATAATGTCGATTTGGACAACAGATGGCATAACTATCACATATGGTTTGTGACAATAATAAAAAATATGATATTTTGGAGAGTTAACATCTGTAATTATAATTCAGTATTCGATAGCCGCCAAAGTGTAAACAAACATTTTTTTCAATCGCTATTATAATGTCGAATTTTGTGCATAAAAAAGATGTTTTGCGGGGAAGTCTAACAACCTTCTTTAATTTGAAGAAAACGGCCGCTGAAAGTTATCGATTGTTGGTAGAAGCTTACGGTCAAAATGCATGTGAACGATAGTTTGCGCGTTTTAAAAGTGGTGATTTCGACATAGAAGGCAAGATGAGGCCTGGTCAACCAAAAAAGTTTGAAGATGAGGATTTGGAAGCATTACTCGACGAAGATTGTTGTCAAACGCAATGAGAACTCGCATTATCATTAGGAGTCACACAACAAGCAATTTACATACGTTTAAAAGCATTGCAATTTATTCAAAAGCAAGGGTCCCATATGAATTGAAGCCGAGAGACGTTGAAAGGCGATTCGGCATGTCGAAAATGCTGCTTGAACGCTACAAAAAGAAGTCATTTTTGCATCGTATTGTTACTGGTGATGATTTTATTCGTTTGGAGAGAGCAATCAACCAAAAACGACCAGAATATTCGACCAGACTCGAATCCATAATCTTCCATCATGACAACGCTCGGCCACATGATGCAAAACCGGTGAAAAACTATTTGAAAAATAGCCCAGACCTTGACCCATCTGACTACCATTTGTTTCGATCGATGCAGAACGCCCTTACTGGAATACTCTTCACTTCAGAACAGGGCTTGGTTCAGTCTTTACCTCCGTAATTTTGGCGCGGAATACATATGCTACACTCACCAAAAAAAGTCTGTAATGGCAACTGAAAATTTTGCTGTTATTACGGGAAATTCTGCTAATTTGAGCCCAGCGGTATTTTTTGCTAATCTTAACAACACATGTCTGCTGACGTGTGGTACAATGAAATTAGTAGAAAAATTAGTAGCCGCTACTAAATTTTAGTAGGCTTTTAGTAAAGTGGAATTTAAAATCTGTTTGCTAAAATCAGCAAAAAAAAAAAATACTAAATATTATTAATATTACCACAAAGTTTTAAATTTTTAACGAATTTATTATTTTGTTTTAATTTGGTAGTTTCTGTTTTGAAAAATATTTAATTCAATTTTTTTTTTTACTTTTAAGGTTAAATTTTAATTGTTTTTAGAGCTGATTTTTAGAACTAAAAAAACTTTAGTGCTATTTTACGTCGATGTCCTCTTTTTAGACATGAGTCGGTATCTTCACTTCCGATCCCTTTTTTAAACCTATGTAACATTTTAGGGCAATTTAAGGTTGTATGTATAAGTTTTAATTATTAGAAATAACATTTTCTTCAATATCCACTTTTTTAAAATTAGTAATTTTTTTTGCTAATTTTTGCAAATCGGTTTTTAAAAATTTGTAAAATGATTTCTGAAATTAGCAACAAAAATTTGTAAATGTTCTGTAAAAACTCTGTAATTTGTAAAATGTAAATAGCAAAATGATTTGCTAAATAATAATGTTTTTACTAAAAATCAGTACAAAAATAATAAAGTGGGATTGAAAACCGTTTACAAATTTTTCTACTAACTTTTTTTTCTGAGTGTAGCAGAAAGATGGGAAAAAGTAGTGTCTAACGATGGACAAAACTTTGAATAATGTATCAATTCATGTTGTTATTATAATAAATGCTTTTTAAAGCAAAACAAAATCAACATTATTAACTTGTATACCCAATATATTGAATAATAAATCAAATAAGAAAACCCGAAATAACACACAATTATACTTACATCAACGAAATTTATCAATGATATGTTTATCCGTAATACTGTCTTTCAGTCAGATTCAAAATAGTATTTTTTTTAATTTCATTTAGATATAAAAATATTTTCAATTAAAAAAATCTTTCAGCTCAGGGAAAAATATTTGTTAAGAAGCTCTCTACATATGGGGCAACATTTCGGAAACAAGTCACATGATTTGTGGGTTATATAGAGATATTTACAATTAACACTTTTAAGGGCACGAAGATTGTTGAAGAAGGTCGTAGCTAACCAGAACTTGCATTCCATTCGGCTTGTGTCTAAATAACTTTTTCTGTGTATTCTCCATGATTACTAAAAAAATATATGAAAAACTTTTAATTTGGGAAAGAAAAATTTTCTATAACCTCGAACCCGAATAAACCTATATCAACTTATGTATGATATATATTAACATTTTGCGTCGAGCTATAAAAAAATCTGAGTATAAATTCCTACATCTCGAAGATTAAGGGATTTAAAAAAAGAATCAAAAATTCACCTCGTAAGACCCTGTATTTCATTTAACAATAAAATAAAATTCACATTAATCCAAAACAAATATTGTTGAATAATTGCAGTTATTGTAAACAATAATGAAAAAGTTAATTTTTAAACCAATATATTGTACATCTTTCCAAAAGAAAATCCTCTACAAAATTGAATAAAAAACATTTATATGGCAATTCTCAAGGAAATTTGTAACAAAGGAGTTGAACCCAGCATGAGGGCTCTCTCATATGCAATATTGAGTTTTGTAAAAAGATTTTCAAGAAATTAAATTGAATATTTGTAAAGATTGACAGTAGTACTAAATAAATATTACACACAAGAAATGTAAACAAGTGCCAAAATTTTAAATTTAATTCACAAAATGTTAAGGAAACAATGGCCAAATTTTTACTTGTTGTATAAACATTGAACAACAAAAAACTATTTTTTTTTTTTTTGCAACAAGGAAAGGTCCATTTGTTTAAAAAAAAAATTAAGATGATTTTAAGAAATCCAATTTTGTTTATAAAAAGGGAGTGAGAATTATATAAAACACAACTATCATATAAATTGCATTTTATTTGTCAATAGAAAAATATCCTTTTTGTTTCGAAAAAAAAAACGAATGACAAAAATTATAAGAATAATTTTTTTGTTTTTAATTTATTGTTTCATTGTTTTACAAAATATAAGAGACTTATATTTTCTACATGAAAACGCCTTTTAATTGTGTTCACTGACTGACATTTTCCTTTCCTTTATGGCAACAAAATAAACAAACATTACATGTCCCTTCTTTTATATTTAATTTGATTTTTACGCCTTGTCCACACTTGGTATGATATTGTTTAATTTTTTTTTTATTAAAAGCTAAAATTTTTTTCTTAAAACTCACTGAAATTTTTAACAATGGTAATTTTTTTTATTTGTTTAGTGCAAAAATCTTAGAATTTTAAAATTTCATTCATTAATCATTTCACTATTTGTCATGATTTGTCATTTAATGGAATAATATTTTATTACTTTTATTAAAGATGTAACAATTAATGGTTGTGCAATCAATTATATGAATTACACAGGCTCAGAAAATAAAATAAAATTATTGGCCCAAATTCTTAAATATACTAAAAATCTTTGGACATCCTGAATGCAAATCCGTTTTTAGAATTTTCCCATCACTTCAGGGTTTTAAGAAATGCTCACAGAAGTTTATTCGGCATTAGGATTGGAACTCTGAAACCTAATTCGTTTGCCCTTCGTTTTGTCCTTACTCACTGTGGTCTATTTGTCGGCTAAGGTGCAACACAGTCTGTCCAGATTTGTCAAAGGTCTGCTTGCTTTGAAATAAAAACCACGATCATTTTGAATGTTTCAATTCAACTGTACGACCATATATCGCACACAACTTTATTTACCACGTTCTAGGAACAACTTAAACTACTTCGGCAACTCATAACCTAAAATTAGAACATCCTAAGCTAGAATTAGTCATGCGCAACATAACGCGACGTATCAGCTGATTCAATCTTAATGAATGAATTCAAACGAGACAACGTAATGGAAATACGTTACGTTTTATATGACTAATTCTAGCTTTAGCCATTGCAAACAACGGGTCGTGACGGATGAGTGTGTTGAAATTTGATTTTTCCTCATATTTACGTGACAGCTCAAAACAGCTAACATATTTAATAAAAAACTAGAAGGCGGTAAAAACTAAAAGAAAAGAAATATCCGTTTTGTCAATTTTTATATTTTTTTTATTAATAAATTGTTTTAACAACGGCATGAAATGCACACAGAAAAAAATATCACAAAATTTTAAGTAATCAAAAATATTTCTTACAATTCAAATTCGATTTCTAACAATATATTGTTTGAACTGTTTGTAAATTTTTAATTTTTATATAAAAATTCATTGAAAGTAAAAAATCAAGTTACAAAAAAATAAAAAGTTTTTTGTATTCAAAATTTTCATTGTTTTTTGGCTAAATACGATGAGGTATCGAGCTATGATTAATAAATATTCCTAAGTAACTCACGAGAATTATTGATAGGTGAGTCGAGTTAAACTAACTGCTTTCGAAAAACGGCACGTGCCGGGAATAGGAAAGTGATCACTTTATCGCATATACTTCTGGGGTCAGGGCGAAGTATAAGCTGCGGGGCGAAGTATAAAACTCCAAATGGATTCTAGCTTTCCTTGGGCTACCACATCTTGCTCCATATGTGATACACTCACCAAAAAAAGTAAGTAATGGCAACTGACAATTTTGCTGTTATTACAGGAAATTTTGCTAATTTGAGCCCAGCGGTATTTCTTTTTTATAATCTTATCAACACATGTCTGCTGACGTATAGTACAATGAAATTTGTAGAAAAAATTAGCTGCCGCTTCTAAATGTTAGTAAACTTTTTGTAAAATGGAATTTAAAATCTGTTTGCTAAAATCAGCAGAAAAAACTAAATATTTCAAATTTATGTTTTTTTTATCGAGCATCAAAATTTTTTTAATTCATCTATTTTTTTCAAAAACTATTTTAAACAAAATTAAAAAAAAAAATTAATCAACGGCTTAAAAATTGTAAAAACATAAGCGTTTTTATCAGTTTATTTAATTCGGTAAGTTCTGTTTTGAAAAATATTTTACTCAATTTTTTATTTTTACTTTTAAGGTCAAATTTTAATTGGTTTTAGGCAGGGTACGTATTTGGTGTTCTTTATTATTTCATTTTCACGAAAGAAAATATTTGTGGTCAGTTATCTTGTATCACTGTACATGAATGAAATATAATCAATGTGTTTCATTTTTCATTTATGGTAATTTCTTCTTACGCACACATTTCATTTTCTCATTGTGGTATATTGTGTCTCATGTTTTTATTCTCATTCATGTTATGAAAATTGAAATTTATTTTTATATACCACAAAATGAAAAAGTGAGTGAGACTGCTTTTGAAAATTTTCATGATATGCTTCGTGATACTTTTTTCATGATACACTTCGTGATACTCTTTTCATGATACACTTCGTGATACAAACTTATTTTCATTTTTTTCAATTTTTTCTTCGTAGCTAAATTATGCACTTGTAAAATTTAATGTAAAACACAAAATTAAGGTCTAAATTAAAATAATTTATAATTAATTTGTTTTTTAAATAGATATTTCTAAAACTAAATCATAGATATTCCATGTCAAATTAAATTAAGCACCCGGAGAAAAGATTGGTTGGAATTCGATTAAGACCATTTTGCGATTTTGTTAGATTTATATATTGGAGTTATTTTTTCATTTTTAAAAACCACGTGCTTTTGTTTAAACATTTTTTTGTTACTATAACTGCAGGTAGAAGAAATTGTGAAGGACGATGATACAGCTGATGAAAATGACACAATTGATGAAAATGTACACAATGTACACAATACGTTTTACAATGATAAATATAAACAAACAGTTATAAAAACAAAATAACATTTAAACAAAAGCATGGGTTTTTAAAAATGAAAATAACTCCAATATATAAATCCAAAAAAATCGCAAAAATATATTATATTTAATAAAAAATATATCATTCCACAATATATTGCAATGAGTTAAATAAAATTAAACCCAAAGAAAAAAAATTAAAAATTTGCTTGTTCTGAAACTTTTTACATCTGTTTTCTTGTACATGGGTTAGCATGCAAACAAAAAAATTTTAAAAATCGTGTTTTTTAAAAAATCTATATCAAATTAAAAAAAAAACAAATTTTAAAAGGAAGAATTTTTTCCTACCCTGATCCCTGCTACCCTAATTAAATGGTACATTTGATTAGGATAACCATATTTGTAGTACCCACTTTTGAATATTGACATATTTTTAATAATTGTGATAGATTGCACCGATTATCTAGTATTTTAACTAAATAAATGGTTCCTGTACAGTAGGTACACAGTTAAAAAATTTTAAATTAATTTTATTTAAAAAGTTGATTGGAAGTACCAATAATTGGATAATAGGATAGTTTTTAGTTCCTTTTCCCTCTTTTTATTTCTATAGCAATATTTAAGCATTATTAATTGATTATAGGTAATTCTAAATTTCTTAAGAAATATATTTTAATGGTCTTAATCGAATTCCAACCAATCTTTTCTCCGGGTGCTTAATTTAATTTGGCATTGAATATCTATGATTTAGTTTTAGAAATATCAATTTAAAAAACAAATTAATTATAAATTACTTTAATTTAGACCTTAATTTTGTGTTTTACATTAAATTTTACAAGTGCATAATTTAGCTACGAAGAAAAAATTGAAAAAATGAAAATAAGTGTGTATCACGAAGTGTATCATGAAAAGAGTATCACGAAGTGTATCATGAAGCATATCATGAAAATTTTCAGAAGCAGTCTCACTCACTTTTTAATTTTGTGGTATATGAAAATAAAATGTGTTATTTCATGTTTCACACGAGAACATGTTGTGTAAATTTCAATTTTCATAACATGAATGAGAATAAAAACATGAGACACAATATACCACAATAAGAAAATGAAATGTGTGCATAAGAAGAAATTACCATAAATGAAAAATGAAACACATTGATTATATTTCATTCATGTACAGTGATACATGAAAGAAGTAAAATGAGCACTTCGTGGTGTGCAAATACGAACTCTGGTTTTAGGGCTGATTTTTAGAACTTAAAATCTTTTTAGTGGTATTTCAAGTGCATGTCCTATTTTTAGACATGAGTCGGTATATTCACTTCCGATCCCTCTTTGTGATCTATGTAACATTTTAATGCAATCTAATGTTGTAGGTGTAAGTTTTAATTAGAAATAACATATCCTTCAATATCTACTTTTTAAAAATTAGTAAATTATGTTTGCTAATTTTAACAAATCTGTTTTCAAAAATTTGTAAAATGATTTCTGAAATTATCAACAAAAATTTGTAAATATTCTGTAAAAATTCTGTAATTTGTCAAATGTAAATATAAAAAAGATTTGCTAATTAATAATTTTTTTACTAAAAATTAGTACAAAAATAGTAAAGTGGGACTGAAAACCGTTTACAAATTTTTCTACTTACTTTTTTTCTGTGTGTAAGTGGAGAAGATAAATTTGTTTGTTTTGCTTTTTTTGCGTTTTTAGTCATATTATTTTTTCTGCTTTTTTGGATTTTCCAATTTTTAGCTTTAAAGTAGGTTTTTCTTAAAATTGCTTTTTTGTTCTTTTTTTTTGTTCCCAAACTTTTTACTTTTACTTCTTTATTTTTGCTAGTTTTTTTTTCTTTTATTTCAAATGTTTTTCCCCAACTTTTTATTTGCTTTTTTGCCAACATATTTTTGCTTTAAATACATTAAGTTTTGGCCTGGTGATAAATTTTCCTAAGTTACTACACTCACCAAAAAAAAGTCTGTAATGGCAACTGAAAATTTTGCTGTTATTAAGGGAAATTCTGCTAATTTGAGCCCAGCGGTATTTTTTGCTAATCTTAGCAACACATATCTGCTGACGTGTAGTACAATGAAATTAGTAGAAAAATTAGTAGCCGCTACTAAATTTTAGTAAACTTTTTGTAAAGTGGAATTTAAAATTTGTTTGCTAAAATCAGCAAAAAAAATTACTAAATACTATTAATATTAGTACAATGTTTTAGATTTATTTTTTTGATCGAGCATCAAAAATTTTGATTATATTTTTTAAAAGATGTTTTAGACAAATGAAAAAAAAAAAAATCAAAGGCTTAAAAATCTTAAAAATTGTTAAAACATAAACGAATTTATCATTTTGTTTAAATTTGGTAATTTCTGTTTTGAAAAATATTTTTAGAACTAAAAACCCCTTTTTAGTGCTATTTTAAGTGGATGTCCTCTTTTTAGACATGAGTCGGTATCTTCACTTCCGATCCCTTTTTTAATCCTATGTAACATTTTAGGGCAATTTATGTTTGTATGTATGAGTTTAAATTATTAGAAATAACATTTCCTTCAATATCAACTTTTTTAAAATTAGTATTTTTTTTTGCTAATTTTAGCAAATCGGTTTTCAAAAATTTGTAAAATGATTTCTGAAATTAGCAACGAAAATTTGTAGATATTCTGTAAATATTCTGTAATTTGTAAAATGTAAATAGCAAAAAGATTTGCTAAATAATATTTTTTTTACTAAAAATTAGTACAAAAATAGTAAAGTGGGATTGAAAACCGTTTACAAATTTTTCTACTAACTTTTTTTTCTGAGTGTAAGAATTCTTAGAGTTCTTATTAGCAGCGACAACATAAAAAAGCCTTGAATATTCAGGGTTGGGGAAAAACCAACATCTGATTTTCTTTCGCTATAACTTTTGTTCAATCTAAAAACTTATTTGGTTTTTAATTGGTTATATTTATTCGCACTTATAAATTTTTTTTAAATCAATTGTGGAAAAATATGTTCGAAATATTTAGGATCTTAAGATTACTGTTTGCATACGTATCATTAGGAGTATCACGATGTCAATTTTGGCTGGATGTTGTTTATAAACTCTTCCGAGGTGAGAGGCTTGTTTGCGTACACCAACGAATACAGTAAAGTCGGCATATATCTGACTGGGAAGGTATTCTTTAAAATACGTATTGTGAACGTGCAGTATGACAAGTGGCCATGTCCTGTTGGAATTACGAGGGTGGTCTCTAAATTAGCCGACCTAACAAAGCAAATCAACAATTTTGCCAAAAAATTGTCTTTATTTTTCAACGTAATCGTTTCTTAGCCCAATACAATTTTCCCAGCGATATTCACAAGCTTCGATACCCTGCTTATAGTAAGAAGTGTCTAACTCCTTAAAATACCCATCAACCATAAATCATTTACCACCGAACAATTTTTTTAAGTTTGGAAATGTAAAACAATCCGAAGAAGCTAAATCTGGTGAATAAAGTGGGTGATGAAGTAATTCGAAATTTAATCCATTGATTTTGGCAAATTTATTAAGATCGTTTGTTTTTATGGCTCCAAAAAATACTAAACAACGTGACGCCTTGAAATTTAAAACATATGTTTTTCACCTAAGTATTTGTTTTACAAACTCCTCACTCACCAAAAAAAGTCTGTAATGGCAACTGAAAATGTTGCTGTTATTACGGGAAATTCTGCTAATTTGAGCCCAGCGGTATTTTTTGCTAATCTTAGCAACACATGTCTGCTGACGTGTAGTACAATGAAATTAGTATAAAAATTTTAGTAGACTTTTTGTTAAGTGGAATTTAAAATCCGTTTGCTTAAATCAGCAAAAAAAATTACTAATTATTGTGAATATTAGTACAAAGTTTTAGATTTATTTTTTTTTTATCGAGCATCAAAAATTTTGATTATATTTTTTAAAAGAAAAATACAAAATGAAAAAAAAATCGAAGGCTTAAAAATCTTAAAAATTGTTAAAACATAAACGAATTTATCATTTTGTTTTAATTTGGTAATTTCTGTTTTGAAAAATATTTTAGTAAATTTTTTTTTTACTTTTAAGGTTAAATTTAATTGTTTTTAGGGCTGATTTTTAGAACTAAAAACCCCTTTTTAGTGCTATTTTAAGTGGATGTCCTCTTTCTAGTCATGAGTCGGTATCTTCACTTCCTATGTAACATTTTAGGGCAATTAAAGTTTGTATGTATAAGTTTAAATTATTAGAAATAACATTTCCTTCAATATCGACTTTTTTAAAATTAGTAATTTTTTTGCTTATTTTAGCAAATCGATTTTCAAAAATTTGTAAAATGATTTCTGAAATTAGCAACGAAAATTTGCAGATATTCTGTAAAAATTCTGTAATTTGTAAAATGTAAATAGCAAAAAGATTTGCTAAATATTAATTTTTATACTAAAAATTAGTACAAAAATAGTAAAGTGGGATTGATAACCGTTTACAAATTTTTCTACTAACTTTTTTTTCTGAGTGCTGTCGCCAGCTATACGCCAGGCACTCGTACATGCCATCCAAATCAGTAAGCATGGCTCTATAGCGGTCGCCGTTCAACGTAACAGCATTACCGTCGGAAAGGACCAATCACCTTTTCCAAAATAACTGCATATCACACGTTGTCTATGAGGGGGTATAATGGGGCTTTATAAATTATACTTGAGCTTTCTGTCCCCGAAAACTGAGAACTTTACTGATTAACGTGACCGCTGAGATAAGAATGAGCTCTAACTGAGCGAATTTTTGCCGGCAAACATTGTCACAATTATTTACTATAAATTTCGAATTTTACGAAAATGGTATCACTTTCCAATAGCGTGATACTCATTGCCCCATTTTGTACAATACATGGTGGCCCAAACACATTCAGCCGAAGTTGTTTTGCTATATCTTTCAAATAAAACGACATAATAAAAAAAAATTAGTGTTTACATTTTTTTTTCGATTCATTTTTAAAAATTATATCAATGAAATGAGCGCCCCGGTAGGCTAGTTGGTAGCGTGCTAGCTTATCAGTGCGGGGGTCGTGGGTTCAATTCCCACCAGAGGCTCTGGTCTGTTTTCGCTACAACGAGCCGATAGCCTTTGCTGCTAGTGCTCGGTTAGGGTATTAACATATAATTTGTAATTATATGATTAATAAATAAAATTAATAAATAAATAAATAAATAAATAAATAAATAAATAAAAAATAATTAAATAAATAAATAAATAAATAAATAAATAAATAAATAAATAAATAAATAAATAAATAAATAAATAAATAAATAAATAAATAAATAAATAAATAAATAATTAAATAAATAAATAAATAAATAAATAAATAAATAAATAAATAAATAAATAAATAAATAAATAAATAAATAAATAAATAAATAAATAAATAAATAAATAAATAAATAATATATCAGTATGTTCCGCCATTGTTAATGATCATTTAGGCTCTTTTTAGCGCATCTTCAATCATTCTGAAGGGAACTTCTTTTAAACTTGCGACTTCAAAATAACCACAAAGAAAATATTCTGGAGCGGTTAAATAGGGCAATCTTTGGGGCCACTACAAATCGCTAAAACAAAACACAAAGCATCCTGGAACCACATTACAATAATCTGTGCATAAAAACACAAAATTATGTCAACACAACAAAAACTTTCGTTAAATAATCAAATTTTCGTTTATTTAACTAAAATTTTAGTTAGTTTTACTTATGGTTTCTTTGAAAGAAGTATGAACAAAATTATACAAGTATGCAAGTATGAGTCGAATAAATTTGTCTCCCCTTTGTTTCCCACATTCTACATTGCCTACATTCTCCGTTACCTTATATAAGATTTGAGAAATATCTTTAAAATCTTGAAAGATTTACCAAATTTTACATTATATTATGTATTGCATACTTTTAATCAATCTAACAAATCAAATAATCCTTGAGGACAGTTACTTATTATTTTTGCAAATAATTTTCAACAGATCTTCCATGTAAAAGGGGTTGATCAATCTGGAATATAAAAGCCGTATTCTTTAAATAAACTAAAGAGGTTAAAGTGTATTTTTTTTTGTGCTAAAATTTTACTAAATGGAATTTACCACAAGAAAATTAATGAACCCTAAGAAAAGGTAATGGAAATGGATGTTTGAAGTTTATGCTTCAATTAATTTCATCTTTATGGCAACAAATCTCAAAGAGATCATTTTCAATATAACATAAGATTGAATTATGCTAAAGATTTAGATGATTAGGTACTTGTAAAGTGTGGGAATTTTGAAAAGAAAAAGGATATTGCAAGAAAACATCATCATTTACACTTGATTGGATATAAATTTGTGGTTTTATATAAAAAAAAATCTCTTAAGAGGGAGTTAGAAAAAGAATAGAATGAAAAGAGTTGAAAGGGTATTTAACGAAAAAAAAGGATGTCTGTTATTTGGCTTTTGTATTATGAAAAAATGCGCCAAAAGTGAATTTGGAATCAAATACAAAAACAAAATTTAGGTTAAGTTATTTTTAAAATAGTTTTAAATGATTCTTTTATATGTTTTTTTTCCTTTTGTATGAAATAAGAAGAATATTCCAAAAATTGTATAACTATGATTATTACCTATAGAATAATTTCTTCTTTTCAAACTATTTTAAACGTTTATTACTTTATTTTCTAACTTGCCGCCTAAGAATGGAAGTTGGAAATTAATCTTTGACAAAACATGCCGCTAACATGCCTCAACACTTGTTGTTATCTAAGGATTGTTATTTGTCTTCAAGTGCTTGCAGTTTACAAACTATTTTTTTTTGCAGATGCTTCTGAAGCAGCCTGAATTCCTACTGTTTTTTGTCATTATTGTAAATATTATTTAGTGTCATTACAATTATATACATCGTTAATTGTTTCAAAACATTTATAGCAATGCTACATTGGCATGTGTCTCATAACGTATTTCTTAAGCAGTTGTTTCATTCCGATAAACTTTTTCGTTAGTTCTAAGAAATTTTATTTAAAATTAGTATTAACAAAGTCGGTTTTACAAATTATGACCCTTTTGATAAGATTACAAAATGTCATAGTTTGTGGCACAGTAATAGAAAAATAAGTATTTGAAAATAGAGCAATTTTCTTATCAAACAATAATTTAAGGGATTTTAAGTTGAAAGAAAGCCATAAAAAAAGGACATGTGTTTCTTACACATTTAGTGCATACAGCAATAGTGCTGCCCTCCTCTTGTAATGGCGGCGATAAATAACAACAGCTTATACAACAACCGTAATACCAAGCGACATCTATACCATAGTATTGGAACTATTGCTAGAAGGATACAGTTGCAAGGATATTAAGGGATGAAAAATATCCTTTTTGTATTTTTAACTTTAGCTGAAACTAAAATGGGAAATTATTTGTTTCTTTCAATTGAAAAAAGAAGTAATATCGACTTGTTTACACTCTACTTGAATTCTCTTTTACAGTCCGGGAATTTAATACGATCGATTGACATTATACCAATTGTGGTGATCAAATATTCTATGGAAAGTACTGTAAAAACACGATCCAGATTTCCATGGCACTGGCAAAGTTTTCTATCTACAGCTTTTATAGTTGAGTGGACAGGAAAGCATGAAAGGTTGGAAAGTGCTGCCATTTTTGCAAATGGCATGGCAAGTCAGTTTGGTTTTAACATTCGTGTAGTGGACATGTGCGAAATTTATAATAAGTAACTGGAACTCAACGACGAAGTGGATGACTTTCCATCAAAATTTATGATGATCGACGAACTTAATTTTGTATCTATTACATCCTCTCAATGGTATTCAGTTACCTCGGAAAGGGTGGTTGGATCTTGTTTTTTCGAAGGCGCCGATGGTAAAGCTATTACGGAGAACGGTGAACTTTTCTTACCGGAAGTTGACGATCTCGATTTGAAGGACCACTCATCATACTTATCATACCGCATGCGACACAATGTGTATTTTGAAGGATGCATTGCCAGCGCGTGAAATCTAACGTTTCAGTGATTTGGCCTGGCCAGCAAGGTTTTGCGATTTGACCAGGACTTCTTCTGCTGGCAATATTTGAAGTCGTTGGTGTGCACAAACAAGCCGCGCACTTTGGAGAAGTAAAGCACCAAATTCGAACCGAAATTGAAAACATGATACCTCAATTGGTGAGCACAGTTATGTGATTACATTTTATCAAAAGAGCCCAAATTTGCATCAACTCGGTTGTTTTTCGGACATAAGCATCCAAGTTGTATAAGTTTTAATAAACAAATTTAGTTTGAAACCAAATGAGTGTCCACTTCGATCAAAAGTTTATCAAATGATGATCGTTTTTGTCTCTCATTGTACTTTTTTAAATATTTTTATTTTGGTTTTTTTGCCATAGTACTTACTGGGCTTAACAAATAAAAAATAAATAATATTATGTCGGGAACAAAAATAAAAAGTATTATCTGGGGGAAAATAAAATCGTTCAGGGGTCACCATTTATAGAGACTGAAGAGATGTGAGAGATGTGAAATGAAGTTTTCTATAATTTAAAGTTTGTAAACGAATGAAAATTTTATTGAAATTTTAAAACTCAAAAATAATATAAGACTTCATTGCACATAGTCTCTATGAATGGTGACCCCTAACCGATTTTATTTTCCCCCAGATAATACTTTTTAAAGGAAAGAGAAGATTGTTCACGGAAAGTCTAATGACAATGCAAAGTTTGCAAATTGACTTCGTCATTTATGGTCAGATTGGAACATTATGTATTTGTGAGTGTCTATGTGGAACCTACATGCCATATTTCAAGTGGGTAATTAAGCGGACCACTCTTCAACCCCATTTTTACCACCGTTCAAAAATGTACTTTAAAAGTGAATAAGCACATACGTCTGGAAAAGCATCTTTTAAGTTTCAGAATTTTAGCAGAAGTTGTTTTGGGCTGGATGTTGAGGGGAAGAACATTTCTACGTTATAATTTTCAAAACCACCATCCTAGTGGATGCTTACACCAGAGTAGGCAAAAATTAAAGGCTCACTTATTTCCAGCTCTATTTTTCCCTCATTTTTTATTGAAAATTGAATACGTATCTCTTTATTGACTTTTATCAACTTCAAGGAACAAGACGTTGAAACACGTTCTTGGCAAAAATTCCAAAAAGCAGCTTATCAGTAAATTAGCTCATACTTCAGAGAACATATACAATATATTTCAGATTTATAGCCGAAGGGGTTTGGGCAGGACGTAAAGAAGGAAGCTTTTGTCCCTTTGATTTTTAAAAAACGTTAAAATAGAGAAAAATTACGTAAATAAAATATTCTAATCGATATAAAAAATCGCTAAAATTCTTTTTAACTTTTTTTTTTTAATTTCACGCGTTCCCCATTCCATTATCAATCCGAACTATTATTATGTCTCTAGCCAAGTCGGTTTGGGCAAACCGTTCATGGGAAAAATTTTACCACTTTCGATCTCCATTGTTGCCAACTTCCTGGCGAAAGTTCCAATAGCATATTTTAAATTTAAGCTTTCTACCCAAGGGCCCATACGATTTTTCAAAAATTTCGTCTTGGAGAAGGAACATATATATACCAAATTTCAGCTTTCTAACTTCAGCGATTTGGGCTGGGTGGTATTAAATGAATTATTGCGTTCGCCAATAATGTTATTCTTTTATATATTGTTCAGTTTATATAAAATTGTCCTTAAATTGTTTTGAAACTACAGTTTGTTTAATAAATATATGTACAAATATAGTCTATATTTTCAACCATTAAATTTTTTTTTTTTAATTTTTAGCACAATCAAGCCAGCCTTTGATAACACCTTGTTACACTGTGAAACACTTTTCATATAATATTCATTTTGTATTTGATTTATGAGCGCCCCGGTAGGCTAGTTGGTAGCGTGCTAGCTTATCAGTGCGGGGGTCGTGGGTTCGATTCGCACCAGAGGCTCTGGTCTATTTTCGCTACAACAAGCCGAAGGCCTTCGTTGCTAATGCTCGGTTAGGGAATTAAGATATAATTTGTAATTATATGTTTAATAAAATAAATAAATAATATTTGATTTATTTGCTGTTAAAAATAAAATTCTTAAAGTAAATCACAAATAAAAAATTCGGTTGGTGGATCGTACAGCTTCTATATAATGTTAAAATTGGTTTGAAAAATACGTGCTGACGGATATCGAAGTTTTTTAAGTACATACAAAAAAAATTTTCTGTTTTTGGTAAATTTTCAGATTCTTTTGAGAATCAAAACAACAAAATATAAATTTGTCTATATATGGACGAAAAAAATATGTATAAGCACCATAAAAATACACTTAGCGTCCTAGGGCATAATTAGCCTAATTTGTGCGATAAATTATGTTCGAAAATCGAATAAAAATTTAACATTAGTTCACGTTAAGCGTTAACGCGTAGAACTATGGACTTTAGTCTCAACCTCCTTTGCTTGCTGCTATCAGTTTATAGTGAATGTTTTTGTTAATATCTTGCCTCACAAACAAAGCTATTGAGTGGTTATTTTACCCAAATATTTAAATATGTTTGCACAACATATCCAAAACTGTTTGTTATCGAGTTTCACTATATTTACGGAAAAAAGGATGACATTAATTTTTTTTAACTGAAGAGCTGCGTGGGCGGCACTCAAAAACTGCTGAGATGTTTTGAATAAAAATAAGTTAAAATAAAATAAACGAAAAAATTTAATTTTTGAATATGAAATGTAAAATTTAAAACAGCCTTTAAACCATATATAGGGTTTGCCAAATAACTTTTTTTTTGAAAATGCTTAAAAAAAAACTACTGAATATTTTCTCAAATTTCTTTTTTTATTTGAAAGTACAATCCTTCCAGTTAATAATGGAAAATAAATTCATTCAAATGGCTGCCTCGGCTGGCCATGCAGTAGCCTATACGATCGGTCCAATTTTTAAGCACATTATCGATTGTGTGCAGCTGTGTTTCACCAATGGCTTCACCAATATTGTCCTTTAAAGCGTCAATTGTCTCTGGCTTGTCGGCGTAACACTTATCTTTGACGGCACCCCACAAATAATAGTCTAACGGTGTCAAATCGCAGCTCCGAGGTGGCCAAACGACATAAGCTCTGCGGCTGATAATGCGATCTCCAAAAACAGGGCGCAAAACATCGAGTGTAGCTTCGGCTTTGTGGCACGTAGCGCCGTCCTGTTGAAACCAAATGTTGCCAATATCGTCCTCTTCAATTTTTGTGAACAAAAATTCGTTCAACATGGCCCGATAACGATCGCCATTGACTGTAACGGCCACTCCTTGCTCATTTTCAAAGAAAAATAGCCCAATTATGCCTCTGGACCAAAATCCGCACCAAACAGTGACTCGTTTTGGGTGCATCGGCTTTTCAATGTATGTGTGTGGGTTTTCTGTGCCCCAAATGCGACAATTTTGCTTTTCTACATACCCGCCATTCTGCAACATTACCATGATTTTCAAAGTAATGTCGCAATATTTCCCAGCGTTGTTCAAGCGTATACAAACCATATTCGTTCAGCGGAAGGATAAAACAAATTATCTGTCAAATCAGACATGAGCTAAGTGTTACCATTCACCAAATAAGCAATAGTTGAAAAAACGTTAGATGGCGGACCCTATATTTAAAGTTCACCTAAACGATTAAATAAAGTAGGGATGATTTCAAATGATCTAAAAAAATAATCTGATATCTAAACAAAACCCACAATAGTTTTTAGTGCATTACGAAAACCTCTCAATCAAAAATACAACAATAAACTTCATTTACGCGAATACAACAAAAAAACTTAATTTAAGCGAATACAATCCATGATGAATGTAATAATTACAAATTTAATGGTAAAGGGTGCAATATCCTTTTATATTTTTATACTACAAACCACCACCACCTTTTTGATACATTTTTGCATTTGCATTCAAAATGTAAATTTTTAAACATTTAATGTTGCGTACAAATAACAAAGCATTGAAAATTGAAAAATGCGCACGCGTACTCTAAATGTCCTTGATTAAGGATTTACTGTTTTTTTTTTACACCTAAAAGCTCATAACAATGGAGACATATGAGCAGAGATATAAAGGACATTAAAGCGCAGATAGGCAGACAGACACATTATGCAAATGTTACTTACTTAAAAAAAACAGAAATTAAAAATGTTTATGGCGAAAACAAAAAATCTGGTTTTCCTTACTCTATCCACCAAAGGTTTTTTGAACTGATCTGTTAAAAGGATAATAAAAATTTAAGTTTTTGGTACATTTTTTTTTTTAATTGAAGCTCATCATTTTGATGGGCTAGTTTATGCAATTAACAAAAGTCTTTAAGTGCACCGCTAGAATAAAACAAAAACTAACACTTTTAACTATAAACTACCTTAACTAGACTTGCAACGAGTATGGCCTGTTGATCCATTTAAAACCCAACTAGTAGAAGTAGAATTAATTATTATAATGAAGTGTGCTTTGAACACGCGTAAACCTTAAGCACTTATTGTTGTTCTTCTTACTGTTTCACAAAGATGAACTGTCCTCACAGTATGTCATCATTAATTTTTAAAACGCCAGCCAGGCAGCCAACCAACCATCCAGCCAGCCAAACAAACAAATGAAAACTAGAACCAATGACCGGCCGACTGATCGACCGTTTGTCTGCATATGAATAAACCGCTATAATATGCATTTATTCTCATGTTTATGCAGGTGCTTTTAAGGACTGGTTTTCCACTGTTTATGCATTTTTTAATATTTACGATGTCACAATACATTAATTATTTTAACCTGGTCTTCGTTGTTGTTGTCATCATGTTAGTAGTAGTAGTAGTAGTAGTCTTCTTGTCCAACCATTAAATTGCTTGCCTATCAAATGCCAGAGTATTATAAGATCTACCATAAAAGTGTGCTCTTTCAGTTTTTCCTAGGGTAGTTATTCAAACAAAAAAAAAAAAGGATTTTTTTTTTGCTGTTATATCTTAAGAAAACTTGATATGTTCCCTTTCTGTAGCTGTAAATATTTATGTAGGGGAACGTGGTAAATTCCTTTTAGAGTTTTTTTTATTTTAGTTTAACTACTATTTTTTATAAGTAAAATCTTCTTTTATAAATCGCCATAAATTGTTAAAATTATTTTAATTATTTTCATCAGCTTTGTACACTGAAACAAATTATTTGCATGATATGAATGCATTTTTCTATTAAATTAATAAAGTTTTACAAGAAAATGACCATTGAAACTTTCCATTATATTAATGCAGTTTTTCATAAAACTTTATGAAAGACTTTATTTAAATTATGTGAACAAACAATAAGTTTTCAAATCTTAAAACAAAAACATAATATTAAGTCCAGCTAAAGCCAAACGAAAATTTCAAAGGCAGGATTACGGCCTTCGAAACAGTCAGTCTATTCTGTTTGCAGGACCATATATGGCTTATACAGGACCATATATGATTATATATGACATAGAGAACCATGTATACCCGAGTAAAAAATGATCTGGCGTAATATTTAATCTTATTCAATTTGATATTCTATAATATCTCACAATTGATCCGAAAAATTGCAGATGAAATTAAATCCAACAATATATTTGGGAATTTAGAAGGATCTTAATTGATCTGACAAAATGACAGATCTAATTAAATCCAGCAATATTTTTAGGGATTTAGAAAGATAAATCAACGGAAAAAGCTATTTATGCTAACATACAGTTGATTTTTAGTATTGAGTACAAATGAAATTTACTAACTATTTTTGTGTTATTTATATTCTCCTTTGTTTGCCGTATGTCCAAATTAGCTATTAGCTAATATTAAAGACATGTGTTTTTCAAAATTGTTTTTACAAGTTATATTTAATAGTGAAGTTTATATTTTATAGTTGATCTTTTTAATACTTACATATATGTATGAAAATGTATTTTTAGTTTGATTCGAGATCATAGGAAATATTTTTTTCAAATGAAAAATTTTTCCTTATTTTTTAATTTATGTAAACATGGAGAATACACAAAAAAAGTTATTAGACACCAGCCGAATGGAATGCATGTTATGTTAGCACAAATAGCATTTTCCGTTGATTTGTGAGTTAAATAGAGATATTTACAATTGGTATTTCGGCACAAAGAATGTTGATGAAAGTCGTAGCTGACCAGAAAATGCGTTCCATTCGGCTGGTGTCTAATAACTTTTTTCTGTGTATTCTCCATGTTTAGTTAAATTAAAAAATAAGGAAATATTTTTCATTTGATAAAACATTTCCTATGATCTCGAATCAAACTAAAAATACATTTTCATACATATAAGTATTAAAAAGATCAACTATAAAATATAAACTTCACTATAAAACAAAAATATATATATATAAATTTTCACCACTTATAGAAGTTTTCTAGCGGTTGTCCCGAAATGGGTTAAAATTTGAAAGTTTTGTATAAAAAATATTAATATAAAAAAAAAATAAAAAAATTAATTATATCTTATATCATATAAAAAATACTCTAGATATGCAACTACTGAACCCCTGAAACAAATGGGTTCAGGTTCGGGTTCGGATTAATCGAAATAAAAAATTCAGGTTCGGATTCGGTTCAGGATTCGGGTTCAACATTAAAAAAAATAAACAAATGTTTTATCAATAGGAAATTTATGTATTTTTCAAAGAAATTTTCATTTAATTTTATAATTAATTTCATTTAATTTTATAATTAACTAGCTGACCCGGCAAACGTTGTTTTGCCATGAAATATTTTGATTTTGTCTCCAATTATTTCTTTTTTTATAAATGAATCTTAAGTAGCAGTGCAACATAATCAAGATGAAGTGAAAATCTTTCTGTTATATTTTAAATATCGTTTATTTAAATAAAAAAGACATGACCTTAAAAGGGTGTTTAAAAAATATCTGAAACATTAAATTATTAATACTGAAAAAGATAGATATTAAAAAGTATTGAAAGACATTAATTAATTTGTTTCTAATTTGGTTTAAAAAATCAAATGTTAACCTGTTTGTGGATTAGTTTTTTTGATATTAATGTGGTATCCATCATCTCCTTCCCAAAAAATTAATGGATATTGTAAAGCATCATATGACCGATGTAAATCATGTATGACTTGAATAGTGTTGCTTCTACGCATAACTGTAATGTCTCGTTGTTCAAAAGTATCTCCTACCATAACTACTGCAACTTCATTGACCGTTGGAGCATTGAATCTGCGTGTGTGTTCTCCTAGAGGAAGTTTATCCGGTTTGATTACAATCATGTAATTATCAGTAATCATTCTTTCAGATGCATGTTTAAATAATTTAATAAGTGAATTTTTTTCGGCCAGAAATGTTTCCAAGGACGCTACGATATATCGTTCTTGGATTCGTTCAATATGATTGTAGTGGCATCTTAAACTCACTTGTTCTTCTTCATCACCCAAAAAATAAATTTGCAAAAATTCGGGATGGTCATTTGGTAATGGATATAAACCATCAATCTTATGGTTTACTTGTCCTTGTATTTTAAAAGTTGAATCAAAATTGCGACCTTGAGCATCAGTGTTTGTAATAATGTTTGCCCCAAAAGTAGTAATTTGGAAGCATGAATTAAATTTTCTGGTCTTTTTTAGAAAAATTTTGAAATCCGCACTTTCACCCAATAACAATGTTTTCAGTGGTTCCGGCGGTGAGTTTAGTGGTGGCAACACAACTTTTCCGAAACAACAGCACATTCCGGGTGATTCATATTTAAATTTGAGTGCGTGACTGTGATTACATTCATTGGACATTTCACCAATAGCGATTTTCTCATGAGCACTGTAATTTATGTCTGGTTCGTAAGCGAAAGCCAGACGGTTAAATGAGGTGATCGAAGCAGCTCGGGTTATACGCATTCTTTCGCGATTTGCTAATCTATTATTATCGGTATTGCGTTGTCTTTTGGGTCTCAATATGATGAGATCGTTCTTTAGGTGTTTGAGCAGCACGAATTACACGTACTCGGTTTGAAAGCTCAATATTCCGTTGTAAATGTTGATCATGTGTAGAATTTGCTCGTTGATCTCTTTCGGTTCGGGCGCGTCGAGTGTACCTGCCAATGTTTCCTCCTCTAGATCGGGTCGGCATTATTTTAAAACAAATAGGATTTTCCGGAATTATAAATTATTATTATTTCTTATTGAAACTTAAATTCTTTTACAAATTGTTTTAAGAAAATTTTTAATATATTGACAATTTTTTATTTTTGAATGCCCATAAAAGAAAAGGATACTTATTTTTGTCTAATAAATATATTTTGTGAATTTGAGCCAAATCGTACCATAAGTAAAAAAAAATTGAAATATTACGACAATAGCGCCACCTATCGTTGTTAAACTTAAGAGAAACCTGGCTCCTGACTAAACTTATATATTGTCCAAGTTTGGTGTCAATCGGTCCAGCGGTTCTTGAGTTTTTGTAACACGTACCCGGCACAAACGTTTTTATATATTAAGATAGTTTATAATTAAAAGTTTTCTTCTTTTCAATTTGTTCTTTGTGGCGACAAAATAAATTTTAAGGCTAAAAAGGCCTTCTCATTTGAAGAATTTAATTTAGAAAATCGTTCTTTCTTTTTTAGAACTTGTTCGGTCATATCTTCATCATCTTCTGAAGAACATGATATGGATTCTCTCATAAAATTCTCTTCTTCTCTTTCCATTTGCAAATTTTTGAAAATTTTAATTGTTTTTAAAATATGTTTTTTATATGTTATTTTTAACATATTCGGGACTTAAGCATTAACTTAAATCTGCAATCAAAAGTGGATTTTTAATAAAGAGGTTTTCTCTTTTTATAATATTTAAATATAATTCTTGTGTAAATGTTTTTGTTTTGTTATCTTTTGTTAGCTCTAATTTAAAACTAAGCCAGTTTCTATAAAAACCGGCTAAAGTCATCTGTTCTTGTTGTAGTTTCAGCGGTAATTTTTTATTGGGTTCAAAAACTTCTACGAATTCTTCACAAATATTTCAAATATTATCATTCATAGTATCCAGTAATTCCGAACAAAAACTTCTGTATTCCAATAAGGCTTGAACTATTTAATACCTGGAATTCCATCTAGTTTGACAGTCTAGTACAATTTTTTTCAAATTTAGCATTTTAGTTACAGAATAAATTTTAGGTATTCGCAATTTTTTGCAAATAGCTCTCTCTTAAGTACGAGTATTTGCTTAAATGGACTTGATATAGTGTCGAGCACTACAAACTGGAATGCAAGAAATGTAATATTTTTTATGATTTGCTATCGAACATTTTTCACGCCATGACCAGCAAGAATATTTATTTTTATATTCAGTCCCTGCTACATATGTATAACAATATCTGAAATTTGTTTGCAAATATTGTACCGTGTATAATTATATCTTATACCGCATCAAAAAATTTATCTTCTTTTGGATCATATTTTAAATCATATACATTTATATCTCATACCATATTGAAAAATATTTTTGAGAATGACCCATATATTAATCTATCTCAAATATTAGATAGCATATATAATTACACAGTGCAGCATTTTTAAGGTCATCGTGTGGTTCCTCCTTCATACCCGTTTTTTTTTTTGAAGTATATATCGAAACTAAAAAAAACCTGCAAAGGACTTGGCCAGATTACATCGATTTTTTTTTTTATGGACACCCTAAGTTTTTGTACCCAAACACGATTTTTTTAAAAAAGGAAAATTTTTATGGAATCCATATATCATAAACCGTTCGGAATTTTGTTTTTATGTCTTTGGCAAAGTTGTAGATCCAAACCAAAGCAAACAAATTCTCATATGGACCGACCCAAAAAAATTGCATCCACTGCATCAAAATTGAAAAAAATTGGGAAAAAATGCTATTTTTTTATGATTTTTTCATGATTTTGTCCTGAAATGGCAACACATAAATTGGTTCCTCTTTCGTACCCGGTTTTTTTTGAAGTGTATATCGAAACTAAAAAAAATCCGCAACGGACTTGGCCAGATTACATCGAAATTTTTTTTATGGACACCCTAAGTTTTTGCACCCAAACATGATTTTTTTAAAAAAGTAAAATTTTTATGGAATCCATAAAACCATAAACCGTTCGGAATTTTGTTTTTATGTCTTTGGCAAAGTTGTAGATCCAAACCAAAGCAAAAAAATTCTCACATGGACCGACCCAAAAAAATTGCATCCACTGCATCAAAATTGCAAAAAATTGGGAAAAAATGCTATTTTTGTATGATTTTTTCATGATTTTGTCCTGAAATGGCTCTTCAGTCTAAATTATATCTAACAACAATATAAACAACTCTTTAGTGCATGCCATCTTAATACGAACATTCCTTAACCCTAGAAAGCTTTTGTATAAATAAACAAAAAAACTTAAACAAAAAATAAAAAAAAAATTATGAAATTGTTAATTGCGTTATAAAATAATTACTTTTTATTAATAAAATAAATATATTCATTTTTTCAAAAACATATCAGCATTACAACAATAAAATATTTAAATAGTAAATTTGAAAACAAGTAACAACAAAAACGGCATTAACCTATATAGTCTTTCTTTGTCGAAACGACAAACATTGGCTATGCAAAATAAGTGTGAGCAAAAAGATGTGCTTTCTAGGGTTAAGGAATGTTCGTATTAAGATGACATGTACTAGAGAGTTGTTTATATTGTTGTTAGATATAATTTAGCTGAAGAACGATTTCTTAAATTCCCAGTATTTAAGCCATTTCAGGACAAAATCATGAAAAAATCATAAAAAAATAGCATTTTTTCCCAATTTTTTGCAATTTTGATGCAGTGGATGCAATTTTTTTGGGTCGGTCCATGTGAGAATTTTTTTGCTTTGGTTTGGATCTACAACTTTGCCAAAGACATAAAAACAAAATTCCGAACGGTTTATGATATATGGATTCCATAAAAATTTTCCTTTTTTAAAAAAATCATGTTTGGGTGCAAAAACTTAGGGTGTCCATAAAAAAAAATTTCGATGTAATCTGGCCAAGTCCGTTGCGGATTTTTTTTAGTTTCGATATACACTTCAAAAAAAACCGGGTACGAAAGAGGAACCAATTTATGTGTTGCACTGTGTTATAAATGGTTTTGTTTAAGCAATATATAAGAGTCATATTGACTCTGTTTAAGTCATATATAGATACACTCTAAAAAATGTTTGTAAATTTACTACTATAAAACGGGTAAATTTCTGTGTAATATAACGCATAGTTGGTAAATATAAACACCAAATGCGTAAAAATATTGTGTACACACTTTCACATACAATAATACGCATACAACGATAAATAAGCACTATGTGTTTATAAATAAACATGTTGTGCCTAAAATTAGTATAGTTTTTGGTAAATTCAAATTTTAAACACAAGTTTGTAAATGTACTATTATATAGTGGTAATTAAAATATTGACACTTATAAATTAAAAAAGAAAACGTAAAGAAATTCAAAAAATATTGGAAAGCAACTAAATAACGAATTTTTATGACTGAAAAAATGAAATGCATATAAATCCGATTAAGACAATTAAGATGACCTCACTACTACGTTGGAAATGCTATATTTCGTATCCTACTATCCAAGGAAAATACTCATATTAAGAATGTGAACGAAGTCTCAAGCGATAAGGACACACATGTACACGATCAAGATGTTTATTAAAAACACCATCCAAGGCATCACGAGTATAACCACCGAAATATATACAGAGAATATTCAAAATATTCTATTGGATCCACTATGTAAGGACGAATGTAAAAAACATTTGGAGGAGGAAATCCTCAAAGAAAATGTTTATGCCGCTGGAAATCCATTGTGGTAAACGTCCTACATTAATAATTTTTAATTGGGAAATATATTGTTGTTTTATTAAAAAAAATTAACCAATTTGTAGTAGGAGAAACAGTTTCTTACCATAAATTTGGTAATTTTAAGCAAAAATTAATTAGAGTGTAGAGTAATATTTTTTAGGATTTATTAAATTTTATAAACAAATTTATAAAAATATTGATTGCTTTTATTTTATAATATAACGCATTATTAATAAAAACACATAATTAAAATAAATTTATTGTTTTTATTAAAAAAAAAAATCGTGGTTGTAAATATAGGCAATTATTTTTGTGATTTTTACGCATTTTATGGGTATATTTACGCGTCAAACGTATTTCTTTACGCACAAGTTTAGTAAATTTACTCTTTAATTTGAAAATTTTATTTAATTTTTTACGCACTTTTAGTGTAATTTTACTAATTTTTTGTTTACCCACTTCCGCATAATGTGTGTATTACCCAACTTATAGTAGCAGTACTGTTTCCTACTATAAGTTGGGTAAATTTAAACAGAAATTATTTAGAGTGTATATAAAGTCCCTTGTAATCCATATGTAATTAAGTATGATATAATATATACGATATATAAATCATATCTAATTTTTTAAAGATCAATATATAACTAGATTTGGTTATATATGGCACAATATAAGGTAATTTAAATAAAAAACCATTAATGCAATATATAATTACATATGGTAATGCATACTGATATATGTAAATATATATTATAATATATTATTAGATGAGGCCACATTTGATTATATCTAAACTTTTTTACTCGGATATATAAAAATGCTCTTACATATTTGAGATATAATAATATATTGCCCATTATCAAAAATTTGTTATAATATGGTATAAAATGTAATTATATATGATTCTATATATAGTGTAATATAAGTATAATTTTTGAATTTAAAATATATTTTTTTACATGATATAAGACATAATTATATATAATTCAATATTTGTAAACAAATCTGAAATATTGTTATGTATGATTCCATCTCTATTGTATTTTTGATTTAATATAAGAAATAATATGATATACATAATTAAATTTGGTTTCATGTCAATGGTTTCGAAGCCCAACCAGGAAGATGAAAAAAAATATATTTTTTTTTGGTATTTTCTCATTAATATTTTTTTTATACCCTCCACCATATATGGTGAGGGTATATATCAGTTTGTCATTCCGTTTGTAACATGTCGAAATATAGGTTTAAGACCCAATAAGGTATATATATTCGTGATCCTTATGCAATTTTAAGTCAATTTAGCGATGTCCGTCTGTCTGTCTGTTGAAATGGCGATCACGACGCGAAGACGCAAGCGGGGGTGCCTATTTTTACCCAGATTATTGAACATCCTCCCGAGCAGTTTGGTATTTAAAATGAGCAAAATCGGTTAAGCGGTTCAAAAGTTATGAGTGAAAATGTGAAGGTACCTCTAAATTTTCCATACGAATTTGTACATTTTTTCTGTATCTATTTTTTTTTTCTGTTAAGTAAGTAAAAATGTTATTAAGTCTTCTTATTGTTCGATTACATTAATTGTCTTACATACATACTATCAGAATAAAATTCTTAGAGCTATATGTGTGTTACTCTGATAACTAAGTTAACGTAAAAATCAACAATGTTAAAGTCGCTAACAGAGCAGACCTCTGTAAATAACATTGCTAAAACTAAATAAATAACATTACTAAAACTAAATAACAAAAGTTCGTTACATAAATTGACAAAACATATTCATATTACAGTTCATGCAAAATTTAGTATATACGTATATCATCTTCAGCCCCTATGGTGGAGGGTATTCAAAGATTCGGCACAGCCGAATTTAGCCCTTTTTTACTTGTTTTTTTACAAAACTTTAAAAAATATTAGTGAGAATACAACTCTGCCAGACCAAGTTCAAATCCTGGCGAAGGTATTTTTTTTGAATTTTTAGAATTACATTTTTTATTATTTTTTTTTTTTTGGTCTATTTAAAAAAAAATATATATTTTTTGTTGTATACATTTGGATCACACTAATATTCCAAATATATTGCTGCATCTAATTTGATCTGCCATTTTTCGGATCATATTAAAGCAGCATAAATTCAAGAATATCAAATTGAATAAAATTATTCATTTTTTTACTCGGGTACATAATAAATAAGTTTCATTAAAAGCTAGAAACCCAAGAAAATTCTCTTTGTGTTACAGCACCTATATGTGCAGAAGTTTTATTTATTCCATTCTCTGCACTTTTTTCGGTAGATTGGCTGTAAACAATAATATCCATGGAAAAATTAGCTCTAAAATTTTACCAGAATTAATTCAAAATTTTTTTGAACTGTTATTCCTTAAGTAATAGTTTTACTGTCTGAGCATTTTTATATTATATCAATGACGTGTCATGATTTTTTAAGCAGACAAAATTAATATTTATGTAAAATTTCTCTTCAAAGGGTCCTTGTTAATTTATTAATATAATGTACTGCTGTTTGGTTTGACAAGTCATGGATAGGTCAAAAGAGCTTATGAGAAAAATGTTTGTAATTTTCTTGAGTACAGAAATGCTCATACATCATTTATATAAAATAGCGCAAAATAGTTTATAAAGAATTATAATTTAATTTTACAGGAAACTATTTTTTCAGGAATATTCTTTGTTATGCCCAATCTACAGCAAAATGCTCGGGGAGTGAAAAAAAAAACAAAACTTTTGCACATTGCTATGAATTTCATGAGTGCTCTATTCTGCATGCATGCAGGAGTACTTAAATAAAATGACATGCAATTTCATCGTTGTTTGGCAAGTGCTAAACTTGTCTTGTCGCACAAGATACAATTATTAATTTTTGAAAAACTATTAAAAAGCTATTCTACAAATTAAATGAAATTAGGTCATTATAAAGGAAATTGAAAAAAAAATTAATCCAAATTTATAGATATTGCTATCTTTCTTTATACGAGTACTATTAATTAAATTATTTTAAATTGTCAATTAAATAAGTTGCAATCTGGTTTCAATTCAATATAAAAGATTCTTAATATTGATATATGGAGAGTGCAGGAATTATTATACAATTTTTATTTAGCTTAAAAATGCAAGATTTTTCACATTTTTTTTAAGAAATCGACCTATTTGGGCTTTTGGCATTTGATCCAAATGAACCTTTCTTATGAGCATTCACTGGTACCTTTTAGTATACCGATCGATTCAGAATCACTTTTTGAGTCGATTTAACCAAATCCTCTTGTCCGTTCGTAAGGATGTTGATCTTTTCATGTATTCTTGTTCGAAAGCTACTTTTTTGCAAATAATAAGATATGTCGATGAAATTTAGTACACGGAGTCATGTCAGCCCAAGAACAAAGCCGATAATTTGTGGTTAGAGTCGGTCTTTAGTAAGACCTAGTACCCATAAATAGGCCTTCAAAAATTTGCCCATATGCTTTTTCTAATAACCCATGTCGCAAATATAAAGATATTTCGAAGAAATCTAGTACATACTAGTTTCAATTAAAATATCTTTTAAAGCCGACAAGTTCACAAGTATTTGTTTTTTTTTTTTTTTGATAAATAACATCCGAAAAATAATTACGTAGCATAAAAATAATATTGTTCCCATATTAACCAAACTAAAGACCTTCTCATAAATATACACCTTATCAGACAAAACCAAAATTTCTGAGTGATGTTTTAATTGTTTACACATTAATAGAAAAATATGACAAACGCCTATTTTACATTTAAATTTCGGGCCCAAACAATCGGCATGGCCGACTTAAAATTATTTACTCGTTATATTCATTCCGTTTGTAATATGCCGAAATAAACTTCATAGACCCCAAAAACTTTATAGGCATTCCTGTTCCCTATGCGATTTTATGTTGATTTACCGATGTCTGTCTGTACGTCTGTTTGTTGAAATGGCGATCAAGGCATGAAGACGCTAGCGAAGTCTCTTAATTTTACCCAGATTCCTGGATGTCCTCCCGAAAAGTTTGGTATTAAAAATGGACAATAGCGGCTAAAAAGTTATAAAAGTTATTCTAAATTTTTCATACAAAATGTATTTTATGTTTGGGTATGTTCTGGAATTACTTCAAATTCAAATCCGCGTAAAATCGAAAATTATACCACCTATTTCACTGTACTCCAAAAATTTATGTAATTCGATTTCAACTTTACTGCATTAAACGACCACTATACAATCATAATTCACTTAAATTTTTAACGAAACTAAATAAAATTGTGAAAAAAATTATGAAATTTTCAGTTTTACCTAAAAATTAAATCTAAAACATGCCCAATTTTCTCAAACTATTTCTCCAGTTCCTTAGAGGTGAATAATATTTTAACTTTAAATATATTCACCTCAATTATTTTTTCACTTTAAAAATATTTCACCACTTCACCTTAAAAATTTTTTTTGCAACAAAAATTTGTTTCAACTCTTATGGTATAAGAACCTTAAAAGTACTATGGGTACTTCTTTGACTAATTTGCTATTATTCAAAAATGGTCCTGTTTTTAATTTTATTAGTTATGACAATTTTTATGATACAATTACTTTTAAATGCTGATTTAAAGAAAATGAAATTTGTGATGATAATATAATTTATACATACAATTTGTGCCACAACTTATAACCTCAAATGCACTGTTGTGCCTAAAAGAGTAAAAGACGTTAAAGTTCATCTTTTTATACCCTTCACCACAGGTGGAAGGGTATATATAAGTTTGTCATTCCGTTTGTAATTTCTACAAAATTGATCTAAGACCCTATAAAGTATATATATTCTGGGTCCTTATGAAGAGCGAAGTTGATTTAACGATGTCCGTCTGTCCGTCTGTCCGTCTGTGTGTTGAAATGGGTTTTCCGAAGAACCCAGACATGATGAGGACTTGATTGTTTTTTATTTCTATTACATGTGATCCATTTCTGTTTGCTATTAAAAATCAGACAGATCGGTTAATAAATGGCTGAGATATTAGCAAAAACCCAGGACTACCTCTAATATTTCCAGTAAAATCCCTTTGTTTAATATGTATGTAGAATTTTGAGAATAACAACACATCCATGTGTTAAAATTCTTTTCTTTCATCTCCAACTTATATACACAAACAACACACATACAAAGATTTGTCATTTAAATAAAAACCAAACAAATCTCTAATGAACGAAGACTTTTATATATGTACCTCTATTGACGATGATTTTGTGTGAGCTTCAATAGCTCAGTTGTCTAGACGCTATGTCACGAATACTTTTTTTCTCTAAGCCCGCGGGTTCGAGGTTCGAATCTCGGTCAGGTCAATTCACTTTTTTTTGTACATTTTTTTTATTATTTTCTTAAGACTTTTTATTTTGCTTATTTTTGGTTTTTTTAACATTTAATAATTAATTTATATAAAATTTTATATTAATAATTAAAATTCTTTTCTTTCATCCACCTTATATACACAAACAACACACATATAAAGATTTGTCATTTAAATAAAAACTAAACAAATCTCTAATGAACGTAGACTTTTATATATGTAATCTATTGACGATGATTTTGTGTGAGTTTTAATAGCTCAGTTGTCTAGACGCTATGTCACAAATACTTTTTTTCTCTAAGGCCGCGGGTTCGAATCTCGGTCAGGTCAATTCACTTTTTTTTTTGTACATTTTTTTTTATTATTTTTTTATTATTTTTTTTAACATTTAATTATTAATATAAAATTTTATATAAATTAATTATTAAATGTTAAAAAAAATAATAAAAAAATAATAAAAAAAAAATGTACAAAAAAAAAAGTGAATTGACCTGACCGAGATTCGAACCCGCGGCCATAATCCATAAATAGGCTAAAAACATCAACATTTTTATAAAAACCCTCTGATACAAACAAAATACAAACGTTTTTATACCTTTCACCACAGGTGGAAGGGTCGCGGGTTCTAATCCCGGTCAATTCACTTTTTTTTGTACATTTTTTTTTTTATTTTCTTAAGATTTTTTTTTTTTGTTTATTTTTTGTTTTTTTTTTTACATTTAATAATTAATTTAAATAAAATTTTATATTAATAATTAAATTATCCATAAATAGGCTAAAAACATCAAAATTTTAATAAAAACCCTCTGATACAAACAAAATACAAACGGTTTTATTTCTATTTTTTGCTCCGATTTAAAAGAATTTATAAAAAGATTTTTAAACCATTTTATTTCTCACATCCCATCTAAAAATCGAAATATATATGAGCATACATGATCATACATGGGCCTGTATATGATCATACATGGGCATACATGGTCATATACGTCCATACATTGTTCAATATATGACCATACATGATCTCATATATGATCATATATCTTTGGATCCGAAATTTGAGGGTATATGGACGTATATGATCATATACGAGCATACATGAATAATATGTGAGCATGTATGATAATATATGCACATATATCACCATATACCCTCAAGTTTCGGATCCGAAGATATATGATCATATATGAGATCATGTATGGACGTATATGACCATGCATGCCCATGTATGATCATATACAAGCCCATGTATGATCATGTATGCTCATATATATTTCGATTTTTAGATGGGATATTAAGAAAATTTTATACATAATTTACCTTAGGTCATAACTTATAATAATTTATAAAAAAAATTATAAACTAGTTTCCTTCAAATTTTTAAAATTAAGCTAAAGAAATTACAAATATTTCTAATAAAAAAGCGAAATAAAATCCCAAATGCAAATTTGCCAGCTAAATCAAACTATTTTGTAGAAATAAAACACATGCAGTTGTAGTGATTTCTTTTAACGATTTGTTGAAATTCTTTTCTTTAACCTCTTCACCTTTTATACACAAACAACAAACACTATTCTAGAGCTGTATTATGACCTATGAATACGTCTTATATAGCAAAAGATCGAAAATCTTTAGTATAACATATTTGCTGAAAAACTCGGAAATATCGGTTCAGATACAAAAAAGTTATGCCCAAAACATAAATTTTTTTAAAATACCTATTTTCTGGAACCATAAATCTTCCCGAGTCCAAGTTTTATCTCCAAACTAAATGGTTAATTTCCTCTTAAAGGCGTCCGTATATAAATCTGTCCATTCCATATATGTCCATATATTAACTTCAGTTTTTTCCCAACCATGGTGAAGGGTATATAAGATTCGGCATTTAGCCGCTCTTACTTGTTTTAATATCAAATTAAAATTTTTAATTTCAATAACATAACAGATATCGTAGATATTCAGAGATTAGTGGGTTTTAAAGAAGTTTCACACACTACAAGCGATAGAAGTATGTACCTTACTTTTATTTCGAAATTGTAACACTTACTGACTAACTGACTCAAGTTTGTCCAGCCCAATCCAACAGAGCTAGGAACTTGAAGTTTGCTATTTACATCTGATAAGCCTGGATTTTGGGTATTTTCATGGGGTGGGGCATAAATGGAAAAGTCTCCCCCTTAACCGCCTGCCCAAATCGCTTTGACTGGAAACCTGAAATTTAAAATATGTGTTGCCTGGATCATGAGCTTACTCACTGATAAGTTACATTTTGGGATTTTCTCCTGGAACGTGATGAAGGCAATGGTAATGAAATCCTTAATTAATTAGTTTACTCATATAATTACTCCCAGGTATGGTAGACATCCACTAAAACGGGATTTTTTATAATTTTTATGGGTAAAATGAGGAAAATCCTCTGCCTTAATATCCTACACAAACCCCTCGGCCAAAAATTAGAAATTTAATGTATATATTCCATTTTCGAAATTTAGGGAACTTAAAATATATGTAGTCTTTTTGAATTCTCTTAAAAAAAAATTAATATGTTAAAAAAAAATTTAAATTTCTGATTATGATGATCCTTAGGAATTCTATCAAATCATACATATAAGAATTAATGTCATATTTTTCATTACCTTAAGCCAAAGGATACTTTTTTTTACTGTTAATTTTTTAAATAACGTTTTTGTTTTTGTTTTTTTTTTTTGTTCATTTCGGGGGTTGTTAGGTTGATATCGTTCTGATATGAACATAAATATTCATACAATAATAACATCTATCCGTTTATCCATCGAACTACGAGTGTTATTTTACAGCAGGAGCAGATGTTTCAAATTCATGGTACGTACTCACTCTTAACTACTAGAGATCCAGCACGGGATAGAATTTTATTGTTGTTGGTTGGTATTTCATTTGGTTTAATGATTCTTTTGTATAGAAATTCAGTTATATATATTCAGGTTTTAATGAACAAATGAAAATTGATTTGAGTTTTTAATGTTTGCTAAAAGATTTTTATACCTTTATATAGTTGTACCAGGGTACTGGTAGTATTTTGGAATATAACTAGAAATTGTTGGTGTTTAATGTTTATCCCAAAAGTGGTCGATCATGAATGAAAGCAACAATTTTTGTTTTAATGTTTTTTGGAAATATCCTGACATTTTTGTTTAGCTTTAGGCAAATATTTTTCTAAACATTGATATATACCTGAAACTAATGCTCTGTTGCTTTTCTTTTTTCTATATATATATATTTTTTTTTTTTGCATTTTGATTTTAATCTTTACAAGCATGCATGATTATGATGATTTTTCCATTGGAATGGGGTGGTTGCCTTTAGAAAAATATAATAAAAAGAAAAACTAGTTTAAAGGGAGTTTACTTTTTGATTTTTAAAATAAATAACAAAACATTTTGGTACTGAAGTTTTCGTATTGTTATGTTCGTTTAACATATATTTTCGCGAAATTTCTATTGTTTTGGAATTTTCTAATGTAGAGAGAAAACAATAGTAGAAAAATATGCGCAAACACACTTAAGGCACGTGGCATTATAAAATATAAAGTAAGGTTGAGTTATGTAGATGTATGTACCTACACTTATTCACGATATCGATAATAATAGAACAATTTAAATTGGATACAAAAGATTTTGATTTACTATTACGCTGCAAATTGTTGTCAAAAGTGTTCAACTTTCAGCATTTTCATAAAACAAGTTCGAGAATGTATTATCAGCAATTGAAATATAGAGATCAATTGATCCTTAGCTCGCGTTTATAACAAATCTTTAAATCAGAAAACTTCCTATTTCAATTCCTAGAAATTCCGCAATATTTTTATGTGGAAGTAACCGTTCGGATCCAATATTGCTTTAATTAAAATCGAATATAATTTCTTAACGTAATATCAAATAAAATTTTCGAAAATTTTTACGTTTTTCTTCATAACTTTTATGGGCTGCATACATTTGCAATATTATGTCAAATACAATGGCAAAATATTTTATTATTTTAGGGGCATATTCACCAAGAAAAAACTAATAAAAAGATTAAAGTCGAGCATGCCGCCGCAATTGTTGATGATGTTGGGCTCCTTTCACCACATTTTCCATTGATCTGGGGAGAGCTTCGTGCGGTAATTTTTCACACTCTTGTTGGCGTTTCTGTTTAAGAGCTCCCAGAATCTGTAGCTTCTTCACATAACCCCGTGACTTCATGCTTTAAAATGTCTATTGTGTGTGCTATTGCGTAGTCGTGTTAGAACGACATGTCCTCTAGTCCCCATTTATCAATTTGAGAAAAAAATTGTTTGATCATGGCTCTGTAACTGTGTTAGCCACAACCTCCTTGAAAAAAATAAGGTCCAATGGCACATCCGGCGTAAGTGGAACACCATGTAGTGATTTTGTTTGGACGTAGTCACTCTTTTTGTGTATTCTCAGTGCCCTAGAAGCGCAAGTTTTTTTAGTTTACATATACGTTCAAATTTGTGGAATTCATGCTGCGTCAAATTTACTGACGAATTATTCCCTAAAAAAATATTTACTATTATTCCGCGTTCTTGAGGATGTTAGCTTTCCATGGCTTGTCGACCTGTATTATAGTTCTGTTTACTTCTAATAAAAACAAAACTGACAGTTTGGTAGGGTGATAAATTTTAGATTACCTTGTATGCATATGATAGCATACGCAAAGTATAACTTGGGTCAAATTTCGGAAAGCGGTTAAAATTTTAAAAAGGGTTTGTTCTGATACTTTTTTATAAACAGGGCGGAATTTTATAATTTAATAGGTTCAAATATCTTCCGATTTTTGTTAAATATGGTAGTATGATGGTCCCATATAACATTTGAAATCCAAATTTCGATTTCATCCCAACTCAGATAGAACCTTTTAATGCGAGGGAGATCTAAAGTGAAAGCTGTTCTAACCAAATTCAATAAAATTCGTGCTTGCGCCAATATAAACTTCTGCGCCAAATATAATTTTATCTGTAATTTGATCAAAGTTCATTAAAGCAAATATCGGGAAGGTGGGTTCATATGGGAACTAGATCTAGGTATGATTCGAATTTCTTTAGACCTAGAGTTGTGATTTATGGTTATATATAATTTTCACAACACAAAATTCAACCAGATATCTACGGTTTTGTGTGTCTAAATAACATTTAAGCCCAATCAGATGAATATGGACCGATTCTAACCAAATAAAGTAGAGTTATTTCTTGAGCCAATAGAAACATACATATGTATCAAATTCAATCTAATTATCTTTATATATGAATCGTTCTGTTTTTAAGTTTTTATAACGATCCAACAAAAAATCAACTCTGAAATTTAAGGAATCATGGCAGTATTTTTTAAATATATTCACGTTACGTGATCAGCATGATATTTTTATCTTTCTATTAACATCATCCCTTCATTTCACCCAAAGTTCCATAACGATGGTCATAAATTGATGGCTCTTATAACTAATTCCACTTTGAAAGTACAATCAAATGGAAAACAAACTTAATAAAAAAATATATTAAAATCTAAATTTGCAAATACCACGATTTTGTAAAAATCGTAAGAAATTAAATTTGTAAAAAAAAACAGATTTTTTGTTTTAAGCACAGTGACGAAATCTAGATGAATATTATGAAAATCCACGTATAAATTCCGATGCAATGGCAACTTTTAAATCGCATTTTTCCATTAAATTCATAAAACATTTACAAAATCCATTCTTAACCTTTATCTATTTTTGCAATTTTATTAAAATTTTCGTTTTGACAAATTTAGATTTATTTTTTTATATTTGTTGAAACTACAGAAAATATTAATCTAGTGTGTTGCCATAGTTTATTTCAAATTTAATCATGTTCGTATTTAGATTATCTGTGAACAAATTTGTTGCTTCTGGGCTGAGATATAGTCGAATTAGTAAAACTGCCTCCCAAAAACAAAATGAAATTTTCTAATTCAACTAGTCAAAATACAAAAACTTAAAATTGTTGCACTTAATGTGAAGAAAACTTTAATTACACTGTCCAACAGCATTTTTGGAACAGAATAGCGACCCTATAATTCTGAAAGGGTATGTTGAGTATGTTTCTGTACAAGCCCCATACGTATTCAGCAAGCATTAAACTTTGGGATTTTCCTTTGAATCTTTCTTCCAATACCTTTTTCTTGGAAATGTAACTTTTACATCGGCTTTTATCAAATTCCTGTTTTTCAATCTGGAACATAATATTTCAGCTTTCTCTTTTGTTTGTCCTAAATCTCTTACACTCACCAAAAAAAGTCTGTAATGGCAACTGAAAATTTTGCTGTTATTACGGGAAATTCTGCTAATTTGAGCCCAGCAGTATTTTTTGCTAATCTTAGCAACACATGTCTGCTGACGTGTAGTACAATGAAATTAGTAGAAAAATTAGTAGCCGCTACTAAATTTTAGTAGACTTTTAGTAAAGTGGAATTTAAAATCCATTTGCTAAAATCAGCAAAAAAAATTACTAAATACTATTAATATTAGTACAAAGTTTTAGATTTATTTTTTTTATCGAGCATCAAAAATTTTAATTATATTTTTTAAAAGATGTTTTATACAAAATGAAAAAAAAAATCAAAGGCTTAAAAATCTTAAAAATTCTTAAAACATTAACGAATTTATCATTTTGTTTTAATTTGGTAATTTCTGTTTTGAAAAATATTTTAGTCAATTTTTTTTTACTTTTAAGGTGAAATTTAAATTGTTGTTAGGGCTGATTTTTAGAAATAAAAAAAACTTTAGTGCTATTTTAAGTGGATGTCCTATTTTTAGACATGAGTCGGTATCTTCACTTCCGATCCCTTTTTTAATCTTATGTTACAGTTTAGGGCAATTTAAGTTTGTATGTATAAGTTTAAATTATTACAAATAACATTTCCATCAATATCCACTTTTTTATACCCTTTACCATAGGTGGAAGGGTATATATAAGTTTGTCATTCCGTTTGTAATTTCTACAATATTGATCTTAGACCCTATAAAGTATATATATTCTGGGTCCTTATGAAGAGCGAAGTTGATTTAACGATGTCCGTCTGTCCGTCTGTCCGTCTGTGTGTTGAAATGGGTTTTCCGAAGAACCCAGACATGATGAGGATTCTTTTTTATTTCTGTTACATGTGATCCATTTCTGTTTGCTATTAAAAATCAGACAGATCGGTTAATAAATGGCTGAGATATTAGCAAAAAACCAGGACTATCTCTAATTTTTCCAGTAAAATCCCTTTGTTTAATATGTATGTAGAATTTTGAGCATAACAACACATCCATGTGTTAAAATTCTTTTCTTTCATCTCCACCTTTTATACACAAACAACACACATACAAAGATTTGTCATTTAAATAAAAACCAAACAAATCTCTAATTAACGAAGACTTTTATATATGTACCTCTATTGACGATGATTTTGTGTGAGCTTCAATAGCTCAGTTGTCTAGACGCTGTGTCACAAATACTTTTTTTTTTCTCTAAGGCCGTGGGGTTCGAGGTTCAAATCTCGGTGAGGTCAATTCACTTTTTTTGTTGTACATTTTTTTTTATTATTTTCTTAAGACTTTTTTTTTGCTTATTTTTGTTTTTTTTTTTTTAACATTTAATAATTAATTTATATAAAATTTTATATTAATAATTAAAATTCTTTTCTTTCATCTCCACCTTTTATACACAAACAACACACATATAAAGATTTGTCATTTAAATAAAAAGTAAACAAATCTCTAATGAACGAAGACTTTTATATATGTACCTCTATTGACGATGATTTTGTGTGAGCTTCAATAGCTCAGTTGTCTAGACGCTGTGTCACAAATACTTTTTTTTTTCTCTAAGGCCGTGGGGTTCGAGGTTCAAATCTCGGTGAGGTCAATTCACTTTTTTTGTTGTACATTTTTTTTTATTATTTTCTTAAGACTTTTTTTTTGCTTATTTTTGTTTTTTTTTTTAACATTTAATAATTAATTTATATAAAATTTTATATTAATAATTAAAATTCTTTTCTTTCATCTCCACCTTTTATACACAAACAACACACATATAAAGATTTGTCATTTAAATAAAAACTAAACAAATCTCTAATGAACGAAGACTTTTATATATGTACCTCTATTGACGATGATTTTGTGTGAGCTTCAATAGCTCAGTTGTCTAGACGCTGTGTCACAAATACTTTTTTTTTTCTCTAAGGCCGTGGGGTTCGAGGTTCAAATCTCGGTGAGGTCAATTCACTTTTTTTTACATTTTTTTTTTATTATTTTCTTAAGACTTTTTTTTTTGCTTATTTTTGGTTTTTTTAACATTTAATAATTAATTTATATAAAATTTTATATTAATAATTAAATAATCCATAAATAGGCTAAAAACATCAACATTTTTATAAAAACCCTCTGATACAAACAAAATACAAACGTTTTTATACCTTTCACCACAGGTGGAAGGGTCGCGGGTTCGTTAAGATTTTTTTTTTTGTTTATTTTTTGTTTTTTTTTTACATTTAATAATTAATTTAAATAAAATTTTATATTAATAATTAAATAATCTATAAATAGGCTAAAAACATCAAAATTTGTATAAAAACCCTCTGATACAAACAAAATACAAACGGTTTTATTTCTATTTTTTGCTCCGATTTAAAAGAATTTATAAAAAGATTTTTAAACCATTTTATTTCTCACATATTAAGAAAATTTTATACATAATTTACCTTTGAGTGCAACTATTTTAGGTCATAACTTTTAATAATTTATAAAAAAAAATTATAAACTATTTTCCTTCAAATTTTTAAAATTAAGCTAAAGAAATTAAAAATATTCTTTAATAAAAAAGCGAAATAATATCCCAAATGCAAATTTGCCAGCTAAATCAAACGTTTTTTTAGAAATAAAACACATGAAGTTCTAGTGATTTCTTTTAACGATTTGTTGAAATTCTTTTCTTTCACCTCTTAACCTTTTATACACAAACAACAAACACTATTCTAGAGCTGTATTATGACCTATGGATACGTCTTATATAGCAAAAGATCGAAAATCTTTAGTATAACATATTTGCTGAAAAACTCGGAAATGTCGGTTCAGATACAAAAAAGTTATGCCCAAAACATACATTTTTTTAAAATACATATTTTCTGGAACCATAAATCTTCCCGAGTCCAAGTTTTATCTCCAAACTAAATTGTTAATTTCCTCTTAAAGGCGTCCGTATATAAATCTGTCCATTTCATATATGTCCATATATAAACTTCAGTTTTTTCCCAACCATGGTGAAGGGTATATAAGATTCGCCATAGCCGAATTTAGCCGCTCTTACTTGTTAAAATTAGTAATTTTTTTTGCTAATTTTAGCAAATCGATTTTCAAAAATTTGTAAAATGATTTCTGAAATTAGCAACGAAAATTTGTAGATATTCTGTAAAAACTCTGTAATTTGTAAAATGTAAATAGCAAAAACATTTGCTAAATAATAATTTTTTTACTAAAAATCAGTACAAAAATAGTAAAGTGGGATTGAAAACCGTTTAAAAATTTTTCTACTAACTTTTTTTTTCTGAGTGTATAAGATCTTCAAAATAAGCTTGGTCTATCAAATTAGGACATATGTTTAAACCATCAAGAGACAAGTAACTTATATCTGATATGTTTTCAACCGCCGCTGTAATTTCTGTATTGACGACTGTCATATTGGCCGAAAATGTATGTGTAGGCGGTTGAGGCACCGTAACACCTTCACAGCGCACTTCTGGTAAAATGACATTTTTTGTTGCTTCGTATGTCATTATCGCGTAGTGCCTTTGGCTTCTACCAAATTTGTAATTTACGCAGAAATAGCATGTATCTCATTTATGATTTTCAGGTTCAATCCATGTAATAGGCGCAGAAAATGGCAGCGCCTTAGTACCGCCTTTGTACCAGGTCAAAAGACCACTTTCGCAAGTAGTACATACGGTTTTTGGTATCCAAGCTTCAGATAAAAATCATATTCCAAAAGAAAATATGGTTCTTCAATTGTAAGGAATATCTTTCTTCTGCTTTGATGGTGCGTAAAATGTCCACAAAAAAAACAAAACCAATCTCTTAATTTGCAAACAGAATCCGCCATGCTTATTTAAGCTTTAATTTTTCTTTTTTTATATTAATTTTAGTACAAATCACACCCGATATGTACTTCTTAGTAGCTCAATTATGCTTGAATTTTTTCTTTTATTTTTTATTATTAATTTTAATAAATATCACACCCGATTTGTAAGTCACAGCTGACTAGACGCGAAAACTCAGTGTTTGGTCCGGCGAACTTGACGCCGTTTTTACCTGTTTTGTATATGTTGGTGTATTATTTTACTAATTAAGCGTAAAGAGCTTTATTTACAACAATGGTGTCTTTGGTGACTCCCACTGAAATTTTCCAGCAAACATTTTCGTAGAATATTTTAATCCTTAAATGTCCTTTTTTAAAGGATATTTTTTGATTTTCTCGAAAAAAGGGTCAAATTGACCCATAAAGAGACCAGTTAGAGGGCTAAGATCTTCCACAAAAATAATCCTCATACAATTCCACAATACAACTCTGACCATAAGAATTCTCTCAGACATTAACTTACAGCATTTTTTTCATATAGTATAATGCTCCCTTCGACCAAAAAATGAAAACTTTGACCCACTTTAAAAAAAAAACTCGGACGTGCTGGACCATAAGTTTGTTCTACAAAAATGATATACTCAACGTACCCTTTCAGAATTATGGGGTCGCTATTCTGTTCCATTCAAAAAGTCTTAATTTGTTGGACAGTGTTATTTTGTAAACCAATATTATAAGTAAATGTTTACATATTTTTATAAAACTCTGTTAAAATTTAGTAGGTTTAATAATTTATAACCGCAAAAAAAAAAAATAATTTTATTTAAAGCTAAAAATTTAAATTATTTCTAATAAACTGCTGAGAAAATAAGGAGTGAGATCGAAAAATTATTAACACAGTTTTATTTTATTTTGTACAAATTATATCCTAATACCTTAACCAAGCACAAGCAACAAAGGCTATCGGCTCATTGCATCGTAAACAGATCAGAGTCTCTGGTGGGAATTGAACCCACAATCTCTGCACAGGCAAGCTAGCGATCTTTATTAACAGATATTTTCACTTTTTATATACGATAGTGAATTCTTTTCGTTAATGTTAGCTTTTAAAAGGTTGTCAGATTATGTGTGAAAATTTTAAACTGATCAGATTATGATTTCGTTAACAAAAGGAATCTTAACATAAAGTGAGTGATAAGTGGTTTTGGTATATTATTCTTAAGGAATAAGAAGAAGAATTTCCAACTTTCCTTAATAATTAAAAACACATCCAATAACTTTTAATTGTTCCAGGTTCTGAGCAATTAAGTGGAATTTTCTAAGAAAAATCTTATAGAAGTCTATTTTTGATGAAACTAATAATCCTTTTAAAGTTTATTTTATTCATTAAACTAACAATCCGATTATGCTAATATTATGTTTGCAATCTCGAAATACTTTTTAAAAGATAATCTAATCAAGAAAAATTTCACTTTCTTATATAAAAATAATTAATAATGAAAATTTGTTCAAAGATTTGTTCGATCTGACTCCTTATTTTATAAAATGGTAAATTCGTTTAGCGTTTAAACTTCTAAAAAGTTTCAGTTTCAGAGTTATCATCTTATGACCATTGATATATTTTTTTAAAATCAACTAAAAAAAAAGCAAAATAATAATAATCTAAATCACTTTTGCAAATATTCACCAACATCCCAAAACAACAATGATGAAAGAAATCAACCCCCTTTGTTGCTAACAATTGCGAAATACGCATTATATTTTTCTTCTTTTTTTAATATTTGCATGAAGTATTAATAATAAAAAAGCAGATCGGAACAATAGGAGTAACCATATGCGAAAAAAAAACAACTAAATTTTAACAATATACACCTTAAATAATAGCAAGTTGTTGTTGGAGTAGATACAAACTTGTATTCACAAATAATAATATTCCAGAATGAAGCATTCGCAAAAAAGGGGGTAGATTTCAATGAAATGATCTTGAATAGAATTTTTCAATTAAAAAAGTCAGTAGCACTAAAGTTAACGAAGAGTGAACATTTTTAACAAAAGTTTGTTTAAAATCATACCGTAGAAGTAAATAAATTCGGTGAATAATAGCAAGCAGTTCATGCAGTTTGATCTTACCAAACAATATTTTTAACCCTTTACTGCATGAAACCCTAAATCCTTCTAAAAAAATATATATATATAGACAGTTAATTTCCGTTTTTTACGATTTTTAATTTTTAAGCATTTCGTTAAGAAAGAACTAGAGTTTTCAAAAAACCGGTTTCGGTTTTCTTCGAAAAATAGAATTTAAAAAAAAAAACCAGTTTCGGTTTTTGCAGAAAAAACCGGTCAACCGGTTTTTTCGTTTTTTTTTTAATTTGAATAAAAAGCTTATATAATTTGTTAATTATGTAAAAAAAAACAGAAATTTAATATATAAAGTAATAAAAATAAAACAATACATTCTTTGAAAAAAAAAAATAATTTTTTTATTGTATTTCATTTCAACATTTCATTCATTGGTTTTAATATTTTTTAATATAATATCTTAAAAATTAATATTATAAAACTATATTCATATCAAATGAATAGAGATCATTAAGTTTGTAAATTGGGTAAAATTGGGTACGTTAGTAATTTGAACGTTTAAAACGTTTGGCATTAAATAAGTTTTTTTAATATTACATTTTAAATATGTAAAAAGAAAATCTATTTTTCAGTTCTAAAATAATATTTTAGAAATAATATTCAATTTAAATGTTTCATTTTAAGACGATTTTCTTGTTTGCTTTTAATAAAGCTAGAAGTGGAAAATACTCTTTCACTAATAGTAGATGTTGGACTAATAGTTAAAAGACAATTAAATAAATTTTCCAACTTTTCAGTTCTTTTGTCGCATTTATTAAGATATATGAAATCATCATATAATTATGAATGATTTTGTACAGTCTCTTTTTAGGATTTTGAATACTGTTTATTGTGTTATTTAGATCAGAAATTAAACTATTTGAATTTGGAATATCCAAAGTTAAGTATCCATCGGAATCTATCAGACTTACATCTAAATCTTCATAACCACACGCAAAGAAAAAACATGGTTGGGAGAATCATATTCGAAGAGCATCATATATTTTTGGGTTTATAATTGTGCCAACAATAGTCGTACAATATTATGGTTATGGTTATATTATGATAATAAAATATCTATAATTTTACCATAATATGGTCTCTACAGTTATATTATGATTCAAACATTACAATATTATGATGTTGAATTTATCATAATATGATTGCATGTACTCATAGTATGCTCAAAATGTTATTACATTATCGTCCCCATAACTATATTATGATTTCTGGATTATCATGATATGATCCATATAAAATCTTTATATAGAATCTTTTTGACAATGAATTGATTATTGTAAATAATATAACATGTAAAAGGAATTTTCGAAAAAACCCTCAAAAAAATCTTCTAAAGTTAAAAAAAAAATAAACAGGATCTTAATAGGTCAATTTATGAAATGTTTTAATGCCACATGAAAGGTATTTTCTATCCAGTTTTATTAAACAATATATGATTGTTTTTTTTAAGACATTTTGGTTTTTGTGAAAACAAAACAATACTCGTATTAGGACTGTAAATATCAAAGTCATGTTTTATTTGATGTATAATTATTCACTGATTGTTGAAAGCATTTTATGGTTACATAATTATCATATTTTTTTTTCATAGTCAGAATTTTTGTTACCACAGTATGCTTACAGCCAATCATGTTATAAAATACAAGGTGTCAATCATAAAATAGTGAAATATTTACTATAATAATAATGGTAGCGACCATTTTGATAATTAGACAACCAATAATATGGTTGTGACAACCATACCCGATTGCAGCAAGCACAATATAGTAGCAGTGATCATGATGCAACCATGTTTTTTCTCTGCGTGCAAAACCGGTTTTCGGTTTTCTGCGAATTTACAAAATATTCGAAACCGATCGGTTTTTAAAAATAAAGAAACCGGTTGACGTTTTGTCTATTATTAAGCCTTTACTGCAATAAACACTTTAACTGCATGCATTAAATACGCTAAAGCGTAAATAAATCGTGTATTTAAATTTTTTTTGTAGACCACTCTTAAACACTTCTGCCTCAACAACTTTTGGGAGTAAAAAAGATAAAACGGTTTGTGTATCATAAGATTCTTAATTGTATTTAGTTTTTTTCCTTGTCCTGTTAAGTATCGAAAAATCGAGATACGCCTTTTCTATATTAAGCCATCGATCATTTCCATCCGGGGGGTTTTATTTTCTAAAATGCCTTATACATATAATATTATAAGTTACACTAATCATTTCATTGTCGAAAAATTATTGTCAACAATGTTCTACATAAAGATTTTATACTTTTTTAATTATAAAAACAATAAGAATTTTTTTCTTAGAATATGTTTATTAATTTATTTCTTGTCTTGGAAAAAGTACTCAGAATATTAATAAAATTATTTTTTATAACAAAAAGTCTGTAGAACTCAAGAGTTGTTTTGTACAAAAAGGTTTCTTATTATAAAATATTAGATTTTTTCTGAAAGAAACATTTTAAGATTCTAGGGTAAACTCTCCTAAGTTCGGCATGTACCAATAGTCGGCATTTTTTAAATTAAATTGTAAATAAATGAGAATAACTGAAGTTATGTATTTAAATAAAATCTACTTTTAATAGAAAATATACTCATTTATCTATATGTAATGATTAAATTTGACTGAGATCAGTATTTTAATCTCATTCCTCATTCAGTGACAGTCTTTCAGCACGTGCGGTAGTGCTTGTTTTTTAAGTATTTTTTTAGTTCCAAAGCCAATTTAATAAGTAAGTAATCATATTATTTTAAGTAATTTTTCAACCAAGGAGATTTCTAAGGATAGAAATTAGTTAAAATATTTTGTTTTAATGTGCAGGATTAATTAAAAAATATTGTTTTGCTGATTTTAACATCTGCTGACATTAAGAATAAAAAATTCTATGATTTCCAATGGTCGGCTTGGGGGTGCCGACTACTGGAAAATTAGTATTTTCTCTTATTAAGCTCAAATTCTAGGAAATTGTTTATTACTTGCCACTGGTTATAAAGAAAATTTGTTTAAAATATGTTCAACCAGTAGTCGGTACAGCTTATATTGGGTATTTTAGGACCTGTGGAGTATAGGACAAAAAGTGCTCTGAAGTCGGTAGCAGCTTTTATTCCTCCTTTTATTTGATTGAGAATGGTAAAACAGAGATTCAGTAGAGGCATTTCAGACATTTTGAAAATTCCAAATATGGCCACCAACGGAAAGAGAACCATGCACAAATATTCCCTAAAAAGTGCTCTAAACGAAATTAGATAAGGCACGATTTCTATATTAGCTGCACGTAGGAAATATGGTGTTCCGCATTTTACCATACATGACAGAAAAAATGGCCGTATTTCTGAAGGTCCTAGGAGAATGGGTCCGCAGACAGAGCCATCGGATGCTGAAGAAAAACGGTTGGTAAAATGGTGCCCAGATCTCGCACAATGTGGATTTCCTTTGAAAATTGATGACCTAATGAACATAGGTTAAGCAATCGTCAAGGAAGACCAGCGAACCACTCCATTTGTAAATGGTAGATCTAGAAGAAAGTGGTATTTAGGAAAAGTTTTGGCTCCATTTAAAGAGGAAATGCAAAAGAAACAGTTACATTGCTGTTGGTGTAGGTGTTTTTAGCAAATGACAATACAGTGGACCTAATGGTTGTCTTCCCATATGTGCAACCACCTTGAGAAGTAATAAACAGCCTGCCAGAAAATAAGTTTCTGGGAAAGTCAAAAATGGCATGAATGGTGGCGAACCGTTTTTCGAGTATGTCGCAAATGCAGTCCATAATTGGCTTAATGAACACAATGTCCAACAACCGATTCTGTTGTTTGTAGATGCCCATAAATCCCAGATGACATAGGAGTTAAGCCAGTTTTGCAAAGAAAAAGTCAATGTTTTATATGCCCTACCTCCAAACACCCCACACATAATGCGACCTGCCCATGAGAGTGTATTTAAACCATTAAAATTCGAATGGAAGAAAACCACAAGAGAATGGCAATTGAATCCTTAAAATAATAAAGAAATTTCGAAGTCAAATTTTTGTCCGCATTTCCATAAGGTTCTTTCTAACCTAAACATGGAAGATACCATTAAAAATGAGTTTCGAAAGTGCGGTTTATATCCTCATATTATATCATCATATGCCGTATTTAGGAAAATGTGTGACGACCATTGGCAAAAACGATGCATTTTAGAAAAAACAAATATTAAACAAGATTAATAAAAAAGCATTTGAAATCAGTTAAGTGTATCTAAAACAATGCCAATTCCTGAGATGTAATAACTAGTGGTCACCCCAATACCATGTTCACATTCGCAAGGGTAAAAGTTTAAAAAAGAAAAAAAAAACTGCCGACTATTGGTACACTAACCCTTTATACTTTTCCTTTAAAAAAAAATCTCAGATTCTGCAAACTATTTCTTAGATAAAAATTCAAATATTCTTTAAAAACTTTGAATAAAAAATTTTTATATTCTGAGGACTTTTCATCACGAAAAATACTTTGATTATAAGGACTTTTTTAGTAGAAATTTTTTTAGATCTTAAGGACTTTTTCTAAAAAAAAAAATTTTGGAACCTAAGGACTCAGAAAATCTTACAAATGTTCTAAAAATCTAAGAACTTTTCTATTAGAAAAAGCCCATAGAATCAAAGAAGTTTTCTTGAAAATTTTTTCTTTAGGAAAAACATGTCTTAAAGAAGTATACTTAAATTAAAAGAATTTTTCATAGTTTCGAATCATAATATAATTGCAGCTACCATATTATGGTTATTTTATTATTATAATATGATAACTATATTATAGTACGATTATGGTTGGCACAATCATAATCCTAAAAATATATGATGCTCTTCGAATATGATTGCCCCAACCATGTTTTTACTCTGCGTGTACTTACCTCCAGTGATATGTCCGCGTTAAAATAACGGTTTTTTCATACGGTTTTGTCATGTTAAACGGAATTTTAAACATATCAATTTATATTTTCTAAATGGAAAATCGAAAGTAAAAATGATTTTTTTTTGGATTTCAAATGGAAAAATCTAAAATTCAATTAATGATTTCGGAATTTTAAATGGAAATTTTGATTTTTAATTAATTTTTTCTAAATTTTAAATAGAATTTGATATGGAAAAACACGTGTTTATCTTTAACAAATTTATGAGAAAGAGAACATGTTTTTTTGTACATTTACAATTTCAATATTAAAATATCCAATGACAATAATGTTTTCATTTATATGTTATCCATGATTTATTAATTCCTTTACAAGTTCAGTACATACAAACAAACATATTTTAACAAATAATTTTATGGTGATCTCTAATGATTTCTGTGTGTTCATATTTAATGTCTTAAGAACATCCTGTGTGAAGAAAAATATTGTTATTTTGGTTTTCGGTGGTATTTAAATGAGTTCAGCATTATTTAATTCAGGGAGTGTTTGAAAGACATCAAACTATTTTATGATGGGAAAATGTAATAAAGAAAACAAATAGTATTTTATGAAACAAAAGGGAAAATATTTTAAATATTTTTCTACTACAATTCCTTTCATCTAGCTGTAGAAACCTCAATATATTTGAACAGGATCTTTTTTAAATATTTTTAAGGTATGTCAATGAAAAGTGTTTTTATTTTTGAGTATACTTAAATAAAGATTTTATAAATTTGAAATTAAAAAAAACAAAACAGCATTTCATCACCGACATCAATCAAATTCGATTCACAATCGAAGTGCATTTTAAATTGTACATATGTTAGGATTTTGCAATTGTTTGAAATGTACACTTTCATTAAATCAATCAAGCAAAACGATTTAACTAAAGTGTTTTTCTCACTTACACATACATGTTTATTGAATTGATCCTGCTGGTGGGGTACATTGTACATACTTGTACTATTCATAAAATATGATCACACTTGTATGCACTCAGACATATTTTAAAATTAGCTTTGTAATATGAGATATTCATATGTATTGAGACATGAAAATTTACTCCAAAACCCAGTAAAGTATGAATGAATTTTCAAGTGTTTTTTTTTTTTTTTTTTTGTTTTTTCATTTCAATATGACAAGACTTTTGACTACCATAAGGTAAATAATGCTGTGAACATTTGTGAGTTTATAAATTTCTTTACATTTCCTTTATCACAAGTGGGAATTTTTTGTTGTAATTTTTTACCAAATTGAAATTTTTTAAGTATGTAATATACTTGTACCAGTACTTACACATAAGTTCAATATTCCTTTCTTATGACACTATTAATTTAAGAAAATATCTTTGAGTGATTAAAAATCTTTTGTGTTAAATGTCATGTTGATTTTTACACATGATTTCAAGTGATTGATTGTGAATGGTTTGATAAAGTAGTACATGTTTGATACCTTTTAAAATACACATAAAATTCTATGTATTTGTTAACTTGCTATAATTTACTATTTTTACTACAACTGGAATATTTTAATGCAAAAGCTATATAAAATTATTAAATACCAGTTGTAAAAATAGTGATAATTTCAAATAAACTAAGAAATCAACATTAGGAACGTTTTTAAATTTTACTACTGACTTAAGTGTGCTGAAATTTTCAGAATTTTTTAAAATTTTAAATTTGTATTTCTAAAATCTCATTTCATACACGTAAAATATTTTTACAGTAAATGCATATAGTTTATTTAAAAAGTTATCCATTCAATCGTTTTTAAATGATTAAATAGTAAATAGAAAGAATAATATTTTTAAACTTTTTTTTTAATTAAAATAACCCAGCAAAAAAAATGGTAGTCATTCTGTGACTAAAACTTTTTTCATAGCTTCCTAAACTTCAGTTGACATTCTTTTATGATTTTTTGGTGTTATTCTAAGGCACTTCCAAAAGAATTCATGTGTTCATATTTCAAATGCAGTGATCTGGATATCTTAAAAAATCACTCTTCATTACTTCTAAAGCATAAGTTATCGTATATTTTTTGAATCTTAAGCATTAATTCAAATTGAAAAAATAGTTCTGATGGAATTTTTTTATTAAATCATTTTTTATATTTTAGTTTAAAATTTCATTAGGGTCAGAATTTATGCAGTTTTGGAATTTTTATAAAAGTTTTGAAATGTCAAGAAAAACTGATTTTTTTAAACTTTAATTGACGACGCAATCTGTGCATTTTTGCATTATGTTTATTATTTAACACTACACCATTTCCAGTTTTAATTTAGAATTTATCAAAATTGTGTAAAAATTATTTCAAATTGCCCAAAAATGTTTCAAAATTGTGCAAAAATTATTTCAAATTGTTCAAAAATATTTTAAAATTGTACAACCAGTTTTTAAATTATCCAAAAATATTTTAAAATTTGTTTAGAAATTCATTAAAATTTTTGAAAAATATTTTAAAAATGCTTTTTCACTAATGCAGTATTATTTGTTTTAATAAAGAGTATTTGTATATCAATGCATAAATTTCGCTTTTTTGAACTTATTTTTCTGCATTCTTATGAATAAAATTTTCATCAAAGCTTAAATACTACAAAGTATATGAACATTTTTTACTCATGCATCAAAATACCTAAACATTGTATTATTATTATTGCTTCCTTAGAGTAAAGTATGAGTAATGCTAGTGGCTACATTTGAATACTTCCATCCTATGACATGCTAATGTTAAATTTATCGATGAAACCATTAGAAAAGAAGTGATGCCTTTATTGCTTTTTTGGCAGCTTCATTTTTGCTCGGAAATTACATATAAATATGAATTTTATGTTAGAGTTAATATTATCATTTAAAATGTTTTGTTAAAAGAAAAATGTGGATATATATGGTTAATAGATTGATAGTTTAAATAATGAAAATGAATGAAAAATCAGTTATTTTTACGAATTTTATAGGTTAATTTCTTTAACATATAAAAATAAATGAAAAGTTGGTAGATTGCTTTTTAAGGGATTTTTCATATATTTTTTAATTAAATTTTCAATTAATTTATGCTAAACTACAAACTATTTTAAGTGTACCAAAACAGAGATTAATTCATTTAAACCAATTTTAGTTAGACCTTAAGCCAACAAACTCTGCCGTCTTCTTTAGTAGCCTTGAACCTGTACTCAAAGAAAGATATCTTATGCCTGATCACAAATTCATATTTAGACGAAACAAGCCAACTTACATTCGACATTGATAAGAAGAACTACTGTGTGAGTACTTACTTCGAAGTAGCTAAAGTATGCGATAATGTATGGCATACAGCGCTTTTGCACTAAGACTTCTACCAAAAATCCTCATTTTTTTATTAAATTTAATGTCAAATATTACTGTCTTTATATTTGACATTAAATACTGCTTTTATGAACTTTTTTCTGAAAAAATGGGTATAAGACCAGCTTTGGAATTAGCATAAAAATATAAATAAATCACTTTTTAAAAATTAAATATCAAAAAGATTGCTTTAATTTCGATGCGAGCCTAGAATAACATTAAACTGAACAAAAACCTCATCTTTTTTATCTTTGACGACTAGCGGAAGATTTCCCACTTTGTAGTACCGTGCTGAACACTGTGCGGAATGGAATGAACTTATACCTAATGCAAGGTGGCCTAAAATGTATCACCCTATCGGAAGCTGCTATAACTTTTGCAAATGACGCCAACTGTTGGCTCTGTTTAAATAATTGTAAAGAAAAAGGATACAGAATGCACGTTGGCAAGCCAGGGGACGTTATACTCTTTAATAACGTGGAATACTCAAAACTATTTTGCAATGGACGAGGCCCATTTTCATCATAACGGATACGTAAACAAACAAAATTTGCACTCTAAGGGCACCGAGTATCCAGTCCAAGTCACTGCATTGTCCGCCATTTACACCGGAGGTGTTATTGGGCTTTATTTTTTCTAGGACACCGTAGATAAGACGATTAGTGTGACCCGTGAGCAATACCATGATCAACGAGTTCTTATTGCCGCAAAGTGATGAATTGGAAGTGGAGGACTGCAACCACTCAAACAGCTTACGCCACAATGGACCCTTTGTATGATGCGTTTCCGCAAAACCAAATGTTTTGTTCTGGCGATTTACAGTGGCCAGCGAAATCGCCCGAATTTACCACTACAAAATTTTTTTCTTTGGGCTCCGTGGACGCTCTTAAAGAGAATACCCGACATAAGTGCGAAAATTTATTGCCCAAAGTTGTATCTAGAAACTACGGTAATCTTTTACAAATAATCATCAGCAATAGCGGCGCCCACTTGACCGTTATAATTTTCAAAAATTAAAGAAAAAACCTTAAAAGTCCAAATAAACATTTAAGAAACAAATTTTAATTAGGCCGTTTCATTTTTAAGATATAAAAAAAAAAAAGTGTGAATATTTCTGAAAATTTCAAGGATATAATCATGGTCGACCATTCTACATTCAAGAAAAGCAAAAATTTTTTTTTAATATGGAGAAAATGTTTTTTTTTTAATTTGGAAAAAAATGTTTTTTTTTTTTAATTTGGAAAAAATGTTTTTTTTTTAATTTGGAGTCACCCTTTTCGCCTTTAACAAGGGAATACGTCTAAAGCTTACTCGCTGATTTTAAAGAAACTTGTATTTGTGATAGAGAATAAAGATCTTAGGATTCCAATGTTTAGCGGGTAAAAAATGGTACCAAAAATTGGTACTTTTTCGTTTTTTTTTTGTTATTCTGACATTTCTTCCTTAGGAATTGCATAAAAAGTGGTATTAAAGGAAAGAGACTTCAAAGGAACATGTACTCATATCTTAGTTTTATACTATTTTTGTTTAGTGGTAGGTGGTAAATATTTTGCAGATGGCACTTAAAAAAATATGATGTCAAGCTTTAATTCGGATTATATATGTATTTCATAACCTTTGACATATTTAAGTTTCTTCAATTTGTTGGTATTGGTTGGTCCGTTGGAAAATGTGGATAATATACCAAACCCAAGTGGATTAATGTATCATTTAGTCTCAATCTCATATTAAGAAAATTTGGACCAAATGGTATAATTTTAATCCTTGGATCTTCGAGGTTCATAAAAGAAAATATCTTAATTATGTCGCACGACATATCGTTTATAATCAAACCCAGCAAAATAAGAGCTGAGGAAGAAGTAGTTAAACACTACATATACTGAACCCGAAGTTGTGAAAATTTCGGTGAATCATTAATGATTTAAACATTGGCGTGTCATTGGGAGGAAGTAGTTTGTTTCGGTGCTATGAAAAATCGATGAGCAGATGGTCTTTTTCATTAGTTTGCGGAAGTTGTTAATTATAGGGACTACAGAATAAATATAAGGAGTGGCTTTGTTTTAAAGTTAAAAATGTAATTTTGAACACCCCAAGAATTATTATTCCGACCAGGACAAATATCACTGGTATGCAAAATATGTTTTCAATAAGGCATTTAATGACTGCAGGAATTAACTATTTATAGACCAAATAAATAATTGTTTTTTTTTTCTATAATTATAAATTGTTTTAAATAAATATTAAAATTAAAAAATTTATATGCTTTTCATTGAAATTGTTACAAAAAATGTTATTCTTATGACTTCATAAGTAGGGGTTAATATCAACATTTTGTAAGTTGCTTAAAATTACTTCTTACAAATACAAAAATTTGCACTATCAACTTCTTTGGATGTTCTGAAAAAGAGATTCGTAAAGAATAACATCCATTTTATTTTGCTGGAAACTTATAATGCTGAACATGAATATAAAATTATATTTTAAATCGCGGAAATAGTTTTCGAGATATCGAGGTTTTTCAAAATTCAGCAAAATTTAACAAAAACTTACGATGTCTTGAAAATCCTTTAAGTCCGAGTTTATAGAATGTAGATTATCTTTAAACTTAGTTTATCGCAGTTTGTAACTTTAATACTGATTTAGAAATTTGTTTTAATTTATTTTATTTCAATGAAGACCAAGATTTTGTGTAACGAAAAGTTGTTCCGACAAATTTATGTTAATAAACATGGAAATGGCAGACAAAATTAGTTTTCGGTTTAACTAAACCAAGTTTAACTTACATCCCAAAAACTCGGCCTAAGTGATTTCAAAACTATTTTCGTATACATGTACAGCATACTAAATTTGATTAGAAATGACGTAGCGCAAGACATAAGTAGAGTAAAAATAATCAAAAATTCCGAAATTTTGACCCCAAAAGCTCGCGGCTTGGAGTTATTAGATTTCGCTTTAATTTTTACCATAATTGATTTAGACCAAGTCGTACAGTATTCCATCCGGGTTCCCAGCAAAAATTCCAAGTTGAGTTGTCTTTACCAGGCTAATTGACATACATTAACCATTTGTCATATGACTAGGTTAAAAATAATGGGGTCTAACTTATAAAAAATTTTAAGACACATTATTGCATTACCAGATAATAGAAAATGTATATAAACTCCCATCACATATGATGATTTACCCCTCAAAAGTGTTGTTTTTTTTTAGACACCCTAATCTTAAATAGACATTTCATTTTTTAGGACATCATTTAAAAAAATATATTTTCTCACACTCCAAATCAGCGAACCATACGTGGATTTTGTTTGTATCACATCGAAATAATGCATAAGTAAATGAAACACTAAAAACAATTATACCAAATTCACCATATGCTACTCCCAATTTTAAATTTATATTAATGCTTTGTAAGTAATAGAAGTGGTGCAGAAGTAGTGAGTGGTGGTGGTGCTACTACCCTACATAATTTAGCAATTGACTATAGTTTTTATATCAAAACAATACAATTGTAAAATTTATGTGCAAAATATTAATGAAGCATGTAACTTGTTATTGTATTAAGCAATTAATTTATTGTTTTTTTTTGTAAAATTAATATGGGAACCACACTTAAACAATACAAAACAATCAGTAACAGAAGTGCAAAAAGTTGCAACAATTTCTTAAATTAATTTGAACAATATCAACTTTTTTTTTTAGCAATAATTCTTAATTATTAAAGAACAATAAAAGTTAAAGTTTTTAAAAGAAATGTTCGTTTGATAAATTTCTTTAATACAACTAATTAAGGAAAATTTTTAATTAACATTCTTTTGAAATTTGTTCAATAAAGTAAATTTTCTTTGACAGTATAAGGGTTTGCTAAAGATTTATGTTTACCTTAAACTGAGGTTAAATGAAAGAATAGGTGTTTCAAAAAAATAAACAGTTTTCTTAAAAAATAAACTTGGTTTTTTTTTAATTTTCAAAAACCAAAAAATATTTAGGGTGGTTAAGTTTCTTCCAAACACAATGAATTTTGAAAAAGATATATAAATATAATAACGTCAGCTTAGTGTATAAAGGTGCCAAGTCCACATATTAAAAAAACATAGATTTTAATGCGCTATACTGGAATAAGTATAAAATATAATTAAAGAAAAAACTACAATGTTTCTACTTGTTCTTATGCAGTTATGTTTAAATGGGCCAAGTCCAAATTTTGACAAGAAATTGAGCTAAAATCAGTTGAAAAACACAAACTCTCTATTTAAGTTAAATTGTTCAAACCAATTGAATGCAAATTCAAGTAGCTGATTAATAACAATTAAAATTTTCTTAAATTATTAAATTATCAACCCGTGCTCGTCGGAATGTTTGCAGAAATGTCTGAAAAATTTAATGGAAATAGCTCTGAAAGATTGGAGCAATAGAAAATAAGAAAACTCTCTTGATTCGTAATACTCATATACTTAGGAAAAAACATTCATTATATTTAGGAAAAACTTGAAAAATGTGATGAAAAACTTCATAAATATGATGAAGCTGTTTCTGAAAACTGCTGATTGATGAAATGTCTGTTCATATATATGGAGACTTTCTTAAATGGGATAGAGAATTTTTAAAAAATATTAGTATATCAGGAAAATTTCATAGCCCTTGCTAAACTCAACATTTTAGAAGTTTCTCAACTATAGCATCTGCAACTTCTCAACTCGAATCTCAGAACTTGTCTCGGTGGCTTTGTGACTTTTTGGCTTGGAGCCTTTATGGTTGACTTTTTCTGCCCATGTAAAATAAACAACACATGTTAACATACCAAAGGTCGGAAGATGATGACCTCTCGATCCATATCAAGTTTTCTCAGGGATCGCTTTGTAAGAGGTTTTAAAGATGTAACAGGTCAATTGAGAAGTCCCCGGCCTGACATATAGATGGCGCTACTAGACTTAAATCAATATGATTTTTAGTTAGCCCTAATCTTCTACCCGTGTATAAATTTGACAGCTGTAGGATCTTTAGTTTGTGAATTATAGCATTTTGAATGTAGCAACTTTTGTTATTGCGAAAAAAAATGTATAAAAAGGAATTTCGCGAGTTGATAAAATATTGTTTTTTGAAGGGAAAAATACAGTTGAAGCAAAAACTTGGCTTGATGACGAGTTTCCGGACACTCCGCCAGGAAAATCAACCATCAAGGATTGGTATGATAAGTTTAGACGTATTGAAATGAGCACCGAAGATGGTGAACGCCCAAAAGAGGTTGTTATGGACGAAAACATCAAAAAAATCAAAGAAATGATTTCGATGACCGTAAATTGAAATTGAATGAAATAGCAGGTACTCTAAAGATATCAACTGAATGTGTACATCATATCATTCACGAATATTTGGGTATGAGAAAGCTCTGTGCAAAGTGGGTACTGCGCGAGCTCACTTTTGACCAAAAACAAGTCAGTGAAAACGAAGGCGAATTGGGATTCGAATTGCTGCCGCATCCACCGTATTCTCCAGATCTGGCCCCCAGCGACTATATCCTGTTCTCAGATCTCAAAAGAATGCTCGCTGGAAGAAATTTTCGTCGAATGAAGAGGTGATCTCCGAAACTGAGGTCTATTTTGAAGCAAAGGACAAATCGTACTACAAAAATGCTATCGAAAAGATGGAGAGTCGCTATAATCAGTGTGTCATAAAAATAAAAAAAACGAATTTTGCCAAAAAAAAATGTGTTTTAGTATGGTAGGCCGGGGACTTTTCAATTGATCTGTTATTCTCATCCAATGAGTTTCAGTTAAATCCAGGGGTACCACAAGACTACGTACTTCCCTTTTCTCTTCTTTTTTTTTCTCTTTCTGAACGTCCTTCTCATTCAAAAATCGATACCTATCTATTATTATACAGATGGCAACAACATTTGTCATTATTATTTCTTTGATCATAGGCCAAGCCTTTTGGGGCTTGGGGGAAGGGGCAGATTATGAATGACACACTTAATTAATACCTAATAACAATAACTGAGGGTCGCGTGAATAGGATCGATTTTAATACACTATTGAGGAATCTTAAACTTTATCTTCGGATCATGAGAATACAAAATGATGCCCGTTGGAAAAATCATTTTATTTTAATGTCAAAAGAAGCACTCAAAAGTCTTGGTTTCTAAATATTTATACCCAGAAAAAATAAATGAAAGTAATTCTTAAGGAATTAATTTTTCATTGATTCTAAAGTATCATTTAGTTGTAATTTTCCTCTTCTAAGGCAGTTCTTTTTTACAACTTATAAAAATATGATTTTTAATGAAATTTCATGACACCCCTATGTAAAAATTATTGGTTCCGATACAAGTTTTCACAACACCGGAATCAAAATTACTGCTTTTTTCTCTTCTTTTGTTACTTTTTTTTTTTACTGGGTACTATCTATATCTGACCAAAGATGGCAACCGAATTATTCGCCAACAAATTCGCTTAACACAACCAAATTCAAATGTGATTGGTGAATATTTTGAAAATTGTAACAAAAAATCAGTTAAATTAACCAAATTTTGTTGTGGAGACAAATATTTCTTTGTATTAACCAATTTTAGTCGCAGTAATCGAATTTCAGTTGGAAACTGACAAAATTTTTCTCTGTGTGTATAAGGGATTCAAAGCTTCAAAGCCTATTTTGGAGCTTCTGTCCAAAGACTGTAGAGTATCCAACTTTATTGACTCATTGGAGCATTGTCGGGTTGTGTTAGACTATTCTATCGATATTACAATGGGAAGTGTTTATTTAAGGGTTCTGGTCAGATAAGTGAATTTATTTTTGGGACTCGTGTTTTCGTTCAGAACACACGCTTGTCCAGTAGATCTCATCCCTTTGTGCTCAATTGGCCAATGCACCGCACAACATATTACAGAGAAAATGTGTTCATTAGTCGAACCACTCGTATGGAACAAACTTCCCGAAGATTTTTTATTTCTGTTACTTAAAATATGAAAAAATTCAAATCAAATATCCACAAACATTACTACGTCTTTTCTCCTTTACGTAGCCCATTTTCCTGATATTAACACAATGCACTGCATTAATAGGGGGCATCCCCTGAGTGTTGGTTTATACGCAGTAAAAAATTAAATGAAGTATAAATTTTTTTTAAGTTCCTTATCTTTTGTAGTTTAAAAAAATTAAAAGAAGAAAATTGCTTTTACAAACTTAAAAATATTTATACTGCTAAAACTTTGATAGTTTTTTTTGTCTCATCGGTAAAATAGGACTTCGCCCCTTTTAACACTGAGCTAACGATATAATTTATTTAAATTATAACACATAACAGTGTATTTTGAAATTCTAGAATTCAAATTGAACTTGTTTGAACTATTTTCGTATTTCTTTGTAGTCTTTCTACTTTTATAGTGATCGTACTCATACCGTGTCTGGTAGTCATATGGTTCTTGTTTTCATTTCTATTATAGTAATTTGCATATAGAAACTCATTTGGGTTTCGTTTTTTTTTTTTTTTTTTGTCTTTGAAGGGAAACAAGTTTCTCAAACAGAAATAACACCTAATTTACGCTACAATAATTCTACTGATATGTTAATGATATATATCCTTTCTTCCTTGAATGTATCCTTTAAAAAAAAGCTCTTTTTTCAGGAAACAAGTATTGCACCCAAACTAATTTAAATAAATTTGTAACGTATTTTTTCATGGCGAATCAAGTAAAAATAACTTGATCTACTTTTAAAGAAATCATATGTTTTTTTAGTGTTCTCAGGTTTAGAAATAAGTATCCCAAAGAAAGTACACTTTTCCCAAAAAGTATGCAACATTTTACAGGAAAAAATAAGTAAAATTTTGTTATTTCTAGATTCTAAAATTCACGAACAACATTGAAATGTCTCTCTTTAATTCTATAGAGAATTTTTTAGTGTTTCGCAAACTTTACATCAACCCCTTTGCAATCATTTCAATCAAGAAAAGTAAAAAAAGTATTAAATTCCGCTTTATCGATTTTTTATACAGGTAAAATAAAAAAAATAGACTTAAAAAAAAATACTTTTGATGTAAAATTTTAAAGAACGACAATAAAATAAAACTCTACTATTGAGAAAAAAATATATTTGAGATGAAAAACGTTTTTTGACGGGAAAAAAATTTTTGAAGTTAAACATTTTTTCTGTGAAAAATAATTTTAAGGTGAACACAATTTTTGAAAATGGTTCTTACAGATCTCAACGTGAATGAGTAACCTTAGCCAGAGGTAACGGCTGCCAATATTCAGCCAGTCCCTAAGAAGAGTGCAGCCAACAACCCTTAAATCTACCGCGCAACCGCATTATGCTCTGCGCTCTTAAAGGCTTTTCGCTTTTAAGCAATCGGCAGTCTAGTTTTTGTAATAATCGTAGGAGACGGTCTCTTCACCAGTTACAGTGTACAGTGCCATATTTGAAGCCCTTCATTTTTTATCATTCACTTTCCAAAAATAGCATTAATTAGTAGGGAGAATTTCCTGAGTGTTGTTTAAAAAAAAAAAAAACAAAAAGAGAAAGTAAAGTAGTTGCTTTGGAAAGTACAGCGCACCATTATCAAAGTTTATTGCTTTTGGTGTCGTTACTGACTCCTCTTGATTTATTTCCAGCTTTCTCAGAGATCGCACTGAAGTTGTTGTTATAGATGGGGTTTCATCTAACGAGTTTCAGCTTTATTCAGTGGTACTATAAGGTTCGGTTTTTTTCTCCCTGCCTCTTTCGCAACTTCATTTATGATCTTCTTGATCAAAACTTTCAGCCCTATGTACTATTTTGCTTATGACAGCAATATTTGTCAACCATTTTTCTTCGGTTGTAGGACAAGCCTTTTAAAAGTCGATAGCATCAGACTGATTATGAATGGCACATTCAATCGTGACCTTTTGATGATCTCCGAGTGGGATCTTGTTTATAGGGCCGATTTTAATGTTATAGGACTGTGGGGTCTTCAATGTCATCAGTTGATATGCACTTATCAAAAAAAGTCTGTAATGGAAACTGAAAATTTTGCTGTTATAAAGGAAAATTTTGTTAATTTGAGCCCAGCGGTATTTTTTTGGCAATCTTAGCAACACATGTCTGCCGACGAGTAGAACAATGAAATTAGTAGAATAAATTTTAGTAAACTTTTTGTCAAGTGAAATTTAAAATCGGTTTGCTAAAATCAGCAAAAAAAATTTAATAAGTATTATTAATATTAGTATTATCAAATTAGTATAAAGAATAAGTAAGCGCTACTAAATTAGTAAATTGCTGTAAACTCAATGAATTGTTAAATATAGCAAAATTTTAATTCATAAAAAAAAAATATTAAAATGCACAATTTATCTGAATTATTTTTAGATACACTTGTTACACTCACGAATTCGAATATACGAATTCGAATATACAAATTTATATTTTTTTTCGAACATTTTTTATTTTGTTTATTTTTTTTTTTTTAATTTTTTAGACAAAATTAAAAAAAATTCAAAGGCCTAAATAATATTTAAAACAAATGAATTTATAATTTTGTTTTAATTTGCTAATTTTTGTTCTTTTTTTTTATTTTTTAGACAAAATTAAAAAAAAATTAACGCTGAAACTACAAGAAGAACAGATTTTTTGGGCGATTTTTATAGAATCTTTCTTAGTCTTAAATAAGAGCTAACAAAAGATGAAAAAACAAAAACATTTTCACAAGTATTATAAGAGAAAAAAACACTTTATTAACAATCCACTTTTGATTTCAGCATTACCCAGCAAAAAAAAACCAGCAAAAATAAATGGAAGTGATTCTTAAGAAATTAATTTTTCATTGATTCTAAAGTATCGTTTAGTTCTGATTTTTCTCTTCTAAGGAAGTTCTTTTTCACAACTTATAAAAATGTGATTTTTAATGTAATTTAGATTTTTAATGAAATCTATGACGAACAAAAAGTAAAAAATTTATTTTAGTAAAACACTGGAATCAACATCACTGCTTCTTTTTCTCTTCTTTTGCTACTTTTTTTTGCTGGGAAGTAGCAAAAGAAGAGAAAAGGAAGCAGTGATTTTGATTCCGGTGTTGTGAAAATTTGGATCGAAACCAATGATTTTTACATAGGGGTGTCATAGAGTGGAAGTTTTCTTTTATGATCCTTTTTCATTGCATCTAAAGCCCTTCTTATGGTTTAGTGAAAAATTTAATCTTTTGTTCTTCCCAAATAAATTTTGAATTTGTAATTTAGATTTCTACAGCACATCAGTAATCGAGCCTTAGCCTCAGTTTCACAATCTCCCGTTAGCTTCTACCTGGGAATTTAACTGACACATTTGTTGTTGTTTCCTATACAAAGTTTGAGTTTTACTGTTCGTTTAAGTTTAGCGGGAAATTCAGAAATCGGGCCTTATTTATCTCTATTCGAAACTCTTGCGATTTTTACTACAATAATTTTTTTACTTTTTGTAGCGTCATAGATTTGAAAAGTGTTAAATTTCATTAAAAATCACATTTTTATAAGTTGTGAAAAAGAACTGCCTTAGAAGAGAAAAATCAGAACTAAACGATACTTTAAAATCAATGAAAAATTAATTCCTTAAGAATCACTTCCATTTATTTTTGCTGGGGTATATCTAGATTTAAGTTAATGCTAAGTCCCGAAGATGTTGAAAATTTGTTTGAAAGATAAATAAATTTTCTATTAATAAAACATTTTTACTTTTCTTTTTAATGTTAAACCCGAACCCTAAATCGAACCGAACGTGAACCTGAACTTTTTATTTCGATTAACCCGAACCTGAACCCATTTTTTTCAGGGTTTCAGTTCCTGGTTTTAAGGGTTGGTTTTTGGAACTAAGAAAGTTTTTTGTGTTATTTTAAGTGGAAGTCCTATTTTTGGATCCCTTTTTTTCAAACAATGTAGCATTTTAAGGCAATTTAAGTTTGTAAGTATAAGTTTTAATAATTAGAAATCTACTATATAATATTTTTTTTACTAATAATCAGTAAAAAAAAAAATTAAGTGGGATTGAACACCGTTTACAAATTTTTCTTTTTTTTTTCCTGAGTGGGGGAGATCTCTATATCGAGAAATGATATACTCTTGGTGTTCTTAAATATCAATATGAAATCCGATTGAATAAGCTCATTCGATATCCTTATTATTCATACCAAATATATTCGATGGAAAATAGAATACCACTCCCATATATGGGCAGAAGCTTCAAAGGCTATTTTGGAGCTTTTGTACCGTGTACAAAGGAAAGCTTCGGCTCCTTCAAAACGTGGGTTGTGTATTATTGTTCTATCGATGTTACCATGGGCATTGTTCTGCCGAATTAAGTGTTTGTAGTCGACGGTCCAGTGGACCGCACAACGCATTACAGTGAAATCTCATCTCATTTATCAGTCGTACAAGTCGTACAAGAAGGAACTCCCCACAGAGATTTTCCTTGTTACCTACAAGTCACATGTCTACAAAATTTACTCCCTCTATCTTCCTTCCCATGACCTATTTTCCTAATTCCAACACAATAGACTACAGTAGTAGGACACATCCCAGAGTATTGATCTATTAGAAGAAAAATTTCACCTGTAATCGAAAAATTTTTCTTGTTTCAAATAAGTCCGAATAATAAAGCGAATCAAATATTAATTTACAGTTGATCCTATTTCAATGATCTATTTCATGTTCAAACTAAATAACGGTTTTTCTACATATGATAACCTTAAGTTTACCCAAAAAAAAAAACATATGTATGTACATTTTTATACAACTACCATATGTTTTTTTATATGTATGTATATCTTAAACTTAAGGTCCTTGTTTAGGTATATATGTACATATCCTTTTCATCACTATAGAGTTTTTCTACTATATAGTTTCTTTCCTTGAAGAGTTTTGACGCAATGACTTGGTAACGTCCTTTTTTGACATTTTTTTTTTGTCTTATTATTTTTATTTTGTCAAAGTTTTTATTTTTCTTTGTTTTGTTTTGCATTTCTTAAAAAAGGGGTGTATTTTTGCGTAAATTTTTTTTCGTATCAAAATTTATTGTAGTAATAAAATGAAAAAAGGGGTTTTATTTAATTGAATAGTTTTTGGTATTGTTTAAAAATTTGATATTTATACATTGAGTACTTTTGTTGACAAAAGAATAAATGAGAAAAATACAGGTAAATAAGTTTCTACTTGAAAAGAACTTGTCGTTTTCTATTGTTTGGTGTTTTTATTATATTATTTCAAGTTTTTTTTTTTAAGGAAACAGGCGATTTTTCAAAGGGTAATGAGTTTGAATATTTCAAGAGAAATCATTTCGTCTTGATTTCTTACATTATAATTTTGTTAAAAAAAAAAACAAAAACAGCTGTTTGACTTTATTTGTGAAGGGGTGTTTCTTTTTACAAGGTTGGCTTTACAAAAATATTAATCTGAAGATGTTTTCTTCAGCTTGAAATATTTATTGCTTAATTTAAGAAGTAAAAAAAAAATTTGTCGAAAAGAGAACTTTTAAGTATCTAACTTTAAGGTCCTCCAAATTAAAATCTTCAAATTTAATAAAGTTTGTGGTAAGAAAATATATGTTATATATTTTTTTTTTTTTTTAATTTTAGAGGTGAAAAATAGGGAACCAAATATTTTTGTCATTTTATTAATACAATAAATTTTTTTTATACCGTTCAGAATCAAATTTTGTAACGTGTTTAGCCAAAGCGAGTGCAAAAGAATAAAAATCCTTTATAATAGAAATAAAGAGCTTAAATACGCATTTTCGCTAAACACTTGTTTAAGAACTAGGTGTGAACGCTGTAAAAAAAGTATTTGCGATCTAACCAAAAATGTGACAAAATATTTATAAAAAAAACATTCTTCATCGCCGAAATACAATATTTATCATCTTTGGATAAGATATAACGTTTATAATGATATGGAAAATCTTTTTGAATGGATATGAGTGAGAAAGATTTCTTAATTTTGATCAGAAATTTCTGTTAGTTTTCTTCGATTTTCTTAATCTGTATATTAGTTATATATTTAGTATGTAAATTTTATTTAAGCACAATAAAAAAATCAACTGGATGTTTGCATAAATAGATTTTTCCGTTAATTTGTGAGTTAAATAGAGATATTTACAATTAACACTTTCAAGGGCACGAAAAATGTTGATGAAGGTCGTAGCTGAAAAGAAAATGCATTCCATTCGGCTTGTGTCTTAATAACTTTTTCTGTGTATTATTAAATGTAAAATAAGAAAATTTTTTTTTTTCATTTGAAACAAATTTTCTATGATCTCGAACCAGACTAAAAATACATTTTTATATCACTTATTAAAATTTTTCTACTCACAATAGGAAAGTTTGAAATCTTTACTCCCTTCATTGTTTTACTGAAAATATTCATTAAAACGCCTTCAACTAAAATCCAGCTCATACTGATAATATAAAAGTATGAACATACGAAAAAAAAAACTCAAAATAACAAAAAATTTTGTTAAATAAACTAAAAATCGTTTATTTACTATATTAGTTGTCTTGACAATAATTTCGTATTTTTATACATGGATTATTGTGAGTGTAGCAAATTTAACACAAATTGAGAGGGAGCGTGTTAAAACATAAACCTCTTCATTTAGAATGAACTCCGCTAATATTTAAATAAAATTCCACAATTTTAGTTTTAAACATTTTTGATTTTTATTTTATAAAAATTTTCTTAATAAAAACAATTGATATTTTTTTGTATTTATTTTATAAACTTGTTTTTAAATATAAATCTTAAAATACTTAAATATAATCTTAAGAACTTTTTTTTTATTAATCATTGTCTTCCAATTAAAATTATAAAAAATATGACTTAAAATTTAATTTGGTTTGTTTATTTTGCTTTGGATTAGTAAAATTATAAAACTTAAACAATATTTACAATTAACACTTTCACGGGTACGAAGAATGTTGATGAAGGTCGTAGCTGACCAGAAAATGCATTCCATTCGGCTTGTGTTTTAATAACTTTTTCTGTGTATTCTCCAAAATTATTAAATGTAAAATAAGAAAAAAAATTTTTGCATTTGAAACAAATTTTCTATGATCTTGAACCAGACTAAAAATATATTTTTATTTTACTTATTAAAATTTTTCTACTCACAATAAGAAACTTTGAAATCTTTATTCCCTTCATTGTTTTACAGAAAATATTCATTAAAACGCGATCAACTAAAATCCAGCTCATACTGATAATATAAAAGTATGAACATACGAAAAAAAATCCCAAAATAACAAAAAATGTTGTTAAATAAACTAAAAATCGTTTATTTACTATATTCGTTGTCTTGACAATAATTTCGTATTTTTATACATTGATTATTATGAGTGTAACAAATTTAACACAAATTGAGAGGGAGCGTGTTAAAAGATAAACCTCTCCATTTAGAATGAACTCCGCTAATATTTGAATAAAATTCCACAATTTTAGTTTTAAACATTTTTCATTTTTATTTTATAAAAATTTTCTTAATAAAAACAATTGATATTTTTTTTATTTATTTTATAAACTTGTTTTTAAATATAAATCTTAAAATACTTAAATAGAATCTTAAAATAATTTTTAATTTATCATTGTCTTCCAATTAAAATTATAAAAAATATGACTTAAAATTTAATTTGGTTTGTTTATTTTGCTTTGGATTAGTAAAATTATAAAACTTAAACAATATTTACAATTAACACTTTCACGGGTACGAAGAATGTTTGTGAAGGTCGTAGCTGACCAGAAAATGCATTCCATTCGGCTTGTGTCTTAATAACTTTTTCTGTGTATTCTCCAAGATTATTAAATGTAAAATAAGAAAAAAAAAATTTTTCATTTGAAACAAATTTTCTATGATCTTGAACCAGACTAAAAATACATTTTTATTTCACTTATTAAAATTTTTCTACTCACAATAAGAAACTTTGAAATCTTTATTCCCTTCATTGTTTTACTGAAAATATTCATTAAAACGCGTTCAACTAAAATCCAGCTCATACTGATAATATAAAAGTATGAACATACGAAAAAAAAAACTCAAAATAACAAAAAATTTTGTTAAATAAACTAAAAATCGTTTTTTTACTATATTCGTTGTCTTGACAATAATAATTTTGTATTTTTATACATGGATTATTATGAGTGTAACAAATTTAACACAAATTGAGAGGGAGCGTGTTAAAACATAAACCTCTCCATTTAGAATGAACTCCGCTAATATTTAAATAAAATTCCACAATTTTAGTTTTAAACATTTTTCATTTTTATTTTATAAAAATTTTCTTAATAAAAACAATTGATATTTTTTTTTATTTATTTTATAAACTTGCTTTTAAATATAAATCTAAAAATACTTAAATATAATCTTAAGAACTTTTTTTAATTAATCATTGTCTTCCAATTAAAATTATAAAAAATATGACTTAAAATTTAATTTGGTTTGTTTATTTTGCTTTGGATTAGTAAAATTATAAAACTTAAACAATATTTACAATTAACACTTTCACGGGTACGAAGAATGTTGATGAAGGTCGTAGCTGACCAGAAAATGCATTCCATTCGGCTTGTGTTTTAATAACTTTTTCTGTGTATTCTCCAAAATTATTAAATGTAAAATAAGAAAAAAAATTTTTGCATTTGAAACAAATTTTCTATGATCTTGAACCAGACTAAAAATATATTTTTATTTTACTTATTAAAATTTTTCTACTCACAATAAGAAACTTTGAAATCTTTATTCCCTTCATTGTTTTACAGAAAATATTCATTAAAACGCGATCAACTAAAATCCAGCTCATACTGATAATATAAAAGTATGAACATACGAAAAAAAATCCCAAAATAACAAAAAATGTTGTTAAATAAACTAAAAATCGTTTATTTACTATATTCGTTGTCTTGACAATAATTTCGTATTTTTATACATTGATTATTATGAGTGTAACAAATTTAACACAAATTGAGAGGGAGCGTGTTAAAAGATAAACCTCTCCATTTAGAATGAACTCCGCTAATATTTGAATAAAATTCCACAATTTTAGTTTTAAACATTTTTCATTTTTATTTTATAAAAATTTTCTTAATAAAAACAATTGATATTTTTTTTATTTATTTTATAAACTTGTTTTTAAATATAAATCTTAAAATACTTAAATAGAATCTTAAAATAATTTTTAATTTATCATTGTCTTCCAATTAAAATTATAAAAAATATGACTTAAAATTTAATTTGGTTTGTTTATTTTGCTTTGGATTAGTAAAATTATAAAACTTAAACAATATTTACAATTAACACTTTCACGGGTACGAAGAATGTTTGTGAAGGTCGTAGCTGACCAGAAAATGCATTCCATTAGGCTTGTGTCTTAATAACTTTTTCTGTGTATTCTCCAAGATTATTAAATGTAAAATAAGAAAAAAAAAATTTTTCATTTGAAACAAATTTTCTATGATCTTGAACCAGACTAAAAATACATTTTTATTTCACTTATTAAAATTTTTCTACTCACAATAAGAAACTTTGAAATCTTTATTCCCTTCATTGTTTTACTGAAAATATTCATTAAAACGCGTTCAACTAAAATCCAGCTCATACTGATAATATAAAAGTATGAACATACGAAAAAAAAAACTCAAAATAACAAAAAATTTTGTTAAATAAACTAAAAATCGTTTTTTTACTATATTCGTTGTCTTGACAATAATAATTTTGTATTTTTATACATGGATTATTATGAGTGTAACAAATTTAACACAAATTGAGAGGGAGCGTGTTAAAACATAAACCTCTCCATTTAGAATGAACTCCGCTAATATTTAAATAAAATTCCACAATTTTAGTTTTAAACATTTTTCATTTTTATTTTATAAAAATTTTCTTAATAAAAACAATTGATATTTTTTTTTATTTATTTTATAAACTTGCTTTTAAATATAAATCTAAAAATACTTAAATATAATCTTAAGAACTTTTTTTAATTAATCATTGTCTTCCAATTAAAATTATAAAAAATATGACTTAAAATTTAATTTGGTTTGTTTATTTTGCTTTGGATTAGTAAAATTATAAAACTTAAACAATATTTACAATTAACACTTTCACGGGTACGAAGAATGTTGATGAAGGTCGTAGCTGACCAGAAAATGCATTCCATTCGGCTTGTGTTTTAATAACTTTTTCTGTGTATTCTCCAAAATTATTAAATGTAAAATAAGAAAAAAAATTTTTGCATTTGAAACAAATTTTCTATGATCTCGAACCAGACTAAAAAAAAATTTTTTTTTTCACTTATTAAAATTTTTCTACTCACAATAAGAAACTTTGAAATCTTTATTCCCTTCATTGTTTTACTGAAAATATTCATTAAAACGCGTTCAACTAAAATCCAGCTTATACTGATAATATAAAAGTATAAAAATACGAAAAAAAATCTCAAAATAACAAAAAATTTTGTTAAATAAACTAAAAATCGTTTATTTACTATATTCGTTGTCTTGACAATAATTTCGTATTTTTATACATTGATTATTATGAGTGTAACAAATTTAACACAAATTGAGAGGGAGCGTGTTAAAACATAAACCTCTCCATTTAGAATGAACTCCGCTAATATTTAAATAAAATTCCACAATTTTAGTTTTAAACATTTTTCATTTTTATTTTATAAAAATTTTCTTAATAAAAACAATTGATATTTTTTTTTATTTATTTTATAAACTTGCTTTTTAATATAAATCTAAAAATACTTAAATATAATCTTAAGAACTTTTTTTTATTAATCATTGTCTTCCAATTAAAATTATAAAAAATATGACTTAAAATTTAATTTGGTTTGTTTATTTTGCTTTGGATTTGTAAAATTATAAAACTTAAACGATAAAATTTATAGTTATTTACAAAAAAAAAAATAAATAAAACATAGATTTTTTAAAAAAATGTTGACACATTTAAAAATAAATATTTTACTCCATTTTTACAATGTCTTGTTAGTTATTTGCGGGGTTTTTAATGAATAAATTTTTCATAAAAAATATAAACTTTCTTAGATGTCAATTTAACCTGGCATTGTGAAAGTGGATCTTAGGCGTTATGTTTTTAATAATTTATACAGTAAACAATTGCGAAATTACTATTATATTTTACTAACAAGAAAGGTCCGCTGAGTGGGTCACTACAAAGAATGAAAAAATCTGAGACATCCCCTAGATGAGATCGAACAACGAATAAAAACAATACTCATACAAAACCCCCCAAAAACTTATCATGGGGTTTTTACAAGACATTCTTCGCTAGACGAATGAGTGACTGCACACTGATAAAAATCCATGCATTAAAATACTCAAAAATTTTAAAATAATAAAAACTTTCGCAAAATAAATCAATTTTCGTTTATTTTACGAAAATTTTTGTTGTTTTGACATAAATTTTGTATTTTTATACATAGATTATTATGAGTGGATGTATTTTATTTTTATTTTGTTATTGTATTTAGGTTTGTTGGCAGCAAAACGTGATCTGCAAACATCACCTAAGTGTTTTTAATGTGTTTTTAGTTATAGCATAAAAAATTAAAAATGGTGGTTAATGATTTGTATACCCGGAGATATTTCTTTCAAATATCTTTCATTTGATACCCAATTAGCTATAGTTGTGATCGAAGAAATTTAAAAAAAAAACTAAAAAAGAAAAGAGTAAATCCCTCTTTTTTTACAACCTTTTAACTCACTATATAAGAGATTATGCCATTTAAAAATACGTTACAACATATCTCAATTTTATTTAAATCGCAGTGAACCACTTCGGAGACCTTCCTTGGAAGAATTTTTTTAAATTTTATAGAAAAAATATATTTAACAACATTACTTGATGGAATATTTTGTGTTTTCTTAAAAATTTAAATACTCAGATTACACTTTCAACATTCGATTACAAAATTTAGTTTTAGTTTTTTAAAGAAGGCGCATATTTACGACATTAATAGTTAAAAGATTTAATTAAGGGGTTAGGTGGGTTTGAAAATTCGAATTCGTCACAGGCAAGAGCAAATGAATGTTTTTTACTTTATGGCGCCGGAATCAATGATTCCATGTAAGTATAAAAAATTTTTTTTTTTTGTTTTTTAAATTCGGTAGTCATGATTTCTCAAAAACTTATGAACCGATCTGGTTATAATTTTGCACACTTCTTCAAAATAAAATTATCTAGTGCTATCTAGACTTATTCAGCTGATTTTATAAGGCAATACGTGGTGAAAATTAAAATAAGCAATTTTTTTTTCTTCGTTCAAGCAAGACCTTTTTACTACTACTACTAACAAAAAAAAATTGTTATTTTAATTTTTGTCGTGAGTTATCCTGACTACGCCGACAGAACTTTTTTTAGTGGTCAAGAGAAATGAGATCCCAATGGCTGAATTTTCAGAATTAATAAATAAAAATTTCACAAGGTACTTGTTAAATACGTATCTTTGATATGCTAAATTGTTTATGTAAAATATTTCATTTGATATATGAAATTAAAAATCCGTAAAACTACGCTTTTTTTTAACCTTCTTAACCTTTTAAGAGTTTCTTGTTTCATTCTCTATACTGAGAAAATTATCTTCATGATATTAATAAATTATTTCATAATATAAAGATTTTTGAAGGTAATGGAACTTTTCAGTAAATTATTGAAATTGTTTATAAAATATAAAATTTGAATTTAATTAATGAAAAGTCTCGCATACAGTAAAAACCGGCTAAAACTAACTTCGGGAGATTCGTATTAACCGTGGTAAAATTTGTTTAACAAATTTCTAAAGTTTTTAAAAAGAATTTTAAAAAATTGTTCAAATTCTTTCATTGGATTTCTTTAATAAATTATTTGCAATAGAAACAAGTAAAAAAAGGCTTAAATTCGGCTGTGCCGAATCTTTGAATACCCTCCACCAATATCCTAAAAAAATGTTCTCTACTGTTTTTGATACAAATAATGTAAAAAATTTTTGAAGTAAAATCATGGAGATGAAAAAATTTTTTGTGGTGAAAAAAAATTTTAGTAGTGATAAAAATTTTTTGAGGTGAAAAATATTTGAGGTGAATACAAAATATTATTAATTTCTAAGCGACTGATCAAAAAATATGAGAAAATATATTTTGTACTTGTCGCTTCTATTAAATTGTACTAAAATTCACGAATTTGTATGGAAAATTTAGAGGTATCTTCACATTTTCACTCATAACTTTTTAACCGCTGGACCGATTTTGCTCATTTTCAATACCAAACTGCTCGGGAGGATGTCAAACAATCCAGGTAAAAATAGGCACCCCGGCTTCGCGTCGTGATTGCCATTTCAACAGACAGACGGACATCGCTAAATCGACTTAAAATGCATAAGGATCACGAATATATATACTTTATGGGGTTTTAGACTTATATTTCGAGATGTTACAAACGGAATGACAAACTGATTTATACCCTCACCATATATGGTAGAGGGTATAAAAATATTCAGATTGCTTAGATTTGAGATGTTTTTTATACGAAAATTCTTGCCAAAACGTCGGTACCTACAAATTAGTTCATATTAATCAAGAATTGGTCTTATCCAAGTTCGGCTTAAACCAGTTTAACTTTACTTATTTAATGACTTTTTAGGCCGTGTGCAAGGTGGCTAAATAAATTTTAAACTAAATACAAATTGACAAAATGGTTTAAAATTTTGTTTGAAAAATTGTTGAAAATATTTTTTAATTTCAAAGATAATTGCAAACCTGAATTTAATTTAGATTTTATTCAGCCAGTTCGCAGCTACCTTCAAAACACGTTTCATATCTTTGAATTTTTCACAAAATATCTAATTTTTTCGAAAACAAATTTAAGGCTTTTTCTATATATTATTTTGATAGATTGTTGTAAATTTTTAGGAGATGAAATGAGCTGACATTATGATCTCTTAAAAAATCCACGCACTAAGTGTACATTCCAAAAAAAAAGTCTCTTGAAATATTGTAGTTTTCGACAAAGCGACTTAAAAAATTAGACAGTTTAGGCCAACTAAAAAGAAATCAGGTTTGTTTTTTTATATAAAAAGATAGAAAAATTTAGTTTGAATACAAGTTCTGATCTTATCAGTTAAAGAATTTTATGCTATATTTGTTGCAGCTTTTTTTTTAGCTTATTTTGTGTAATTTTACAAAAATCATACGATATATAAAGAGCAAAAAAATACTTTGTATTTAATATAGAAACATTTTTCATTAAACGATCGTTCAAATTTTGAATTAAATTGAGAAAAATGTTTCTTTATTAAACTGAACTATTTTCAATAAGGTTTAAAATAAATTTGCAACAAAAAAATCAGAAATAATAATTTTTCTTTTCCTTAAGGAAAATGGCAACCCTGTATTAATAGGTTTCCAAATTTTATTTAACTAGTAGAAATTTAAACTATATCATGCTTTATTTTTGTCCAATTAAAATGTCAAAAATAATATTGCCAATAGGCAACAGTGGAGCACAAAAGATTATTAAAAAAAAATTCATTGACTGAAATTTTTTTGAAACTTTCTCTCTGTGTAATGAAATTATATATTATGCTTTTGTTATTTGGGTGGTTCACAAATCTGAAAAAAAATTTGCTTATTCCTGCGTCAGAATAGTTAAAATCTTGATATTTGTCTCCCCTAATGTTTATAAAATTTTTAAAATTTTCCATGACGAACCATTTTCAAACAAATTGCAATAAAAAATTCAAAAATCGCTATTGTGGATTTTATGGGGATCTACAAAAACTAATCAGAAAATATTCCTCTCCCCGATATCAAAATAGTGGATCTCAAAAAGTTTTGGTCGCCTGTTTTTAAATTTGTTTTCTAAATTTTTTTCACCACAAAGCAACTGTGAGCAGCATATCGCGGTTGAAAGTTCAAAATCAGCATTTTTGTCATTTTTGGAAGCCTTCAACAATTTACGATGATTTTCTTTGGAAAATCGATCTCCTGATTTAAAACCTTTTTTCTATATATTTCCACTATGACTCAATTTTGAGTATATCGCTGTTGAAAATTCAAACACAGTAGTTTCGGTACTTTTTGCAAGTATACAGCAATTTACGCTGACTTTTTCAAAATTAAATTTGGCTCAATTTTAGGCATTTCAGACTACAGCATCGTAACGGGTTTTCTGTATCTTATCTACATTTTCAGCGACAACAATTGCTATGAAATTTTCTCACCCTCTGTTATCACCTTGTGACTCCAAACAGACAACGGTCCACTTTTATAAAAAAAAATTAAATTCATAGTTGTAAGTGAACAAAATTTTTAATTTCATAATCACTTGAAAAGTAAAGAAGATCCAGAAAAACTAATACAATTTTTCAAATCTATAACTACGAATTGCCTAAAATCGTGGCAAATTTTGTTTAGCAAAAGTCAGCATAAGTTATTGCAGACTTCCATAGGTCCCAAAAGCTTCGTGTTGGAAAAATTTGAATGACAGAAATTTTTGAGTTCAAATAATTTTTGGATAAAATTTAAATGTTGTTTTTTAACACAAGTTATAATGTTTGCTAGATTTTAAGAGTTACACTGCTATTAATCAATGCATAAAAATAGGAAAAAATGTCAAACATTTTTCGTTTATTTTACGAAAGATTTTTGTGTTTTGACATAAATTTCCTTTTTTTAATACATTGATTATTATAAGTTAACTGCATAAAATCTACAACATTCCAGAACCTACATCAGATTTGGGAGTATGGGCATCCCACCAATCAATAGCTTCAATCATACTTTCATCTGACAAGGCAAGATTGTTGTGAGAGGCATCTAGTAAGGCTTCGTTAAACTCTTTTTTTAGCGTTGCCACACCTTCATAAAATGATGAATTTTGTTCGTGTGTAAAAAAAGGTTGAAGAATTGCAGACGATAATGCTGTGGATGTTGATGATGATGATGTAGTGGGTGTATTACGATCTAAAGGTGGAGACATGGTTAAGTTGTGAACAGTTTGATATAATTGTTGCTGTTGTTGTTGAAATTGTTGTTGTAATTGTTGCTGTTGCGAAGGTGATGTCTGTTGATAAATTATGGAGGACTCTTCAAATTCTTGTTTAATCATGTGTAACGTCCCTATTTGTTGTTGGCCAGTTGCTTTTGGTATAACAAATTCTTGCTGTTGTTGATTAGCGGCACACGTTTGTCTTAAGTCTGGTTGATCATTAGTTGAGGCAGGTGATAATGTTGCATGTTGTTGCTGTTGATGTAATACTGGACTTGCGCTACTACTACTACTGGGGGATGATGTTGTTAATATTGGTAACATTTGATGTTGTTGTTGTTGTTGATGATGGCTTTGTGGCACGGGCGATAATGATGATGTTGATAATAAAGACCCTTCATTGATGTTTTCTTTATTCGTGCCTGTTGTTGTTGTTAAGACAGGTGCTGTTTCTTGTACCCTTCTTATTACCTCCAATGAATTAATTGACGATGGTGGTGTATTATGTAGATCATCAGCAGAAGTTGTACAACCTTGTTGTATGGGTGAGCATGATGAAGGACTTGTACAATTAGTATCAATTAATGCATTAAAATGTTCTTCATCGACTGTTGAAGATGGTGGTGATGAGGCTGTACCCACAAATATATCGGGGGTCAATAGTTGATAGGTATTTGTCCCTGGAATTCTTATATATTGCAAACCATTTAATGTTGTTATATTTGGTAGCATATCCATTTGTTGCATAGACGAATGCGGCGCAGAAATGGTAGGTAATGAAGTTTGATTATTATTATTGCCATTAAAATATTCCTCAGTATCATAGTGACTTAAGGAATCATCAAATTGTTCATCCATTGAAGGAGAATAGGCATCAAATTCATCTTTAATTAAACTAAAACTTTCTTCACCACTAGAGGAGTTACGATGTTGACCACTGTCAATGGGAAAATCAAAACCTAATAATCTTTCCAAAGATCTAATATATTCTACAGCCATCCGTAATGTTTCCACCTTACTAAGCTTTTTGCCAGATGCCTTATTACCTTGATTCTCAAAAGCTTCTGCCACCTCTTCCGGTATACGTTCTCTTAAGGCAGCAAAACCATTATTAACTTGTTTGACACGATTACGTTCTCGAGCATTACGTCTGGCTACGGCCTGCGGTAAAGGCAAACCTTTGCGTCCTGGTGTGCCCGGTATTTTAGTAGGTTGTACTAACGCCAAAGGTTCTTTAACTACTGCGGAATTTACATTTTCCTTTAACGATTTCTTATTAGCTCTTATAGCTGCCCTTTCTTCTTTAGTTAATTTAGGTTTTTTATTAGCTGAACTCGATAATTTATTTTCGGTTTTTTTGAAATTTTGCTTATTCTCCGTTAAGGGTCTTTTGCGCGGATTAATATTTAAACTTACAGCTCCCGCAGCATTATTAACCGTACCAATCATACCAAAATCTTTGATTTGTCTTACAATGGCATTAGGATTACTGATGGTTAGATTCATAGAGTTGCCACTATTTTCACTTAACACATTTTGTACGGTGATTTTATTAAAAGTTTTGCTTAAGCTATTGCCCGAATTTACCGAATTTGTATTTTGATTATTTAATTTCATAGTTAAACCGGATGGTAAATTATAATTTAAAACACTTAAAGTTGCCATAGAATTTGTTAAAGCTTTTTTTTTTTAAAAAAAAGCTTTATTACATTACATAACAAAATTTTTTAAAACTTATTTCCCGTTATACGTTGTGATGGTTTGGAGTTTTAAATGTCAACTAAAAAGTTAATGTAATGTATTACAAGAAATTTTCTTTTACACAAAATTTTAATTGGAAAATATTATTCTCGAACAGCTGCTTTTGTTTTTTCCTTTTGTGCTGTTCTATATGTGTCGCGTGCCCGATGTCTCGTAATGTAATGTCATGGGGCGTCTCTTGCAACAAACGTCCTACCAACGGAAATGACTTCTGTGACTGACTGATGGTTGTTGCAACCATATGAACATTATACAATGAATTGTTGAAAATAAAATATATTAAAAAAAAAACAAAACCTTTTAATCATACATCAATGTAGTGTTTACTCATATATAGTTCACAATTCTGCCGCGGCATTAGTACACAACAACAACGACCAAAGGAGCAGTGGAGTTAGCAGCAGCAGTAGTATACCAAAACTATTCAAAACACCACTTTATAAACAAAAAAAAAAACTGAAACGTTCATTCTTATTGTTTGCTCTCTCCCCGTTGTTGTCCTTTCATACCTTTCGTATAAAGGTGCTTTACCTACCAACACACATAAATTCCTCAACAATGTTTCTATGTATGCGTAAATTGTGGTGACTTTTCATCCCCTAGGCTTCCTTATTAAATGTCTGTTCCCAAATTGGGTGTTGTGTATGTGATCGTTTCTCTTTCCATTGTTGGGAAAACTAACATCTGATCCTTTGAAAGTTTTAAGGGTGATTTTGTTGTACATTTATATTGGTATTAGTATGTTTTTCGCTTTTTGGAGTATTTATTAATTTTTATTTTTAATATTGCGCCTTTTTAAAGGTAATTGGTCTTAAAAGGACTTTGGTTTTTATTAAGAAACAACACTTTAATTTTATGAGATACTGATAAGAATCTTGATTTATTTTCAATTCTAGTTGGCATTTTGGCTAAGATGAATAATACCACCCAAAAGAAATAAAAAAAAAATGTTTATATTTTAGTCTTGGACTGACTTTGGTGCTGAACAGCAATATCCTGGACCACGTTCATGTTAGCATTGCAAAGTTTTGTTATACCCTTTTAAAAAACGACTAACAAGAAAAGTACTCCAAGCTTAGTTCTCTGATTAGTATTAAATTTGAATATGTAATGGAGAAGAGAACCAATCTGGAGTTTTTGGCGATCTCAAAGATTAAGGAATTAAAAAAGAGGAAGAACATCGGATATTTTTATATACTACACCACTCTGTGGTACATTATGCACGAATCCAAGAGTCTTGGGGGGGGGGGGGGGGGGATTGTGAAGATGATGATGATTAAGTTCCAGCTTTTTTATGTTGAATATATCGAAGGACTAAACTAAATAATATTTGAGTTGTTTGTGAGTGGTGGTTTATAAGGAGGCTGACAATGACCAGCTCGCTCAGGTCGAAAGTGTGCACTCCCTCTAGCGCTGATCCACCCAATTTCTTCCATCTTCTCTTACATTTATAAATTAGTGTTTGCTATTTTCCATAGAACCATTTAATTATGATTTCGAACCTGAGAATATCTAAAATATATACTTGGTTTGTTTTTTTCGAATTTTATGTAAATATTCCATACAAATTTAAGTAGATATAAACTTGCTAAGTAGATATAGATATAATTATTTAAAAAGTAAGAATGTATAAAAATGCTGCCAAGTCTTTAAAATTATTGTCTTGTCTCTTTAAAATGTAAACAAAAATAAAAATATTTTAAATTTTTGTATTTTTAATTGCTCTACTTCGCGTTCCCATATACGAAAATATCTTTCGTACAAAGGTTTACAAAAAATAAGGAAAAGTCAGTTAAGTAGGGATATTCGTTTTTTACAAGTAGTTATAGATATTACGAGGGCGGATCAATAAGTCTGTGACTTTTTGAATGAAACACAGTTTTTTTTTGCAAAAAAAAAAGTATATATTTTTCAAGATAATCTCCTTTTAGCTCAATACACTTGGTCCAACGTTTCTCCAATTTTTGTATCCCTTCCAAAATAGGATCGAGTTCCATAAAATAGGCATTTGTATAATTTCATCGTTGGAGCTAAATCTCTTTCCACCGAGCCATTTCTTTAGGTTTGGAAATAGGAAATAGTCACTGGAGGCTAAATCCGGAGAATATTGCTGATGAGGTACCAATTCGTAGCCCAATTCATGGAATTTTGCCAATTCTTTGAAGTTGTCACACGATTACGTTTATGTTCAATTGAAAGCAAACGCGGCACACATCTTGCAGACAGCTTTCTTAAATCCAACTGATTATTTAAAATCGAAACTACACTGCCATATGAAATGCCCATGGCATCAACAATCTCACGCACTTTTACTCTTCGATCGGCCAACACCACGTGGATTTTTCCGACATTTTCGGGTGTATTGACCTCAATTGGCTGTCCAGAACGTTCAGAGTCATTTGTACTTGTGCGACCACAACGAAAGTCGATGGTGCAGAGTCCCCCGTAGTATTTTGATTGGCGGTTTCTTTTTCGAAATACTTTTTCCATTTTTAAAAAAATCCACGAGGTTGTATGTTTTGAACAGCTGTTTAATGTAAATAAGGTACTTTTGAAATTTTTAATTTCTTAAATTAAAATTTAGTACATACAGGTTATAAACCGATTATGGCGGATATGCCTGGACGTCCAGACATCGACATAACGTGCTATCAAATATAACGGAACCGAACCTGAGAACTCTGGTTCTCAGCCGAAAACTCTCCCACAATAGCATCGACGCATATTTTTTGTTTGCTGTACAAAAACCCACAAAGTAATCATCCTAAATGTATGCATGGTTGTCAATATGCTTCCAAAAAATTTAAAAAAAATGAGTTACTTTTGCAGATAGATGGTGAAAAATAAAGAAATATTGCGTCTTATAATACTAAAATAACTTCTTTTTCATTAATAAGGACAGACATGTATACTTAAGCAAGGAAAATTTGGACATTTTCTTCCCAAAATTAAAAATTTTCAATAAAAATTTAGTTAAAAATACTCGAATATCTCTTTTCCAGTCAGCACCCCGAAGCTTACACACCGATTTAAATGAAACATGGTTATGTAATAGAATATGTGTTTGTGCGGCAAACTATCAATATCAGCTTAATTCATACCCATATAAATTTGACATCGTCACCTTACTATTGATATCACCTATAGGCCAAAAAGTCGCTATCGATAAAAACTAATAAGAAGGTTTACAAAACTTTCTCTTAAAATCTACATGTTGAATCTTTTTTTTTTTTTTTTTCATGAACGATAGTGGCAAAAAACTATAAATTTCCCTTCATTTATGTATAAACAATAAGTCATAATTTATCAAGCTTTTGCAAAAAAACAAATTCTTGTTTTGTGATTTACATTCATCTTTATGGTAATGCAACCAAACAATTATGAAGTATATTTTAGAATTTTCGTATCAAATGCCAAATGCAGCAAAACAATAATGAAATTATTTTTTGTTTTATTTGTATGCAAAATTTTCTGTATGTGCCAAACAGTGGTGTAAACAGCAAAGCAATGTTCATAAATGTTAAAATTATGAATGTAGAGCAAAGTCGATGCTGGATATCTTAGATATGGTACAAGATATCGAGAAACGGGTTTCAGAATGAAAAAGAGAATAGTTAAAATAGAGTATATAATTTATTCCTAACAAAACAATTTTTTATCCATACAATAGTAGTTCCGGTTTCATGTGAAAAAATATTTGTATAAAAAAATGATTTTTGACGATAAAGAATTTCGTGTGAAAATTTAGTTCAAAAAAATCTGTTTCGCCGCAATTTTAATACACAAGCCAATTATTTTTTTCTAGTGAATATGTACATTTTGGGTTATTGTGATTGCTTTTTTGTATAAAATTATCATTTGTACAATATAAATTACGATTTGAGGCCACTAGAGTTAGAGTCAATAATTTTTTCTTTATCTCTTATAGCCTTAAATGGTTATTTAAGTTGCAGAAATTTTGTTTTAAAAAACAACATTAGTTCTTGGGCCAAGAAAAGCGTATATGCCAAATTTCATCAAAAGTTTAACACGGCCGGACAGATTATCTAAATCGACTCAAAACTTGATTCTGGGTCGATTCGTATACTAAAAGGTGGGTTTGGGTCCGATATTTTTGGTAGTTACAAACATCAGCATGAACACACGTATAATAGACTTTTCAGGTAGTGGTGTAGGGTATAAAAATTTAAAACGTACTAGGGAAGATATTACTGGCTAATCCAGGCTTAAAATTGATCGGGAATACATATATATATTTTTTTTTTTTTGTTTTTTGTGATTTTAAATCACTTAACAGAGCAAAATGTATTGTAAATCATTGTGTGCAAAAACAAAATTTAAATCATTCATAATAATTTTATTTTTAAATTCACTAAGTGGTTGAGTAAAATTAATTAATCCATTTTATTTGATTAAACGAAGGGTTAAATTCCATAATTTCGTTTAAAAATAAATCGAATGGTGGCAAATGCGAATTAAATACAATAAATGACGGGTAATTTTTATTTAGTTCCTTAAATTTTAATTCTGAGTTCAAAAATTGAACTCAGCAATTAAATTTTCGCAGCTCTGCTTGAAATGTTTTGAATCCAAATTCAAAACTCGTTTTTTGACAAAATATAAAACTAAAATAGTTATTAAGAAATAAAGTCAGTTTTAAAGGATTTAAAAATTTTTTCAGAACAGCCCATATATCAAAAACTATTTACTTCAAATGATTTATGATAAAATGTTTGTATTCATTTTGTAAATGTGAAAACCACAACAAAATAAACGTTGAAATTTCATTAACCGGAAACGGGAAAAGGGTCAAATTTTTAGATGTATTGTGGAAAAACATATCGTTAAACATATGTGAGTTTAATGAATTAATGATCCTTTAGCTGTTTCAACAAACAGTGCTTTATGGAAAAAAGCACCGTTTGTTTACTAATGACAGTTATTTTTCCTACACCAACAATAGTGAAAACACTATTAAATACATGAAATTTCAATAAAAAGGACATTAAATTTTAAATATTTCCCCTATTACATTGTTGTAGAAAGGACTCTAGTTTAAACGCGTTCAACCGTATACTTGTTCTTCTTACAATGTATGAGTATACATTTTTTTTTTTTAATTCTTCATTGGAAAATGATTCGAGAAAAATAATCATGCACACTCACATATTATAATATTCAAATAGGTAAAATGATGGGAAAATTTTATTTATATTTATGAATAAACTAAATATTAAAAGGATCTTCTTTTATTGGTTGTATGTCCTGCCGTCTGACGTTTTTTGTTTTTGATACAAACCATAAGGATCATCATTTTAATGATGTTGATGATGATGATGAGTCAGTTGTATTCATGCTTGCATAGATTCACGTAATATTTTATTTCAAGGGATAGTGAGTATGTCAGCATAAATTTGTATGATGATGTGAATATCATCAGTTTTAAGGATTTTTTTTTTGTTTTACTTGATTTTCTGTTTCATGAACGTGGGAAATAAAAAAGCCGGTTTTTTATGTTGGCTTTATTTTACATCCTCTGATAAGTAAAACAATTTTAAAATGATAAGTTTAAAATATTGAGAAAGATTTCATTATCCTTTGAATAATACAAAAACTTATTTTATTTTTTTTTTTAACTAAGCTGAAATTCAAAAACCCTTGTACATTTTAAAACTGGCCCTGGGGCCAGATTCCTGCAATGGCACTGTGGTCTTAAACCCGAATATTAATGCACAAAATTATTTTATGATAATTGTTTATGAATTTGGGGTCGCTGAACTTGAAAAAATGTAATTAGTTTATGAAATTTAACAGAATCGATATGATTAGTAATACTAGCAAAGCGTTAAAGTGTGAAGAATATATGTATATCAAATGTAAAGTGCATTTTCCGAAAAAACGAAATTTGCCATATTTTCTTAACCTTCTAATGTTCTTTCTTCAGAAAAAGATAATATTTATACTTTATACCGCTAAGAACACCGGAAGATATCGACCTCTCGATTCAAAATTTTTAACTAAATCTCAAACTTGCTAAACCAAAGTTTTAATTTTTTGGTCGAATAGGAGAAAAAAAAGCCGAACAAAACTACCCGAAAAAAGTGCATCCAGTGCCTTAAAAATCGCAAAAATTACATCGAATCGGAATTTTTATTTTCATGCAAAATAAAGTTCATATGGAAAAAAAACAGCATATTTGTAGATTTGTTATCCAGTTATTGAGCTATAAAGGTGAAAAATGGGAAAACAATGTGAATTTTTGCGATTTTAAGGCACTAGATGCACTTTTTTCAGGTAGGTTTGTTTCGCTTTTTTTTCTTCTATTCAATATCTATAACTTTGCTTTAGACACATAAGAGATATTCTGTACGTTTTACCGAATATATTGAAAAAGTGATAAAAATCCACCTTGAGCAAAATAATTCGTACGGCCATTAAATTATTAATGCAGCCAACTTGACAAAACGAATGATGCAGAAGTTCTTATTTTTGGGGCTACTTCCACGTGCAATTCTCAGAATTGAGTCCCAAAATTATGTGTTGTACTGTGTAATTCTAAATAAAATAACGTTCTAACAAACAAATTTTAATGGAATTGATCGAATTCTAACTAAAACTTTCGGAGAATGTAATATATTTGTTATTATTACTAAAGAACACAGTGCTATGAAATACAAAATCTTTATAATTAAAATTTTTATAATTTAAAAATCCGAATTTATATTATAAAAATTCATAATTTTTTCACTTTGGTAAACAGACGCAATCACAATTAACCCAAAATATTAATAATTTACTAGAAAAAATAATAGTTTTATATATTAAATTTACGTGAAAACAAATTGTCGTAAATATTCATGTGAAATTCATTATCGTGAAAAATAATGTTTTTATATAACAGTTTCTTCGCGTGAACTACTTACTGTGCTTTAACACTAAAAGTTGATATATCGATATGGTTGGACCCACTGAACATTTTTGAAAAAATTGTATTAGGAATTGATTATACATTCACCAAAAAAAAGTCTGTAATGGCAACTGAAAATGTTGCTGTTATAACGGGAAATTTTACTAATTTAAGACCAGCGGTATTTTTTGCTAATCCTAGCAATACATGTCTGCTGGCGTGTAGTACAATGAAATTTTGTAGAAAAAATTAGCTGCCGCTACTAAATTTTAGTAAACTTTTTGTTAAGTGAAATTTGAAATCTGTTTGCTAAAATTACCAAAAACATTTACTAAATATTAGTACAAAATTTCAAATTTTTTAATCGAGCAGCAAAATTTGTTATTTTATTTATTTTTTTCAAAAAATATTTTAGACAAAATTAAAAAAAAAAAAACATAAACGAATTTATCATTTTGTTTTAATTTGCTAATTTCAGTTTTGAAAAATTATTTGGTCATTTTTTTTTTCTTTTAAGATCAAATTTATTGTTTTAGGGCTGATTTTTGAACTTAAAAAACTTTTTAGTGCTATTTGAGGTGGATGCCCTATTTTTAGATATAAGTCGGTATATTCACTTATGATCCCTTTTTTAATCTTTGTAACATTTTAAGACAATTTATGTTTGTAGGTGTAGGTTTTAATTAGAAATAACATTTCCTTCAATATCCACTTTTTTAAAAATAGTAAATTTTTTTGCTGATTTTAGCAAATCGGTTTTCAAGAATTTGTAAAATGGGTTCTGAAATTAGCAACAAAAATTGCAAATATTCTGTAAAAATTATATAATTTGTAAAATGTAAATAGCAAAAAGATTTGCTAAATAATATTTTTTTTACTAATAATCAGTACAAAAATAATAAAGTGGTATTAAAAACTGTTTAAAAATGTTTCTACTAATTTTTTTTCTGAGTGTGTATTCTAAATATTCCCTTTTTCATTGATTTAAATCGGTGTGTAAGCTTCGGTGTGCTGACTGTAAACTGGCTCTTAGATAAAAATAAATCATACGCTGATTCAGGCAAAGGTTTGGAGAGAGAAATTAGAGTATTTCTAATAAAATTCTCTATATTTTATATTGTATTAAAAGTTTTTAACTTTGGGTAGGAAATGTCCCAATTTCCTTGCTTGAATAGACATGTACTTTACAGCTAAAAAAAAAAAAAAAGTAATTTTAGTTTGAGCCAACCCGTGCTTCATGATTCTCTAAGTCTTTAGATTTATTTTTACAATCTTAACAATTGGATAAACTAAGACAATTTGTTTGTCTTTATACGACAAAACCCCACCCTTCAAAATTTAGAAGAAAAAAATAATTAATAAGTATTTTGCATGCACATTTTTTTGACATTTTTATAGCAAAAAAAAATTGCCTGTTTTACCTTAAATATTTATGCAATTTTGAAAAAGACAGATGCTACTTTCTTTCTTATCGTTGTCTTAACTGATGTAATCTTATGGCTATTGTTTAAACTCAAAATAAAATAAAATTGAAAAGTAGACAATTTGACGTCATTACTTTCATCTGCTTTTGGCGCTAAAGATTTTTCAATTCTAAAATAAGAAAGAAAAAAACTCTTTTGTCTATTTTGAAAAATGTTTAAGATTAAAAAGGAAGCACGTGGTAAAAACATTATAAATAATGATTAATGAGTTTTAAGCCTGATATCTTAAAATAAAAATCTTATCCATAGCAAAATCTATCTTAAAATTTGTTTACTTGAAAGATTTTGAATTGAAAAGAAATTCCGTTATATAATTTTTAAATTTTTCTTTACAGTGTAATGAATATGCATATGTAAATTTTATCATTGCTTGTAATTTGTTTTAATTTCAATGTTTAATATTAATTTAGCATTTTCATTTTGATTATTTTTGTTTAAAAGTTTCACTATATATTTCATGTCTATATTTTGTTACGGGGCGTGAATAAGTTGTTAAATTTCTTAACAAAATGTTGGTTGTTATTTTTCCATAAAGGGTTGGTTAGTTTTTTTTTTCCTTTAATTCCTTACCTTACTGTGATCTTATTTTTTAAATGATCACCCATATTTCTTACCCCGATGTGTGTGTCATTTTTTGTTACAGTTTTTTTTTTTTTAAGTTGTTTCTTTCAAGGATTTGCATAAATTTTTTATGCACTAGTAATTTAAATTAATGTGGTTTTTATGTCACTGCATATTTTATGCTTACAAAAATTAATCTAAGATTTATGCTAATCTTACGAGAAAAAAGGTACTGGGTTATAACAGAAAATGAAACAATTTGTATTTCAGTAAGGAAATGTAATTAATATTAAATATGTTAAGAAGATCTCACTATTTTTTATTTTTTGAAAATTAATTTTCTCATAGTTGGGGTAAAAAAAATTATGAACTTCGAAATTAAAACGAAAACTGTTCACTTGCATCTTAAAACTTACACTGAAAAATATCTATGCAATTTATAATTTCTGTTATATACCAAATGTATTATTTTGAGTGTAGTGTAATAAATTTTTAATAGAAAATATAAATTTTACAATTGAACAGAACACAAATAAAACTACACTCACAATATTGTTTCGTTAAAAACAACTTAAAGTACATATTAATTTAATCGAAAATACAATCAAAAAGAGGACTAATGTTTTTTCATTATATTCAACCTATTTTTTTGTTTATTTTTAATCGTTGTTTAATAATCGACAAAGGTAGTAAAAACAACAAAGTCATTTAAAATAATCATCAAATTTTTACTGACAAAAAGTTAGAAAAAACTACTTTTGTGGTTTGTTTTTCAAATTTAAAGTTCTTTTATTTGTATGTAATTACAAAACAGAACACACACAGATGAATATATTTTTATTGGCTTTGTGAGTATGTATATTTGAAAAATTTCTTGTAATTTTTATTGAAATAATTTTGTATATATACAAACTATTTTGCTAAAAAAGCAAAAAGGAATTATAAGAATTTCTATTTTTTGAAGCAGAAAACATAAAAATATGAAAATATCAACTCCTACTGAATGTCTGTAAATTTTTATAGTTTGTTTTTAATGACTGATTCAAATAGTTAAAAAATATATTTCTATGAATTTCAATTTATTCTTCATTTAAAAACGAACTTTACGTATTACTTTTTTTAATAAACTACAGTCGGTAACGGAAAATATATTGTGAGTGTAATAGACACATCTCTGGAAGACGTTTACCATCATAGTGATACGCCACAGTTGTCAAACACGATACTCCGCTTTCATTTTTAAAGTCTTTAGCGATTTTTAATAGAGAATTATTTTTTAAAGCTGCTTGAAAACTGCATTTGACACATTCGCACAAAGCTAACGATATATTGGATCTTGAATTTACAAAAAAAAAATTTTACAGGAATTCTTAATCATAATTATTTTCCGTTTTCAAAAGTTCCTTCGTCGATTAAGTAAATTTGTAAAAACAAACTGTTAACGGACCTATTTCAGTAAATATATAAACCTTTTTTATTCACCTTTTAAATTTGAAACTTAAAAACACAATAACACTATTTTAAATTATTTCCCCAACAGTATTTCAGTTATTTAGGTAACAATATTTTAAGGATAACGTTATATCAGTAACTGTGTTTTAAGATAAACGGTACGAACATTTTTAAATCAAGTATGAGTTTTATTAAAGTAGATATGATTCTAGTTAAAACTAACTTTTTCGTACAATGTGTGGCAATAACAATAAGGAAGCTGCTGCAATTTTTGCAAATGCCATCGTATGTCAGTTTGGTTTTGAACTAAACATGAGGAAAATTTATAGTGAATAACAATGAATCGCTAAAGACTCAAAAACTACCGCAAGAGTTAGTGGTGTTAACCTTATTAATCATTAGCGACGAGGCTCATTTTTATTTTAGCGGCCACGTTAATAAGCAAAATAATAAGTATAAGCACCATTGCACCCTCTAAAAGTCAAAGTTATTCTTACTTGTTTTTTCAAAGGAGCCTACGGAAAAGCAATTACGGTGCATGGCGATCACTTTAGACCCATGCTGACTGAATTTTTATTACCGGAATTTGACGATCATAATGCACGTGACGCAAAGCGTATATTGAATGATGCCTTTCCAGCGAGTGTAATTTAGCGTTACTGTGATTTGGCTTTCACAGCCAGATCTCCTGGTTTGTCCCGGACTTCTTCCCCTCCGGATATTTGAAGTCGTTGCTATTGGTGGTCAAGCCTCACATCTTGGAGGACTTAAATAACAACATTCGAACCGAAATTGACAACGTGACACTACAAAATTAGTTTGATTTCAAGATTGATTTTATTTAGCTTGATGTTGTATCAGAATGATATTAAAATATTTTTTTTTTCTGTGTTAAAGTTAAGAAGTGTATCAAACAACATTTCGCTGTAACTTTAATGGTTTACTAAAATACGCACCGTTATTTAAAAAAAATATTATAATATTCAATCAATACTGCATAAAATTTAAATTCGTCTATTAGTATTTCGCTTACTGTATATACATCAAATGTAAACTATTCACATAACACATAAAGAAGTTATGTTTAGTCAATCAGAAATCGATTAACCAAATTTTAAACACAGAAACGTTATCTCCAGCCTATAATATATTTTCAATATATTTAGGTCGGCTAACATATGTAAAGATTAATACCATCTAGATATCTTTCATTGGAAATTTTGTTCTTGGTTACGATAACAATACAGCTTGGTTGAAAAGTTTCTGCGCTCGAAATGAAAGAATACTGTTTTTGTTACGAAATATATTTTTTTATTCAATATAATCTCCTAGAAGCTCAATACACTTGTTCCAATGATCTTCCAATAATTTTATCCCATCCTTATAACGGTTTTCCGGAAGCTCTGCAAAATAACCGTCTACGGCTGCTATGGCCTCTTCATTCGACGAAAAATGCTTTCCACGAAGGAATTGTTTGAGATTTCTGAAGAGATAGTAGTCACTGGGATCCAAATCTGGTGAATACGGTGGATGTTCAAGCAATTCGTACTTTAATTCTTTGAATTTAGCCATCGTCACAACACTTCTGTGAGCAGGTGCATTGTCTTGATGAAAAATGATTTTTTTCTTCTTTAAACCAGGTCTTTTTTCACGAATTTTTTCATCCAGCTGATCCAAAAGGCTGCAATAATATTCAGAGTTGATTATTTTACCTTTCTGAAGATAATCAATCATCAAAATTCCTTTTGCATCCCAAAAAACTGATGCCATAACCTTCTTTGCTGATCGTTGTGACTTCACCTCTTTTGGAGCTGAACAACCAGCTTCAGTCCACTGTAAACGTTCTTGTTTCAATTTAGGATCATGGTGAAAGATCCAAGTCTCATCCATAGTTATAAAACGACGCAAGAAGTCGGTTTTATTCGGCTTAAAACACTCCAAATTACGCTGAGAAATTTGTTTTCGATCCAGTTTTTGTTGAATTGTTAATGTGTGCGGCACTAACTTTCCAAACAGTTTTTCATACGTAATTCTTCATGTAAAATATGGAGTACTCGTTCATCTGAGATGCCTATGGCATTAGCAATTTCACGCTTAGTCAAACTTGGATCTTCACTAACCATATTATGTACCTGCTCAATGATTTCTGCTGTGGTTGCAGTTTTAGGTCGTCCTTCGCGTGGATCGTCTTTAAGGCTGGTAGGACCACTTTCAAATTCACCAGCCCAAAATTCAACGGTGCGTTTTGAAGGTGAGGACTCCTTATACACTTCTAACAATTGTTCATAAATTTCCTTTGCTTTTAAACCCTTCAAAACAAAGAATCTAATGACTGCACGATATTCAATTTTTTCCATATTAAAAAAAATCAATGACACGTCAACTTCAAATGGCTTGTAAACAAAGAAAGAATTGATAGAATGACTTGCAACTTTGCATGTGTTCTCAGGACAGTTATACCAACTTGAGAAAAAAAAAAAGTTTGGAGCTAGCAGTGCCATCTCTTGGTGAGCGCAGGAACTTTTCAACCAACCTGTAAGTAAAACTTGAGCATAATGTTCCTACACGCAGAGCAAAAACATGGTTGTGGCAATCATATTCGAAGAGCATCAAATATTTTTGGGATTATGATTGTGCCAACCATAGTCGTACTATAATAAAGATATGATATTCTGAAAATAAAATGGCCATAATTTTACTATAATATGGTACAAACAGGTATATTATGATTCGAAAAAAAATTGAAAAGTTTTTCAAATTTAAAAACATTTCTTATGGACTTTTTTGAAAAAAAAGTGCTTAATAAAAATTTTAAATTCTCATGACTTTTTAAAATAAACATTGATTCTATGGACTATTTCTAATAGAAAAATTGATAGATTTTTTTAGAATATTTCTACTAGAAAAATTTCTTAGAATCTAAGTATTCTTCATTAATGGAAAGTCCTTCGTCCTTAAAGAACGGGCTTAGATTTTTTTTTAAAATATATGAATTTTTATCTTAAAACCATTTTGTATTTCACTTTAAGGAAAATTACATAGAATTTAAAAATGTTTCTATCAGACAAATTTCTAAAAATCTAGGGTTTTGTATAAGAAACAAACTTTTTCTTATAAAAAAATATTTAATATATTTCCACAAGAAAGTAGTTATTTTATAAGAAAAGAACTAATTAATATTATTTAAAAAAATATTATGTTGCCATAATTATCATATTTTTTTCATAACCAGAATTTTTTTTACCAGAGTATGGTTACAGCCAATCATATTACAAAATAGAAAGTGGCAATCATGAAACAATAAAATATTAACTATAATAATGATGGTAGTGACCATATTGATGGTTATAACCTATTTATTAAAAAATATCTTGATTGTGACAACCATACCCGAATGCTGCAAGCATAATATAGTGGAAGTGATCATGTTGCAACAATGTTTTTTTCTGCGTTTATAGGAGAATAAATTTTGAAATATTTCCGGTAATAAAATAATAACGATATTGTACAACTTTCCTCCCTTTCTGAATATTTTTTTTAAAGATTTTGTGAAATTTATTATAGGGAAACCATTGAAATTTAAAAGTTTTGTGGATTTTTCTTAAAAAAACACAGATTTTAAGGCGTTTAGCATGTAGAATAAATTCCTTTTTAAACTTTTTCTTTGGAAAAATTTTCTTATAAAGAAATAAATACACCGTAACCCTCTAATGCCCAAAGCCGCTAAAAAGCGGTCTTCAAATCTTAAGTAGATTTTGGCTTAACAGAATTTTTTTATTTAAGCAATAGTATTTTGATACCCTGTAACAATTGATAGCTACAATGGGTTCTTCCACACCTTAAGTAGGAACTTAACCGTACAATTCTTTGGGTATGAGACAGGCAAAACTACTGGTCAACCCCTTTTCTAATGAGAAAATTTTGGACCTTGCTAAGACATTTCGGATTAAACTACCATTTGCCGAGAATGAATCTAAATCGCCTCTGTGTCGAATATGTTTTAAGGAAGACGAAACAACCATCCACATTTTGTGTGAGTGTGTGGTATTGCAAAGGAACAGAAGAAAAGTTGTCAATAGGGAATTTTTAGGGTCCAGGAGATATTAGAAACTCTTCTCCATCTTCTATGTTAAAGTTCATAGGGAATATAATACAGAATTTGGTTTAGTTTTTTCATCCTTAGTACAAAAGATCCATATGGGTTACAGTGCCGGCCGTGGGTGCATAATAATGATAATAATAATAAAGCAATTGTACTCCTTTTTAACCTTAAATCTTTTTTTATAAATACAACGAACGATTTTTAATCCAGAGGTATGTAAAGTCAATATAGCTAAAATTTATAAAAAAAATTAACTTTTTAAAATATAAAAATATTTAAAAAATCGTCAAAAATATATTTATGCTTCAGCATACAATATGGATATTAACAATACTACTTTGGAATCCCTTCTTGTAAAATGAGTTAACGTTTTTGCTCCAGAACTTACAGGATACATTTTTAAATGTTTTAGCAATCGTTTTATATTATGTTTACTGTAAGTAGCAAATTCTAAAATTTCGAATCTAGAAAATTTCCTAACACTATTAAAAAGATTTTTTTTTTTCAAAACAATAAATGAAATTTTCGACACATTTTAGATTAAGATAACAGTTCGTTAACATAATTATGGCAGATGGCAAAAAACACGTGTTAATGACTTAAGTTTAGCTAAAAACACCTGGACGCCCACCAAAATACATTTAAAATGCCGCTATAATAAATTATCACATATCAAATGATACGAAATCCTTCAAACAATTAGATCAATAGTTGAACCCTAAAAAACATATGAATATTCATTAAGTAATAAAAAAAATACAAAACTAACGGGTATTTTTAATATTACAGTGTGTGTAGGCACCCTTTACTATAAATACCGATAATTTAAAAAAAAAAGAGAAAGGATTGTAACTAAATCCTTTGCCTTTTTATTACAGTTTATGCCAAAGGACAGAGATGAAATATCAATTGAATACAGAATAATTAATGAACGGTACTTATTTTTTGAGTTTAATATTTGATCTACATACATATGAAATTTAAAACTTGATCGATCACACAATGTTCAATATTTACGATTTTTTTTCAATCTATTGAATAATAGAATATGATTTTTGTGCAATGCTTTCGATTAGTTTTAAAGATAGTTGAAATAAAAAATTAAGGCGTGTTGAATTACAATTTTTCATAAATAATAAGCATAACGGGGATAGTTTTTCTTTCAGTTTTTCCCATTTTTTGGTTTACAGAATTTTTCATTTTTGCTTTTCTTTTCAAAGAATAATAAGGATAACTGTCAATAAAGAAATTTTATTAGCAAAAATAATAATAATTGAAAAGGACAATAACTTTGTCTGGCACATAAATAACTGTAAAGCATGACACAAAAATCTTTAAGGAATTAAGAAGACATTCATTATTAAAAGGTGCTATCAAAAATAAGAAGAGCAGGGATGTTGCTGTTGCATGTGATCGTCCAAACATCTGCCTGCCGTAATGTGGCACCCACCAATTTTTTTTAAAGAATAGAAGTGCAGCTAAATTGAAGAGAAATTTGAACAAAAGAAGTTAGAATATGCACTTAAAGAAGTTTGTCGGTAAAATCTACTTAAAATCACAGTTTAAACAAAGGTATATTCAGTTAAAACTAAATATATATATAACTAAAAATATAGGTATTTTTAACTGTTAAAGCGCAATTGAGAAATTCAATAAAAATAAATAGCAATGTTGTTAAAATAACTGACAAATTTTTACTACAAAAATTAAAAAAAAAACTGGTAAATATTACTGCTTTTACAGTTAATTTTTTTTTTTTTGAATATTTTAATTAAAAAACTAAACTTGTTCTTTAAATTACGATACAAAACAAGTATGTAATTACTTCCTCCTACTAAAAATTTAAAATCAAAATTACAAACTGTACTACTATTATTACGTTTTTATAAATTGGATTTTATATAACATTTTCTAAAACTAAAAATAATTCAATTTTGTTTTTAATTTAATAACTCTAAAGCCAAAAATAATTCCAAAAAGCTCTACAAATTTTTTATATTTTAAAAAAAATCGTGTTTGGTAGTTTCTTATTATAATTTAAAAAATAATTTAAAAAATAACTGCTTAAAGATGTATTATCAAATACAGTACTTTTCGTTAATTGTTTTTTAATAACTTTTATAACAGTTGATTTTTATTTTTCTTAAAAAACACAACTGTAGTTGCAACGGCTACTGCCACACTCACAATATTATTTCATTAAAAACAATCTAAAATACACATTAAATTAATCGAAAATACAATTAAAAAGAGGACTACTGATTTTCCATTATATGCAGCCCATTTTGTTGTTTATTTTCAATCATTGTTTAAAAGTAGTAACAACAATCGTTTAAAATAATCATCAATTTTTAACTGACAAAACGTTAGAAAAAAAATGATTTTTGTAGTTTTTTTCAGTTTCAGTTTTTTATTTGTAATTTATATGTAAATAGTTCTGTAATTTGATAACGCAAAAATGAAAAGGAATTATTTTAATTAAAAATTTCTATTTAGAAACAGAAAACAAAAATTTTACATTTAACAGAAAATATCAAGTCCAATGAAAGTCTGTGTTTTTAAAGGTTCTATGAATTTCAATTGATTCTTTATTTAAAAACAAACCCTACCCACACCAAAGCTAATTTGAGCCCAGTGGTATTTTTTGCTTATCTTAAAACAACACATGTCTGCTGACGTGTAGTTCAATGAAATTAGTAGAATAAGTAGCCGCTACTAAATTTTAGTAAACTTTTTGTAAAGTGGAATTTAAAATCAGTTTGCTAAAATCAGCAAAAAAAAATTACTAAATATTATTAATGTTAGTACAAAAATTTAAATTTTTTTTTTCGAGCATCAAATCTTTTTTATTTTATTTATTTTTTTCAAAAAGATTTTAGACAAAATAAAAAAAGATATCAAAGGCTTAAAAATTGTAATAACATAAACGAATTTATCATTTTGATTTCATTTGGTAATTTCTGTTTTGAAAAATAGTTTAGTTAATTTTTTTTACTTTGAAGGTCAAATTTTAATTGTTTTTAGGGCTGATTTATAGAACTAAAAAAAACTTTTTAGTGCTATTTTAAGTGGATTTCCTATTTTTAGACATTTCCGATCCTTTTTTTAATCTACTTAACATTTTAAGACAATTTTTTTTCCTTATTTTAGCAAATCGGTTTTCAAAAATTTGTAAAATGATTTCTGAAATTAGCAACAAAAATTTATAAATACTCTGTAAAAATTCTGTAATTTGTAAATTGTAAGTAGCAAAAAGATTTGCTAAATAATAATTTTTTTACTAAAAAAGTAAATTGGGATTAAAACCCGTTTACAAAATTTTCTACTAACTTTTATTGCTGAGTGAACGTATTACTTTTAAATAAACTACAGACGGTAATGGAAAATATATTGTGAGTGTACACAAACAAATGTTTTGAAGTAACTGTCAAACTTTTTGGAGTGCTAAATTGGCCATTTGTCTTAAGTGTAACAGAATGTTGGGAAAGTTTTTAAGGTTTTCTTTTTGTTTTAATTCAGGGCCAAAAAAACGTTCGTTAACTGGTGTTGACTGAAAATTTACAAAAGTTGAAATCAATCCTCTATGTTTTGGAATCGTACAAAATAAAACTAATACAACAATTTTGGTGTTCTTGGATTCACTAGTTTTTTACTAATTGAATTCGCCAGATGATTAGCAGGCGAAATCAATTAGTATGTGTTTTTTTTTTTTGTTGTTATTTAACACATGTTGGGAGAAGAAAAAACACTTCATTTATATAATTTGAAATTATTTTTATTAATTTGAAGCGTATTTTTACCATTTAAACATTTGCTAACACTAAAAAATGTGTTCTTAAAAAACATCTAAAATGTGTTAATTTGTTGACAAAAGTTTACGTTTTATCGCAGCCCTCAAAAATAAAAAATATTTATATGACATCCTCGGGAATTAAAAAATAAAAAAAAAAATAAATGGTATTAAGGGTCCCCTGGGACCTGCTAGGTCCAAAATACCAAAACGCACCCACGATTCTAAATATGCATTTCATTTTAAGATCAAGGAAATAGAATACGCGTTAGGTCTATTTTTGTAAATTTTAGGTAGTAACAGGAAAAAGTTAATTTTTCGCTCAAAAACAATTGAATTTATTGTTTGTATTAAATTTAATGAAATTTTTTAAAAACAAGAGTTTTTTATTTTTAACAACTAAATTATTTTTCGAACGAGTACGAGTTCAAGAACACCGTTTTTGCAATTAGGAGAATTTGAAAAATTTTTTGAGTTTTGAATTGGTCACTAATTCCAGAACATGCACGAATATTTTTTTTATATAAATTATTGTTTGAAAATTACAACATGGCTATTAGAGTTTCCCGAACATGTGTTGCTTGCGAATTGCGCGACGGAAATGCACTTAAATAACTCAGGAATGAGGTAAACACGGCCTTAACTACCGCTCTATCCAAACCAGTGGTCGGCAGAAAGAGAAAATATGTTTGTATTGGTGTTTTACACCGTAAGAAATTATTTCATCTTTCTAGAGAAATAAATGAATGAATAAATTAATAAATGAATTAATCGATAAAAGAATATCCGTATTCATTGAATTAAAATAGTTCATGTTTTTGTTTTCTCTATTATAAAAAATTAAAATAATTCATAATAATGATAATAATAATTTGTTGATTGCATACAAGGCACTTTGCTTCATTTAATAAATTTAAAAAATAATCTTCCCACTCAACGTTCCACATTTTTAATTTAAAATAGAAACGAAAAACTAAAAAAATACCTACAATAAAAAATAACTATAATAAAAAAATCAAATTTTTAGAGTGTACTTTATTTCTTCAGCAAAGCGGCATATAAAGGGTGTCCCAAGAAGAACGCAATTTTTAAATCTGGCAACATTCGAAGTGTCATTGTTTGACATTTGAACAATTGTTATTGTTTGCTAGTAGAAGGTACGAGGTTAGTAAAAATGGAACGCTACACGAATGAACAACGCATTCTCATTGTGAAATTGTTTTACCAAAATGGTGAAAGTTTTGCGGCTACAGTTCGCAAATTGCGATCAATTTGGGGTCACAATAATGCTCCAAAAGAGTCAACTGTGAAGAGATTAATGGATAAATTTGCCGAAACTGGGTCTGTTAGTGATGTAAAGACAACAACGCGCCATCGACCAGGTCGATCGACCGAAAATGTCGCAGCTGTACGTGATGATGTCGCTCAAACTCCATCCACCTCAATTCGACACCGAGCTCAGCAAATTGGTGTCTCCAAATCCACTTTGCAGCGAATTTTGACGAAAGATTTGCATCTTCATGCATACAAAGTTCAATTGACTCAGGAACTGAAGCCAGCTGACCATGGACAGCGAAGGGAGTTCGTTAATTGGGTATTGGAGAGACAACATGAAAATGCTGATAAAATCATCTTCAGTGACGAGGCCCATTTTCATCTTGATGGCTTCGTCAATAGGCAGAATTGTCGCATTTGGGGTGAGGAAAATCCTCGAGTGGTTCACGAGAAGCAAATGCATCCTCAACGTGTCACTGTGTGGTGTGGTTTTTGGGCTGGAGGAATCATTGGACCTTTTTTTTATGAAAATGAGGCAGGTCAAGCGCAAACAGTCAATGGTATTCGGTATCGTGAAATGATAACCAGTTTTTTCTTGCCTAGAATTGAAGAAATGAATGTGGAGGGCATGTGGTTCCAACAAGACGGCGCCACATGTCATACAGCCAGAGAAACAATTCAATTGCTGCATCAGTCATTTCCCGGTCGTGTTATTTCGCGTTTTGGAGATCAGAATTGGACGCCTAGATCGTGCGATTTAACACCATTAGATTTTTTTCTTTGGGGTTTTTTGAAGTCGATGGTTTACGCGAATAAGCCGACGACGACTCAAGCCTTAAAAGAGGAAATTGGACGCTGCATTAATGAAATACCGCAGCATTCATGCAAAACGGTCATTGAAAATTTCATTAAAAGATCGCGTGCATGCCAGCAAAGCCGCGGCGGCCATCTGCACGATATATTGTTCCATACATAACCTCATTCTGTCTACTTTACGATATAATAAAGTTTCACGATTTTTTTTTTAAATATCTGTGTTTTATTTAAAATTTAAAAATTGCGTTCTTCTTGGGACACCCTTTACTTGCACTGTTGAAAGTTAGCGTACTACTGAATGAAATAATTGTATTTTTTGTGCTCTTAGCTGTGAGATTTGAAGACATTCGTATTTTGTACGTGTAAATTGCCGATTGTGTTCGGACCCTGAGTGCTAGAAAATTTAAATAGGAAATATATCTTCAGTAGAATATTTTTTATATCACCAATAAGGTACTTTTATGAATTTTCATCAGAAACGTGGTTAAAAATAAGGGACTAAAAGAAAAACTCCTCCCAATTAACATTCAGTACAAATCGCTTCGATTGGAAACCAGAACTTTGAAAAATCTATTCTCTGGACTATTTGCTAATTCACTGATGATGATGTTTTTGATACATTCGCCTGAAATTTAGAAAAAAATGTAAATCAGGGTCCCTTTGTATACCTAATTTGGTATGTCTGCCGGTATAGACATGCACAAAGGCGAGATTTTAGGAAGCTTTCCGTTAATTTCAAATGGAAGAAAAGCCTCCTTATTGACGGCTTGCCCAAGCTCCATTATTTAGAATTCGAATTTTAAAAATTGGGGCTAATTCACTGATTAGTAGGAATTTGGTAAAAATGGTAGTTCAATTTAAACAAACAAAAATATTTTTATTCCTCAAAATTTACTATACTTTAAATTTGTATCCAACTTCTTTTACAAATAATTAAAATTTTAGAGGTACATCTTATAAATAATTGCTCTAAATTTGATGTTTTACTGGATAAGGCACCGTTTTTTACCTTTAATGAGATTCATTATTGTTAAAGTATGTATTGAGTAAATTTACCTTTAAGTGATTAATATTATATTAAAATATTAAATATTTACTACCAATAATTCCTGAAGTTTAAATGCATCTTTTTTAATTTCGCTTGCTGTATATGGGCTAATTCATTGCAAGCCGACTTTCGTGCTTAAGTTTATGTTTTATTTTTCGCATGACTTAGTTGTGAAGAGTATCTTCACTTCCAACTCACTTTTTTCAAAATGGCGGAAAAAGTCTCCCAATTCATCGAATAGATACTTTTTGAATTTTCAATTAAAATGTGTTGGAGTTGAGGAGCTTGCGCTTGACAAAAGGGAAATTTTTTATACTCTCTGCCCAAAGCAAAAGAATTCAAATTTCTTCGAAATATTAAGCATGCTAGTTTTTACTATTTTTACTCTTAAATTTGTTTTTAATGTGAACTTTTTAAATTACTTTTGATATAAGTTTCCTTTATTCTACTTGAAAAGAAATTAATTTTTGACAAATCTTTTTCTTACTTTCCAAGTTTACTATTTTTTAATAGAAATGTAAATAAACAGACCCAATATTTTAATGACGAAAATTTTAATTTTCCAAATAAATGGTTAAATATACTTTTTATTTGATTGATTATTTTATTTAAGATGAGTTAAAATAATAAAATGTAATGGAGAAGTGCGGTTAATCCGTTTTTTACCAAAAGTAATTTGACTATAAGGAACTAAAATTTTGAAGTATTCTTCTCTTAAAATCATGATGGTGGTCTCTTTAAGCAGACACAATATTTTAGAATAATCATTGTTTAAATTACTACGAGTACTAATACAAAACTAAGGAAATTTTTAACAATTATATGAATAGAGTATTATTTGCAAAAAAAAAAAATATATAAATTAAAACATCAATGTAAATGTTTAATTCATAAAACGGAAAAGTCAATTGAGTTGTAACACAGTACAATGACTCAACATGAATTTCTATTTAATTTCAAAGACCTGCAATGATTTTGCAATTTCTACTTTCTACAAACAATACATTATTATGACATTTCAATCAAACAAAAACAAAACAAAAACGCATTGCAAAGAAAAATAGATTTTTTAGAAATTATAAAAAATAATTTTAAGAAATCATAGTTTAAATCTTACAGAAAATATTTTTCTTATATGATATTATTATATGTAGGTATTTCATCAAGATCTTTTTCTTGTTAAACAGTTTCTCAAACCAACTCATTAAGACTTTCCCAAAATGTTCTGATACAGAAAACCATAAGTTTAAATAACATTTGGCTTTGAAAAGCAGCAGGATATTTTCCTTTTTTTTTTTTTTGCATTTCATATAATACATAGAAAATAATTTAGAACACACACAGTATTTAAGGTGTTAATGGTATTGAATAGAAATCGCTAACATGGTGTGACATTCATAATCTTTAATGAAAGGACTTTACATACACAAATGCATTCATGTAGATTATCCTGCTTAGTTTTTGTTGCATAGAAATCATAAAAAAATATATTTAAAGACTTTAGAAATGTGTTCAAGTACTCTAACCTGTTATTATTTATTCATTTTGTAAATTAGAACTATAATAGTAAAAAGATTGAAGTCAGGCCTGCCGACTGTATGATACCCTTCACTTAGTTAAATTTGAGTTTGATTTCGAAAAGCAATCTAAATTACCCGAATGGGCTCTGATTCTCTTTAATGAATAGGGAGGGTAATATGGAGATAAATGGAAAGGAATTTGCCGATAAATTGATTTAAGTAAATATCGGGAAGGTGGGTTTATATGGAGAATTAATTCCAAATATGGTCCGATGTTCTTTAAATTTGTAGGCATAATTTATGGTCCCATATAGAATTTTCAACCCAATTTTTAAGCAGATTTCTACGGGTTTACATGTCGAAAAATATGGTATCAACTACTTACCAGCCTATTTACTCGCTTAATTTTGTTCACAGGCACTACCACTAAAATACCGTTATCGATTACAAATCCCCTTTAACTGACTATCGTTACCCCTGGAATACTCTTACCGAAATAACTAAAACACTCTTTACTGTTAAATACAATACCGTTACCGAAATAACTGAAACATCGTTACACTCACCAAAAAAATTTTGCTGTTATTACGGGAAATTTTGCTAATTTAAACCCAGCGGTATTTTTTGCTAATCTTAGCAAAACATGTCTGCTGACGTGTAGTATAATGAATTTAGTAGAAAAAATTAGTAACCGCTTCTAAATTTTAGTAAACCTTTTGTAAAGTGGAATTTGAAATCGGTTTGCTAAAATCATCAATGCATCGGCCGCATTACACATTATTTTGTAAAAAGATTTTGAACTTTCCAAAAAAAAGAAGAAAATAATATTTCGGAAGCGTGATTTATTGGAACTTATTTGACTGAACTATTCGAGGAAAAACAATTGATCTGATCTGCTGTAATATCTTACTGATCTTATTTGATCTAAAAAATGGTGGATGAAATTAGATCCAGAAATATTTTTGGCGGATTAGTTAGGGTAGAATTTATCCGGAAAACGTCAAATCGAATAGCACCGGGTTATCCATTTAGTGCTTTCATAACCGCCGGTCTGGCAAGGCTGTCAGCTGTTAAATATCTGTCACCTGAAGTGCCATTTATTTGGTGAAAGGTTTGCCATTTACAAATATGTATCTTTTAACAACCTAAGAACACGTAAAATAAGTTAAAACTTGCTACAAACACGCAGAGAAAAAACATGGTTGCAATATGATCACTGCAACTATATTGTGATTGCTGCAATCGGGTGTGGTTGTCACAGCCAAGTTATTGGTTTTCTAACCATCAACATGGTCGCTACCATCATTATTATAGTAAATATTTCACTATTTTATGATTGGCTGTAACCATACTGTGGTAACAAAAATTCTGACGATAAAATGCTGGCAACAATCAATAAATAATCATACATCAAATAAAACATGACTTTGACATTTATAGTCGTAATATTGTCTTGTTTTCGTAAAAACCAAAATTTTATCAGTTCAGTCATTTTGTTTTTACTACAAAATGTCTTAAAAACAATCATTTAATCAATTGACTTATTTCATTCCAGTTATTTTTTTCAGCTTAGACCATTTTTTTAAAGGTGTTTTTCGAAAATTCCTTATACATAAAATATTATTTACACTAATCAATTCATTGTCAAAACGATTCTATATAAAGATTTTATATCTTTTAATTCTTTTTAATAAAAACAATTAGAAAAAAGGCACGAAAAAAAATATATTTTTTGACTTAACATTAAAATATCTCGAAAACTAATTTAGTCTCTGTGAAAAATAATTTTGTAAAGAATCTGAAAAAAATAATTTTATAGAAATTGACAAACTAGTTTTAAATATATTTGCATTTTTCTGATGAAACATCAAAGCTCTGTGTCTGGGTCTCAAAGGGTAAAAAAATATTTTTTTAAATTCATTTCAAAATATTAGTAACATATTTTTTATAAGAAAAGGTCTGTAGAACCTAAGATTTTTTTGTACGAAAAGGTTTCTTATATAAAATAATAGATATTTAGAAATTTATGTGATAAAAACATTTTACTTAAACTAAAACTTTCAGATTCTCCAAACTGTTTCCAAATATTCCAAAAAAAACTTAGATTCTAAGGCTTTTCTTTGAAAGAAAAATTCATATATTTTGAAGACTTTTCAACATGAAAAATACTTAGATTATAAGGACTTTTTCTAATAGAAATATTCTTGGATTCTAAAGACTTTTTCTTAAAGAAAAATTTCTAAAAAAAAAATTTAAAAATGTAGTTAGAATCTAAGATTTTTTTTATTAAAAAAAGTCATTTAAAATTAAAAAATATTTTTTAAGTATTTTTCTTACAGAATCAAAGATTCCTTGAAAGAAAAAATCTCAGAATCTTTGAATTTTTCCTTAACAATTTTTCTTCAAAAATATCAATTTTTTTTTTAGGAAAAACATTTCTAAAGGAAATATTCCTTAATTTAAAGAGCTTTTTCATAGTTTCTAAGAACTTTTCCCTTAAGAAATTTTCTTAGATTGGGGATCATATAATGATAATCCAGGAATCATAAACTATATTATGAGGGACCATAGTATGATAAGATTTTAAGTAAACTATGATTACATGCGATCATATTATGATAAATTCAATATCAACATGTTTATTTAGGACCATAATATGGTAATTTTTGAATCATAATATAACTGTAGGGACCATATTATGGTAAAAATATGATTATTTTATTATCATAATATGATAACAATATTATTGTTCGACTATGGTTGGCACAACCATAAATCCAAAAATATATGATGCTCTTCGAATATGATTGCCCCAAACAAGTTTTTTCTTTGCGTGAAATGGGTGGTTCAAACGTGGTCACTTTTAGAGCATTGATTATCGTCGTCATAATCGACCTACTGTACGAGGAATTGGCAAGATTATAAGGAAATTTAAAGAGAGTGGAAGCGTTAGAGATGTGGTCAGGCCTGTGCATCATCGCAATATGCGCACTGCCGAAAATATCACTTCTATTAGTAAAAGTGTGGCGTATAATCCGAATTTCTCGATTCAACGGCTTTCTCAACGATTGGCTCTATATTAATGCTCATTATGACGTATTTTGCATTCCAAGTCAAGCAATAATTATATCCGGCTGGCCATTCACAACGCCGTAGATATGCTGAGCAACAGGCTTTCAATTCTGATTTTTCGAACAACGTCAATTGGCCACTAATATCATGCGATTTGATGCCGCTAGGTTTTTGTTTGTGGGGCTACGTCAATGGACGTGTCTACGCGGAGCATTTGAAACCCAACATTCTTCAAGTTATCGCCGAGATACCCCCTGAAATGTGCGAAAAAAGTGGTCGAAAACTACCTCAAAAGGATCGACTATTGCAACCAATCTAGAAGCGGTAATATAAATGACATTGTATTTTGTACGTTATGGCAAGATCCAAGCATTATAATGAAATAAAAGTTTCATTGAAATCATAGCTTTTTGTGTGTTTTATTTAAACTTAATTTTGAAACCAAAAAATTGTTAACCCAGTATAAGATTAGATTCATGAATATATTATATCTGGTTTAATAAAAAAATAAATAAAAACATAAAATATTTGTAAAATAATAAAAAAAAAGTAGCAAAAGAAGTGAAAAAGAAGCAGGGATATTGATTTCAGTGTTGTGAAAATTTGGATCGGAACCAATGATTTTTACATAGGGGTGTCATAGGGTGGAAGTATTCTTTTTTCATCCTTTTTTAATGCATCTAAAGCCCTTCTTAGTGAAAAATAAGATCTTTTGATGTTCCCAAATAAATTTTGAATTTGTAATTTAAATATTACCAGGACTTTAGTAATCGGGCCTTAACCTTATTTTCACAATCTCCCTTTAACTTCTACCTGGGAATTTTACTGACACATTTGTTGTTGTTTCCCAAATAAAGTTTGAGTTTGACTGTTGGTTAAATATAAAAGGACATTTAGTTATCGAGCCTGATTTATTAAATTACTTTATTCGAAATGCTTGCAATTTTTACTGCAATACATTTTTTACTTTTTGTATTAATAATAACTATGATTTCCAGAATTCAAAATATGGTAAATTCTATGTTAAACCATAGTTAAATGTCAAATTTATAAAAAAAATATATATGAATAGTATTTAACTTTGGTTGTTTTTAAAATTAGTTACCCGTCATAGTTTTGAAAAGTGTTAAATTTCATTAAAAATACCCTTTTTGGAAGTTGTGAAAAATATCTGTCTTAGAAGAGGTAAATCGGAACTAAACAATACTTTGGAATCAGTGAAAAATTAATTCCTTAAGAATCTCTTGCATTTATTTTTACTGGGATGTTATATAAGATTTTCTTTTACGGTTATTGAAAACTGTTGCAATGCTTTTGTCTGAAATAAATATCATTTTTGATATCTTTAGGTCCTGCTTATTTAAAATCGAGTCTTATTTATTGTTAAAGCAAAGTAAAAATATTTTTAGTTTTGAATTGCGGATGTCTGAAAAAAAAATTCGAATGTGTTGGGAAATAATTTTGGATGCAGTCCTACCGAGTCTTTACAGCTCAATTATCTTTATTCCGGCTAGAGAAATTTGTAGTATAGTGTAATTAGTAGTTACATTGATCTAGAAAACATTAGTTGTGTCAAACAACATATGGTACATTCAATTTCCAATGTTCTAGTTAAAAACCTAAAACACCTCTTTAGTTATTTTATTAGTTTGGTTGACATTTACAGTATGATATTATAATAAAATTTCTTTTCTTAAGCAAACAACATAACATATGGTGTAGAGAAATATGTATAACAAATATGTGTGTAGACTTACAAGGAAGGTATCGCAATGGATTCCTTCAGATCCTTAACGAAAAACGAATATGTTGTAGAGGACAAAAAATACAAATATTTTTAGCGGCCTTACCTAATATAAAGCGGTTAAAAAGTGAGGTCAAAACTTACTACGTTTCTATCCTTTTTAGTTTATTATTTTATAATTTCAAAAACGCATTTACAGTTAGATAAAACATATCCGAGCATGTCCAATTTTGTTTGTTATTATAAATATATTTTTCGAATAGCGCTTTAGTGTGTACTCAAAAATATTTTAATATAACTGAAAATAGTTTAAAATAAGGGAAAATGTAATTTAAAATCAATGAAAAATCATTTAAAACTGGCCCACGATCAAAATAAAAAATCAAAAGAACTTTTAATTTATTTTTGAATGTTAAAAAATTAACTTACAATATCCGTAAAAATAAATGATTTTTCATTACTGTTAACAATCTTACCGAAAATCCGTAATAACTAATGGTATTTCCTTTATTTATATATTTTTTTACTCGCCACTAATTATCTACAAAATCCGTTAATGTAGTAATTTTTCTTTTATTCCATTTGTTGTAACTGTCAACAAATTAACTACAATATTCGTAAAAAAATAATTTTTCGTTTTTTTTAATGTCATAAAAATTAACTACAAATTCTTTAAAAATAAACGAATTTTCATTTATTTTAATAATCAGACAATTAACTGCAATACAAAAAATACAAAAACATTTTTTAACAGATTATTCCAAATGTATCTTAAGTACAACAAAATTCAAAATTTCATAAATTAAAGACATGTTTCCATATAAAAACCGGTTAAATTTTGACCTCACATCTTAACCCCTAAACGTGCGATTGGGCCGCTAGAAAATAAAACGTTTCTCTTAATTTTCTCTTCGCTATCAAATATCCGAATTTTATTAACATCAAAGAGACCCTTTGGCAGGCATTCCTTGTTAGAGGAGGTTTCAATTTTACTCCAACAAGATCACTTCATAAAAATATTAGAGTTTGCTTGGGAGGAACAAAAAAATAAAACACTGTTTTGCATATCATCTTCAATAAGATATAGATCATGATTATCATTATTATGTATTTTTTGAAACAAAAAAAATAAAAATAAAGAAATCCTAAGAAGAACACGCGTTTATATTAAAACAAGCATTGAAGCATAAAATAAGTCTTGCCTAAACTGAAGAAGAAGTCTTTCACTTTACAAGAAATTTAAAACAAAACATAAGGAGTAACACAAGACAAACAGACCGATGACTGACTTAAGACTTACTTGGTTATATCAGGAGGGGATAATCAAATTGCCTTAAAGGAGAACACATATGGTAGCTAATATCTAGAAGGAAAAATAAACTACTATTAGACCGAACATGACAAGCATGAATGGGCAAATAAGATAAAGAAAAAGAAAAAACATTGAATGAAAGAAAAAAAATGAAAATTTAAAGAAAAAGTGTTATTAAAACTAAAATGTTGTTCAGATCTTTTTAAAAAGATTTAGTAATATAATGTTTTTTTTTCTCTTATTTATTTAATACATTTCTAATCTTTCAATCACAACATTCTCTAAAATATCTTTATTAAAAACAAAAATCTTCTTTAAACCTTTAATGTGTTAAGTATTTTGTATTAAAATATTCAAAGGATTTTTTGGATTTGAAAAATCGGTAATTTCAAAATGAATATTTCCTATTTAGCAAAGCAATTGATTGCCTACTGAAATCATTAAATTGCGGTTTGTAATGTCATAAGTACTTTAACTATTTTAAAGATTTTCTGCAACAAGATGACCTGTTAAGAGTTTAATCTTTTAAGTCCTTTGAACCTTTTCTAGTATTTTTATACACTCAAGTGATACTTAAAATTTTATAAAAAACCACTTTACATTTTTAAGTGTTCCAAGTAAATTGTAAGTACTTAATTATTTAGTTTAAGTTGAAGAATTTAAGATGAAGGATTAAACTAATTCCATTTTTTTTTTAACAATAGGTTTAAGAAATTAAATTGTTTGTGGTTTTATTGTGCTCTTAGATGAGGAATTAAAACCAAAATCGGCATACAGCAAATTTTGCAATAAGGTATAAAGTTTTCATTTTATTCTAGTTTAGGTTTTTCAAATTTCTTAACTATGAATGAATAGTCTCATATAAATTTTGTAAGATTTAGTCAGTTATTGTTTTGAACTAATAGACATAAGAACTATTTTAAGTAATGAGATATCCATTTCGAGGTTCCCTACTTTTTTAAAGAAAAAAACACAGAAAATTCCAATTTAATGGGGAATGTTTATTATCATTTGAAAGAACATTCTTTGGCATTTATTTTTTGAAGATTATGTCTATCAAATGTTGGCCGTTGCTACGTCACAGATGGTCCATCCGTTGAGTCTAATTTTCGATGACTCGTTCGAGCATTTCGACTGGTAATTGGCGAATGACACGAGTGATGCTTTCCTCCAAGGCCTGAATCGAAGCGGGTTTGTCCGCATAAACTTTAGACTTTACATATCCCCACAGGAAAAAGTCTAACGGTGTGATATCACACGATCTTGGTGGCCAATCGACCGGCCCAAAACGTGAAATTATGTGCTCACCGAAATGTTCTCTAAATATATCCATTGATTGATGCAATGTGTGAGAAGTGGCGCCGTCTTGTTGAAACCAAATGTCGCCGAGATCACGAGCTTCAATTTCAGGCATCAAATAGTCGGTTATCATGGCACGATAACGGTCGCCATTGACGGTTACTTTCGCACCAGAAAACTGCAAAATCAACTTTTTTCTTGATTTAATCATACACAAAAATTGTTGTTCACATTTAATAATTCAACAAAATTCACTGCAGAATAAAATCAGCATCATGTTACTGAACGCGTAATTCGGATCAGCGTTGAATAAATCAGAAAAAACAACAAACAACGCGTATGAGTGTATTCATAATTAAAACAAAATAGAAACACATTTCATAAATGATATTGTTTACATTAGGATGGGACTTAAATCCGCTTTTTTAAAATTTTTATTAGTAATAAAAATATTCTTCTTTGTGAAATATAAATATTTTTTTGGAAAAAAAATTTAGGTCGATATCTCAGGCTTGCCTAATCCGGAAAAATTTAAATATTGTCTAAATTTTTTTTTATCTATTTTGATTCGAAAATTAGGCAATATTTAACTTTAACCGGATTGGGCGAGCCTGAGATGTCGACCTAAATTAGGAAAAAAATTTACAAAGAACAATATTTTTGGTATTCCTAATAAAAATTCTAAAAAAACGTATTTTAGACCCACCCTAATATACATATAACTTTTATGAAATGTGTTTCTACAAAACCACCCCCTTTTTGTAGATAAGAAACTATTTTGTTTTAATTATGATTACACTCATACACGTTTTTTGTTGTTTTTTCTGATTTATTCTACATCAAAATAATTATTGTTGGCTCGAATGAACAGAATAAAATCAATGGTTTAACAACGACCGATGATTATAAATCAGTGACAAAACAATTTGCACGTCGTTTGATTGATTTAAAATCATCAACAAATATGTATGTGTGTTGGAGTATATTCAGCGTTTGAACGCAAACACATATTTATACTTGTGTTGATTGCGTATAAACGTTTTGCAATCAGCAAATGCAGTTTCCTTGGGTATGCACCGGCATGATTCCACCGCCCCACAAACCACACCAAACCGTTGTTTTTTGAATGAAGTGGCAGTTCTTGAATCTCTTCAGGTTGCTCTTCGTCCCAAATGCGGCAATTTTGTTTGTTTACATACCCATTGTGCCAGAAATGGTCCTCATCGCTGAACAAAATTTGCCTCGAAAACATTTCTCACAGAACGTGAATATTCGTAATAAAGTTGAACGATTTGTAAACGTTGTTCTGGCGTAAGTCTTTCCATTATAAAATGCCAAAAAATACTAATCAAAAATAACATGACACGACACGACTCACACGTGATCTGTCAAAAAAAGGCTATTGAAAAAAGTATCTCTACTTGAATCACTCTTTATGTTACTTGCAAAATTTGGGTTGCCTACGATTAACGCACACAGAGTCTAAACGTGAATTTTTTTTTTGACCACAAGTAATAGCTGCTCCAAATTGTGCATTTTACGGGTTTTGAGGCCGATGATAATTTTTAAAATTATAAATTATTTTAAGTATATCTAAAATTAGGTTGTCTACGACTAACGCATACTGGGCAAGAAATTGAATATTTTTGGCCAAAAATCACAACTGGCTGAAATTATGCATTATAGGGATGATTTCTGAAATGATATCTAATGATAAAAAATCAAAATGTCAAGGACTCTAAATTCGCAATTGGATTTTGTAAATTTAAAATGGCGACCAAATTTATAAAATTCAAAAGTTGTCTAATGATATACATATGTACATACAAAGGTCATATGTGTACAGTTAAATAAAAAAGTTTATAGAAAAATTAGCACGCAGAGAAAGCAGATACATTGTGACAACCGAATTTGTTGCCAAGAGAATGGTTTGGTTGGAGCTACCAACATATTTGTTTGTGGAAACCGAAATTCGTTTAATACAACAGAATTTCGATTGAAACCATATATTTCAATTGGATCAGGAATCATTTCGTTGCGACGACCAAATAATTAGGTTGCTGCAACCACTTTTTTTAGTTGGCGAAAATGAATCTGTTTTCAATACCGCTTTACAGACTTTGTAATATATTTGTGTAAAAAATAATTTTTAGATAAAAGTTCTATCCTATTCTCTATTTTAAAATTACAGAACTTTTTACTAATCGCCGTTGCAGATTTTAGCAAAATATTTTAATAATTTTTTTTAAAAACGAGTTGTTAAAATTTACTAAAATATCTGATACAATATAGGGGTGAAAATTTTTAATTTTAATGCAATCTATTGTAGTTTAAAATTAGTATTGAGGGTGTATTACAAAATAACAAATTATTTCAAGCAAAGATTGCAGAGTCTGGTATTCAAAAAAATAATCTAACAAATTACAGTATTCAAAACTGGTGGATTTTGTTGCGACAGTGCACCAAATAAATATTTTAAAATAAAATTGTATAACACTTAAAATAATTTATCATTTTAATGAATAACTTTTTTTGTATATTTAATCATAGTATTTTGGTCGTGCTTTTGCGAAAAAAGCTGTCAAACTTCTAATAAAAAATGATTTTACACTTGTATGGTATGGAATTGTCGGGAAATTGCGGTGTATTTTTTCGCAGCAATTTAATATAAAAGACCGTTTGACATTTGGCTTCGTTACGATTGGGGTTTTAAAGTTTGTATTACAGTTTTTGGGCTTTAAACATAACCAACATTTTTGAAATGGTCATTTTGACCATTTGCAGTGGCCAGCAAGATCGTCCGAATTCACCGCTCCAGACTTTCTTCTTTGGAGTTTTTTAAAGGCACAAGTCTATGTGAACTTTGGTAGCTCTCAAACAAAATATCTGACAAGGGTGTGAGAGCTTATCGTCCAAACTTTTCTCCAATACGATGTGAAATACTTTAAAAAGAGTACAAATTATCAACAACAATGCTGTGCAGGAATGAAAAAAATATAAAAGTCCAATTAATATATAGCAATATAACATCGGTTGAATGTTTTGGTCCCCCCCTGTATATATTATAGGTCCGCTTTTGGAAGAAGATTGAAATTTGAACAGAATATTTTTTATACCCTCCGCCATATATGGTGAGGGTATATATCAGTTTGTCATTCCGTTTGTAACATGTCGAAATATAGGTTTAAGACCCCATAAAGTATATATATTCGTGATCCTTATGCAATTTTAAGTCGATTTAGCGATGTCTCTGTCTGTCTGTTGAAATGGCAATCACGGCCCGAAGACACAAGCACCTAGATTATTGAACATCCTCCAGAGCATTTTGCTATTGAAAATGAGCAAAATCGGTCCAGCGGTTAAAAAGTTATGAGTGAAAGTTTGAAGGTACGTCTTATTTTTCCATACAAATTGGTGTATTTTAGTACAATTTCGTAGTACCGACTGCAACAAAATATATTTTTTAAATATTTTTCACCTTAAATATTTTTTTCACCACTAAAATTTTGTTCACCAAAAAAATTTTTCACCTCAAAAAATTTTTCACCTCGAAAATTTGTTTTCACCTACATAATTTAACTTCTAAAGTTGTATATATTATTTGTATCAAAAACAGTAGAGAACTTTTTTTTAGCATATTGGTGGAGGGTATTCAAAGATTCGGCACGGTCGAATTTAAGCCGTTGTTTACTTGTTTTTTTTTTTAATTTCCAATAATAAGAAACATCGTATCGCTTTTATTGGTTATTTTGCATGACATTAATATAGGGTAATTTTTTCAAACGTTTGGGTTTTGAAAATTTACACACAAACAAAAAAACACAAAAAAATTTGGAAAATTGAATCAAATATTTATTTGGGGCGATAAAGATTATTTCATGTAAATCTTGCCCGTGGCTATGCCGTAGGTGTTCCATCCGTGAGCTCCAATTTTGTCATACTTTTTCCAGCATTTCGGCCGGTACCTTACCTATGGCAGCTGTAATGCTGTCTTCCAGGGCTGGAATTGTGGCTGGCTTGTCCCTGCACACGAGAGACTTTACGTATCCGTGGTATCAAATCGCATGATCTTGGCGACCAATGGACTGCTCCAAAACGTGAGATTTATTGCTCACCAAACTCAATAGGTTCATGGTATCGCGTGTCGTGTGGCATGTGGCACCGTCTTGTTGAAACCACATGTCAACTAAGTCTTCCATTTTGGACAAAAAAACATCGTAAACCATCGCACGGTACCTTGCTCCATTGACTGTAACGTTGCGATTTTCATTGTTCTTGAAGAAGTACGGTGCAATGATGACGCCGGCCCACAAACTGCACCAGACAGTGCATCTTTCAGTGTGCATTGACAGCTCTTAACTGCCTCTGATTGCTCTTTACACCAAATTCGGAAATTCTTTTAGTTGACGTTCCAATCGATGAAGACAATTTTCTGCAATTTTCAACATTTCTCGCACAGCACGAATTTTGATAATAAATTTGAATGATATGCAAGCGTTGTTCGTTTGTTAGTCTATTCATGGTGAAATGGCAAATCTTACTCAGCATTTTTTGGCATTGCCGCATGTCATAAATCTTTTCTTTACACTGAAAAAATGTACACCGAAAAAATCACCCTTTATGAGCAGTAAAACCCTAACATTTTCCTGCTTTAATTTAAATTCCAAATTATTTTGTCCATATGAAGAAACCACAATATATTTTGTTGTTGATACTGCTAATAAATATTTACATTTTTAGTTAAAGTATAAGTAGACATAATTTTCACACAATGGCATAATCATTTGTTATTTTTGTATTTATAATTTTATTTTTATTTTTTTTTATTTAAGCTTATTAAACTTCTGTGTATTCCATATCAATATATATTTCTCTACGCAATATCGATCGAGTTGTACGGGGTACTTATGCCAGGCAAATGTATATCATTCACAATAAGGTGTCAATTTATTGTAGTGAAAGGTGCAACCGTCTACGGTTGTCGTTCAAAACGGCACTCAGGTTGTTAATACCACCGTATTGTAATGATATTATATTGATGATCTCATATACTTATACACGTACTTATCGTTTAGTTAAATGCCGCCATGCAGTTTATGGTAATTTATTATATATACATTTTTTTTTAAAAAAGTTACTACGAGGTTAAATTTAATAAGCATTTTTTAACAGCATAAAAAGAAGTGGTAAATATTTTGACATTTGGATTTTGGTGATATTAACAATGTTAAGGTATTGAAATTTTAAAAAAAGAACAGTAGAAAAGTGATTTGCGTTACATTTGCAATGAGAAGAAAATAGTTTCGCAACTTGTCCTATATTACAAAATCGAAACCTGAGACAAAGAATTGAAACTGAATTGAATAAAATTAGGTGACCTTTTTATGATTTACAAATTCCGCTTTTAAATCTTCGTTTGAATAATAATATAAAAATAAATCCCACAGTTTCCTTTTGAAATTGGAATCGAATACATTTAAATGAATGGTTTAAAATTTCATTTTCATTTGCTTTTGTAGAAAAATGTTGTCAAAACTAAGTTCATATATGATTAATATTAAATTTCATTTTCATATTTTTCAATCTTATTTCAAAAATCTACAACTTTCACATCTATGATTTTAAAATGAAAATAAACACCAAACTACCTGTTAGAAAAAAATTTGATATTTTATAGATGTTCACTTTTGATGGGAATTTTTTTTTTTAATGTTTACTGTATATATTTGGCAAACATCATCACCATCATGATCATCAGCAACTTTTATCAGCTGTATCAAATTGCTTATAGTAAACAGGATCTTAATGGTTTCTTATTGTTTTGTTACCCTTTCGTTACGTTTTGTATTTAAAAAAAAGGAAACACAAATTTACAACCTGTTGTATAGAAATTTTATACGCTTTTTAAAAGGATTTAAAAAATATCCTTTGATTAATTTTGTTTGCGTAAAATAATTGTAAAATACATTTACTGTACAGGAAGGAAATAGATATTTTGTTGCGCATTTCTTTTTGAAAAGATTTGAAAAGAAATTGAAAGGAATTTTTATTTTTTCTTTTTCATTACATATTACTACTTTCATTATCCTTTCCCTCAAGGAAGAGATTAATTATATATGGAAAGTGAAGAAATATGTTGTGGGCTGATAAATAATGTCGGCATACAAAAAGAATATGTTACAGTGTATTTATTGTTATTGTATTATAAAAGTACCTTAAAAAAGTAATTTTTTTTTGAAAAAATTAATTTTTCACAAAAAGTAATTATTATTTCAATAAAAATTACAAGAAATTATTTAAATATAGATACACACATAGAAAATAAAAATAAATACATCTGTGTGTGTTGTGTTTTGTAAAATAACATACAAATAAACAAAAAGTTTAAATTTGAAAAACAAACCACAAAAGTAGTTTTTTCTTACTTTTGGCAGTTAAAAATTGAGGGTTATTTTAAACGACTTTCTATTGTTTTTACTACTTTTGTCAATTATTAAACAATGATTGGAAATAAACAACAACATGGGTTGAATATAATGAAAAATCAGTAGTCCTCCTTTTGACTGTATTTTCGATTAATTTAATATGTATTTTAAGTTGTTTTGAACGAAGTAATATTGTGAGTGTACCAATAAAAATATTGTGAAAAAGAACTTTTATGGGAAAAGGTACTTTTTTGACAAAAAATATATATATAGTTTTTGAAAAAGTTCTTTAGTTTTGAAAAAAAGATATACATTTTTTTTTCTTATATATATTTCTCATATATTTTTTTTTTTTTTTTTTTGATAAAAATTTTCTATTTTTTTTAAAGGATAGTTTTCGGGTGGAGCGGTCTACCCGGGTTTTCGGTCCACCCGGCCAGACCGGAAGACTGGTCTGACCTGGTAGACTGGTCTGCAGTGATTGTGATGTAGCAGTGATTGTAATGTGAATGTATACATGTTTGAATTGGTACAACCCTTGCTAAAGGCTATGTTTTTCTGTAAATCGGCTAAGAATTTCGTGGTCTCGACTAAGAATTTTTCTGTAGTCGCATCATGGGTGGCTAAAAATTTGGTAGTTTGTTCATCCTGGTTTATAGGGTCCTGGGTATAACTAGTCCTAAGTCTACTTTTTTTATTAAAACTGAGATAATGATAGATTTAATTAGATTTAACTCTTCGAGAAAACATTTAAAAAAAGTCAAAAAATACTTACAAGAAAAGAAACTAGTTAATAAATAAAAAACGTTTAAAATTTTTACAGTTTTATACTGCGTATGACCATTTTTTTTTTATTGATTATTTTTTTTTTTGTTTTTGCAAAAATTATAATTAGTGTTAGTAAAATAGTATTTGTTCTTATTTTATATGTGTGGTGCTTTTAATCTTCCTCTTTTGTTTATGTAGATGTTGTTATGTATTTGCATACGTTTTTGCTGTTTGTTGTGTTAGTAAATTCTTAAAAAATTAATTTATTTTTGTAATTCATTAGAAAGTTCAGTGTGGGGTTAAAATCATAGTCCATTTTCACAGTCATACGTTTTTACAATTTATTTGCATTATTTTTTATCTAAACTTTAGCGGTAGCACGAGGTTCCAAACTAATTTTAAAACCATTAGCCATCTTCAAAATAATATCACCCTGTAATTGGAAATCTTTTTGTTCACGTGATGATGAAACGCTGTAGTTACGTATGATAGTCGAAAGTAATACTTTCAATTGCAGCATAGCAAATTTACGACCCACACAACTACGTGGTCCAGCACTGAAAGGTATGTAACTGTAGTAATGTCTTTTAGCCGCACGATCAGGTAGGAAATTATCAGGATTGAATTTGTCTGGCTCAGGATAAATATCAGCTCGTCTGTGGACCATATATTGGAATACAATACAAGTTGTACCTTTAGCCACCATGTAGGGACCAGACTTCAATTTAAGGTCTTCCTCTACCTTACGAGCAATCAAAGGTACTGGTGGATACAAGCGTAGAGTTTCACAAATAACTCGTTCCAAATAAGACATTTGCAAAGTATCGGCAAATGTACAATCACGTAACATATCATCACCAAAAATAGTTTGCTGCTCTTCATAGACCCGTTGTTGGACGTCCTTGTGAATACCTAACAAACACAGAGCAAAACTGGAACCAGCTGCAGTTGTATCATGACCCTGAAATAAAGAAAATTTTAACATTTTATGCACACGCAGTGATACACCAAAGAAAACAAAAACATAAGTTATAGTCGGATATACCGAGTATATGATACCTTACACCACATTACGATTTGGGTGATATTCCTGGAATCGTATCATATTCCTGGAAGGAAATAATAAAAACGTAGTTTTGGGTCAAATAGTTTTGGTAGCACAAAGTCTTAATTTGTCCCATATTAGAAAGAATCAGAGATCCGGACTATATGCAGTATGTTAGTTCAGATATTCTGGATTCCAAATTGATACATCACAGAGAAAATTTCAAAATGTTGATCAGGGGGATTGAAACTTTTTATCTCACACTTTTAGCTAGCACAAAAATGATGTGTTGGGTTCTACACTCCCAATTGCTACAATTCATTCAGCAATTTTATACCAAAGAATGAAAAAACCACGTAAGTGTTATGAAATTTTTGTAATTGTACGAACCTCTCGGCCCTCAAAACATTGCAAAAACAATAACCGAGATTAACTGAGCCAAAGTTGGACCAGTTTCTGTTTGCCCAGTATGAGCAATATCTGCTTGATGAATAAAATTATGTAGGTTCCGTGCAAGGAGCTGCTTAAAATCGCTTTGGATTGGTAATAACCATTAAGCTCAATACATTTGAGCTTAGATAAGATTTTTCAATGGCAAATTTTTAACAGCTATCGTTCTGGAAATACAAACTTATATGGCAAATGTCATCCAAGTGTCTCCCATTTAACATAGAAAGACAAACCAAAGGTCATCACTATATCGATGGAGAAAGTGATTCTGATAAGGAAAGTACCACCAACTATATATTCCGGTTTTGATGAAATTAGGATATGTGATAGAAAAGACAAGTAATAAAAGGCTAAATTCGTCTGTGCCGAATCTTTGAATACCCTCCACCAATATCCTAAAATAATGCTCTCTACTGTTTTTGATACAAATAATATAAAAAAACTGTTGAAGTAAAATTATGTAGCTGAAAAAATTTTTTGAGGTGAAAAACTTTTTTAAACGTGACAAGAACTTTTTTGGTGGAAAAAAAATTAGAGGTGAAAAAATTTTTTGAGGAGAAAAAATTGTTTGTGGTGAAAAAATTTTTGAGGTAAATACAAAATATAATTCAATTCTAAGCGACTGGTGAAAAAAGTACGAGAAAATATATTATGTACCAGTCGCTACTATGAAACTGTACTTAATTTGTATGGGCAATTTAGAGACAACTTTTCATTTTCACTAGTTTTTTTAACGATGGACTGCACAAAAAAAAACTTTTAAAAGCATAGTTTTTGGCAAATACTCAATTTTGTTACTGGCTAATTGGGACTAGCTCTGAAGCTGAATATGCCTAGAGTATTAGAGCAGTAGAGTATTATTGATTTTCTATTTTTTTCGTAACATAAATGAATATTTGCCAAAAACTATGAAAAATATATGTTTTATGTGCATATAATACCTTAATTTTTTAAATCAATATTCATTGAGATGTTTAAGGGCACAATATTGCACTTTATTCATGTGTATTTTTTTATGAAAGAAAAAATTAACATAAATATACATTTGCCAATCCCTCAATTATCAAAAATTATACAAATGCAATAAAAAAAATACTATTTTTATCTATGAAAATTTCTTTTTCGACATAAAAATGTGAAACAAATGCTTTTATTACGTCAAACATTTGAAAAATTAACTTTTTAATTATATAATAAGTCAAGTAGAAATCTTAATGCATTATAATTTGACGTATGTAGTTAATTTATTATTTTTGGTAAATAAATTTATTGAAAGCCTATCCAGGGCTATGTCGACCTAGCCATGGGGCAGGGTATTGTTTTAATGTTATTCTGCGCCACCTATTCAAAAGTAGCGGCACTAAAGCAATTATGTATTTTGCTCTTTCTTTATATATAAATGTCTTTGGTTACAAAAACAAAAAATACATTTTATGGAATGAAACGAAAAACCAACAAAGCTTAACAGAAAAAAAAATAGATACAGAAAAATTGTAGAATTTTTGAACCGCTGGACCGATTTTGCTCATTTTTAATACCAAACTGCTCGGGAGGATGTTCAATAATCTGGGTAAAAATAGGCACCCCCGCTTGCGACTTCGCGTTGTGATCGCCCTTTTAATAGACAGACGGACAGACAGACAGACAGACAGACAGACGGACATTGCTAAATTGCATAAGGATCACGAATATATATACTTTATGGGGTCTTAAACCTATATTTCGACATTTTACAAACGGAATGACAAACTGATATATACCCTCACCATATATGGTGGAGGGTATAATAAAAATAGATGGTAGAATTTCAGACATACTTGGGTAGTTTTTTGTTCAGCAGCATCTCAAGAACGTTTAAAATTTTATACAAAGGAAGTTTGATAAACATAATGCATATGTTTTACCATAGGGTTGCCAAGTTGATCCGAAAAATACAAAATAGAAAAAATTCGAGTCCGCTTTAGTGTTAATAAGGAATAAATTATGTGAAATTGACAGCCTTCTCCATTTAAAGTATAGTAGCATTACCTCAAGAAATGCTTTCCTTGGCATGTGGTTCCTTTAGTTTAAATACCGTAAAAAGCTATAAAAACGAAGAAAACAAAAACAATTTTTTGAAGCCCCTTAAAATTCCGAGGTGGTCCAAAAGCCGAGACAGGTCGATCTTAAATTTTCCTTATCTATCACGTAACCAAATTTTATCAAAATCGGAGTTTTAAAGTTGGGATACTTTTCTTGTAACTTGTAAGTGGGTCCCATTATTTTTGAGAGTTACACGCATCAACACATACTTCCCAGCAAAAATGAAGCTACCAAAGAAGCAATAAAAGCAAGACTACTATGGCAAAGTCATCACTTCTTTTCTAATGGTTTCATCGATGAATATAACATTAGCGTGTCATAGGATGGAAGTATTCAAATGTAGCTACTTGCATTACTCATACTTTACTCTAAGGAAGCAATGATAATACAATGATTAGGTATTCTGATGCATGAGTGCAAAATGTTCATATACTTTGTGGTATTTAAGCTGTGATTAAAATTTAATTCATAAGAATGCAGAAAAATAAGTGTAAAGAAGCGAAATTTTTACATTGATATACAAATACTCTTTATCAGAACAAACAAATAATTCTGCATTAGTGAAAAAGCATTTTTGAAACATTTTTCAAAAATTTTAATGAATTTTTAGACAAATTTTAAAATATTTTTGGATAATTTAAAAACTGGTTGCACAATTTGGAAACATTTTTAGACAATTTTAAAATATTTTTGAACAATTTTAAATAATTTTTGCACTATTTTAAAACATTTTTGGGCAATTTGAAATAATTTTTACACAATTTTAAAATTATTTTGATAAATTCTGAATTAAATCTAGAAATGGTGTAGTGTTAAATAATAAACATAATGCAAAAGTGCACAGATTGCGTCCTCATAAATATTTAAGGCTGAAAAAATGCAAATGACAGGCCAGCTAGTTTCAATTAAAGGGCAAAAAAAATCTGTTTTTGTTTTGATTTTTCAAAACTTTTATAAAAATTGCAAAACTGCATAAATTCTAACCCTCATGAAATTTTAAACAAAAATATAAAAAATTATTTAATAAAAAAAATTAAAAAATTGCATCAGACTATATTTTCAATTTGAATAAATGATTTAGATTCAAAAAATATACGATATACTATAACTTATGCTTTAGAAGTAATGAAGAGTGATATTTTAATATATGCATCGGGTTTATATCCAGATCACTGCATTTGAAATATGAACACATGAATTCTTTTGGAAGTGCCTTAGAATAACACCAAAAAATTATAAAAGAATGTCAACTGAAGTTTAGGAAGCAATGAAAGAAGTTATAGTCAAAGAATGACTACCATTTTTTTGCTGGGTTAATATATCCCGTTTTCACAGATTGCTGTTGGGTACAAACATTTAGTATTTTCACTTACCTCAAACATAATTGTATTAACTTCATCCATAACATCCTTGTCGGTCCATTTAATATCTGGACTCTTTTCCATTTCCATCATTGCATCCAACAACGCTAAGCGACGTTTTTCTCCAACATCATTTTCATCAATATCATCCAAATCATCACGCAGACCGTCCTTTTTAGCCTGTTGTTTTTTCTTCATGGATTCTTCAACTTTTTCGATAATTGCTCTTTCGTCAGCATTAAAATCCTTCTTACGATCGTCTACAACCTTACGTGTCATACTCAAAATAATATTTAATAATTTATTATTTTCCACGCGCATTTTCGTAAAATTGTATGTAGCATCTAAACGATAAAACAATTTCAATTGACGATTATGTAAAATATCACACATGTCCATAACAGCTTGAGCATATTCGGCGCTCTTTTCCGTATCTGGTTGATTCTTGCAACCCATAGCTGTGGTCAACAAAATGTCAACCGTTGTCTCTGACATGTACTTGTGACAATCGAATTCTTTGCCCACAGTTGAGGCTAAACGTCCCACAACAGCTTTCGAATGTTTATTGAAGGTGGGTACAAAACTCTTTAAAATACTTTGATGAAAAGTGGGAGCAATCATTTTGCGATGATGACGCCAATGATGACCTTTAGAAATTAAAAGACCATCACCAAACCACGGTTGGAAAAAACTATATTCTACAGATTTTTCCAAATGCTTGTAACCACCCAATATCAATTCAATATCACTGGGATTTGTCAGAAATATTACATTCATAGTACCCAACATAACACGTACAGTTTCACCATGTTGACCAATAAGACTTTCAGCCGTTTTTAAAATTTGAGCATTGTTACGACCTAACGCCAAATGACCGTGACCAACTAATGGTGCTTGTGGTGGCGTAGGAATAGTATCCATTAGTTTATATTCTTTAGTATTGCGACGATAGTATTCGAACAGCACTGCTATAATACCCAAACCGAATAGAATTGTCGTCAAGGAACTAGGTCCTGCAGGAGACGCTGCTACTGTTTCGTGTAGTGTCTCCACTGACATGATGTAAATATCCTTTAATAATCCGTTTAATGTTTACTGGAATGCTACTACGGCTCACTTATATGAAATTTCTTATTTCGATATAATACTTGGGAAACGATTTATACTCGACCACTATACAAGTGGAACTAATGTCAGTTCTTCTGTCTAGCCGGACTTTATAATATTCATTTTTGTCCCTTTGAATATGCATTTTAGTTGTTTGAATATAGAAAAATAAATTCAAGTACACGATATTGTTGTTGTTGATTGCTAAATGCAATCCAAATTATTAATTTTCTATTATAATAATGAATTCGCATTTATAAATTAAATGACCTATTTTTCTGCGTACTTTGATGAGTTTGCAAAATCAATTTTAGCTAAAAAAAAAAAAAAAAAACAAGAAAACACAATTAATATTTTTTCATAATAACTGCTAAAGGTAAAAATATTCTTGAATATCTGCTGTAATATTTAGCTGAGCTTATGGCAGATCAAATTATATTTGGAGATTTACTGACATCTAAATTGATCCGAAAAATGGCAGATCAAATTAGATTTAATTATTTAGTAAGATATAAATTCATCCGAACAAATTCAGCAGAAAGTAAGGCCCAAATTTATCCGAAAAAATTGAAGATCGAATCGTAGTAGATAAGATACAACAATATATTATACGGACTCTAGTTAAAAATATAAAAAATGTGTAAAAATAGACTTTCTAAAAAAATTTAATTAATACTTAAAAAAAATTGAATTAAAAAACACAACGCCTTCGTCAAGAAGCAGCTTAATTCACACAGCCACACACTTCTATAGAAAATGGCTGACTTATTTAGACAACACTCCTCGTATAATTGTGTTATATATAATTATATATCTTCGGAAATTATATATTGTGAGGCCCATTCGTTATAACGCATCACATTTTTGTATGAATTTTAATACACATTTAGCATTTTAAAATATTCTGTGTCTACTAGTAGCTAAATGTCTAAACTAGAAGGTTTAAGAAGAAAAAATATTTATATATATTTTTTTTTTAATATTTTCACCTTTTTCTTCACATTTTTTTACTAATTATTCGTTATATCGATTATAAATTGTTTTAAACATTCGTGATATAATGTATTCAATGAAAACAATTAGGTCATACGCTATTACGCGATATACTGAGTGCTGGTAATACCGGGATTCGACTGTAATTATATAATAATATATTTGTATTCTTCTTTTAAATTGAGTTTGAGATCTTTTTACAAAAATAATGATTATTTATTTTCTTTTCCAATATTTCGTCTCCACATTGAATGACTTCTTTTTTTTTATTATTTCCCTGAAGAAGTCACCCAATGTGGAGACGAAATATTGGAAAAGAAAATAAATAATCATTATTTTTTTTTTTTCAAAAAAATCTCAAACTCAATTTAAAAGAATAATACAAGTATAATATTGAATATCGAATAAAAGAAAATAAATTTAAATAATATATTTGGGTATTTGAAAAAATGCTACATATCATGACTTAATGAAACTTAATTGTTCCTGTATGTATCTGATTATATGTAATTATATATAATTATATTTAATTATATAGAGTTCTATGTAATCATATCTTATAGACTTTGCTTTGTTTTGCTTGTTTTACTTATATTTGCTTTTTTCTGCTTTAAAATAGCTTTTTCTAAAGATTTTTGAGTTTTAAATTTTATTTTTTCATATTTTAAGCGCCTCAGTGCTTTTTTTTTATAAAAAAATGTTTTGCTGCTTATTGTTCTTTTTTTAAGAAAAAAAATGTATTACAGTTATAATATTTAAATTTTTGAAACAAAAAAATATATAAATTTGTACCACTAACAGGTCTTGATAATTATAAGAATCTAGATTATTATAAATATCTTATATCCTGTCAAAAATTTCTGGGTTTTATTGCACCAAAACCGGTTAAAATTTTTAATTCTTGAAAAAAAAGTAGCCATTAATGAGACGATTAAAATATATAAAACAAATACAGAAAAAACTAAAATCGAGTTTCAATTAAAATATTTGTAAATATAATTAAAAATTTAATTGAATTTGAACAAGCAAAAAAAAATTGTTATATTAATTGTTTTTTTTTTTTTTTTTTGTTAAAATTAATTGACATTTTTTAATTATTTTTTTAATCGTATTAACTAAATTTTTAATAAAAAATCTGTAACAATTTCAATTAAAGTTTTAATTAAACTTCTAACCAAAAAATCAATTAAAATTTTAATCAAATATTTTTAATATGTTTGTGTGTAATTCATCAACGCATGACAATTTCTAAATACTTTGTACCAAATAGTTCAAAGGAGGTTCCAATAGCACCACAAAAAATATGTTACTATGGTACCAACTTTATCATAACTGGTGCATACGCATACGTAGTGTTGCCAAAAAAGTTAGTTTTTCATGTTCCCAAATTGCTAAATAATCCAATTTTCATTTTTCCTGAAATTTTGTTTGCTAAAAATTAAATATAAATATTCTAGAAAAAAGGTCGCCTCATAAAAGAATTGAAATTTTAAATTTGTTTTTTTAAATTTTAAAATATGCCTTTAAAAACATGATTCCTTGATTTAATTTTTAAATCTGATTCAATTTTTAACAAATCGATTTGCAAAATTCTGCTCATTGTTTAAATAATTTTCTACTCTATTCAATTAATATTAAATTCACAGAATTCAAATTGATTAAGTTTTAACAAATCAAATAATCAAAAATCGTTCGCAAACAGAATCACAAAACAAATTATTCAATCGAGTCAAAATTTAATCATTAATATGAAGTGATTATAATTTATTTATAGATTCATAAAATTAATAATATGAAATAAAATGAATTATCAAGCTCAACATTTTTAACCAATACGTCATAAATTTAGCAGAAATAGCTTTCGTTAATCGATCTTAAAAATCAATCTAAATTTAATTTATTTTTATCAATGAATTTTCAAATCTAAAAAACGAGCGCGGTTCTCTTTCTTAAAAAATTTAGTTAAGACGCTTTAATTAATACGCATTATATTAATTATATTTTTAATAAACATGCTTTTTTATTGTTTTTTTTTTTCGTTTCGTTTTTTCGTTATTTTATCGCTATTTCATCAAAATATGTAACGTTAATCATCGTTATCGAAATAAACAAAATGATATGATATCTTTAACGATATCGAAAATAATGGTGGTAACGATGTCTAATTTATAATATTGCAGTAAATTCTTTTTTTTTTTGCATTTTTAATATTTTTGATACATATTTTAACAATTATAACGAGAAGTAAATACAATGTAAAACATACAAACTAAGGCATTCTGGAGTTTTAATAACAGCTGCAATCGGTTTCTGACCTTATAAGTGCATCTAAAAATATTAAATAGAATTTTTTGCTGTATGCATATTTCTCATTGGCCCTGTACCCACCAAAACGCTACGTGTGTGTAAAAAGAAAAAGATCATTTATCCTGGAGGAATAATAATAAATATATAAGGTTCGCACGAAATATCTAAAAATCCACATAACTGTTCTTCCTGGAACCCCCCAACAATTTGGAAAATACTTAGCAATTTTTTTCGGTTATTTAAATTTTATATGTAGTTTTCATCAGAAAATAAAAGATTTATCCGATAATAAAGAATTTTATAAGTCTGAAAGCGGATTAAAAAAATATATATGTATGTATGTATATAGCTTACTTACCAAACAAATTAATTTTTTTTTTCAATAATTTAATTAAAAAAAGTTTGATTATTGTGTGACATTTTTGAAAGTTTGTTTCAAAACAAACAGTTTTCAAAACTAGTTTTTGTTATTTTATCGTTATTTTTTTAAAATTATAATATTATATCGACATCATATTTAATATTTAATTAATCATATTTAATGTAGCTTAAAATTATAGGTTTGATTTTAGGGCTTGACAACAAGTGTTATTATTATGTTGTTTGAACTTAAATTGAACTATGACTCAAGGCTTGAATTAAAGTATATTCTCACTGTAATGTTCGACTTGAATTCCAGTGTCCGTTTTGCTGGAATATGCTATTGAATTAAAGGATAACACTTGATTTTAGTTTTAATTCCAGCAAAAATGTTTATTGGAATGATATTTTTATTATTTTTTAATATTGACAAAAAAAAAAACTATTTTTGTATTCCCGCCTTTTTTTAACAAATTGTTGTACATAAGTTTTCAAACTATGTTTAATTTATTAATTATACAAAAAAAAAATCCCTTTAAGAAATCACCCAATGTGGTGACGAAATATTAGGATAAATAAATATTGATAATTAAATTTGTTAAATAAAAAAGATCTTAAGCTCAATTTAAACTAATATGGTGGTAATTGGTGGTGAAAAACCAGGAAGTTATCAAAAAGTTGCATTTAAAAACTACTTTCTCACAACTTATAAATTTCAATTATTATAACAAATGTTTCCTTCATTTTGTGAAGAAAATTTAAATAAATTTAATGTAAATTTTCATCTGCTTAAAATACTCTCTGTACAGCAACATAAAAAAGGATTTCTAAGTAATTGTCCTTGTTTAATTTTATGCAATAATATATTGTTATTTTTACATTATCAGACGGATTTTTAAGATCAATTGTCTTAATCCCTATTTGTATATTTAAATCATTTAGGTTTTGTTAATTGAAAGTGAAAACTATTCATATTCATATCCTTCCGGCGTAAAACATATTCTACAGGATGTTAAAGCAAAAACAATAAATATATTTAAAGTTAAGGAGAACAAGTGTCTGTTAACTATAGAAATTTTATGCATGGACACAAATACAATAATAAAAAAAAATACAATCAGTCACACACTTGTTGGTTCTATTGTAAGGATCGCAATAAAAATCTCCGGAAATTAAAGAATGAGAGTAAATTGAATAAAAGAATTTCATTTTCATTTAAATGAAACCTTAAAAAATCATTTTTGATTTACCCAAAAAACCACAAAATCTTAAATTTTTGCATAAACAATAGCAACTTAATGGAACAGGAGACTTCAAGAAAAAGATCCTTTGTGAAAAAAAAACTACTTTAAGAGGAAACCACCTGGCAATGCACGTGTTTAAAGTGTGTAGGAGTTTGAGAATTAAAAAAAATAAAACGAATGTATATAGTTTAGTTTTCTGCAGTTTTATTACTGTGTATGCGTTTTTATTTATATTTTTTTTTACGATTTTACATAATTACGTTAATAATTTGTTGATTAAAAATTAGGGTTAGTTCAAAGTTAAATATTAGAAACAAACACTTAAAAACGTTCTTAAATTTCTGCAATTAAAAAATAATGTTCAATAGCAACGTCATATTCAATTAAGTTTTTAATTGATTCAATTAAAAAAATATCATTGATAATTATTATGTTTGAAAGTTTAAATATTAATCTTTTTTAATTAAATAAATTACAAAATTAATTGATTCAACAAATTTTTTAATTGTACGAGTTTAAGAAATATTTTTACTTTTTTTTGTGAATAACAGTAAGTTTAATTGTGCTAAGTGAAAAATTAAAAAAAGTTACTACTGCTAGGCAATGTTGTTAAAATCTTTTTTAATTAACCCATTAACGCCCACGGCGATCTTGAATAGATAGAAACCTACATTACAAAATACAATAAAAAAGTAAAATTCTAAAATTTAAGTACTATTCAGTACACCAATAGTGAATGTACTATAAAAATTAAACTACATATTTTGCTTCTGTAATTTTTAAACTCGGTTTCAATTTCGGTTATCCTCGACTTTTACCCGTTACGTATATGTAACAGTGGGAATGAATTGGTTAATGTGTTTAGTATATTACCCTTTAAAAAAAAATTAAAATTTTGCAATCCAAATCCCCCAGAACACTTTTTTTATTTTTTTCATCTAAATCAGTGAACGGCGTTCTTCGAATTAGGTTCAAATTATTTATTCTATATTTGTTAGTATTGTATTGTATTTCTGTGTTCATTTTTTGTAGGTTAGTAATTCTCATTTAGTTTAGTGTTTACTTAATGCATAAAATGTTTAAGCCTTTGGTGCTACATGTTTTCTAGGTTCCAGCAAAATATTAAAACCATTTTCCAATTTCAAGATAATATCGGCTTGTAATTTAAAATCTTCTTCGTTTTCTTTGGAATGGACCATATAATTTCGTACGATAGTTGAGAGTAAAACTTTCAATTTTAACATGGCATATTTACGACCCACACAACTTCTAGGTCCAGCGCTAAATGGTATGAAACTATAATAATGTCTCTTAGCCATATTTTCTGGTAAGAAATTGTCAGGATCGAATTTATCAGGATTTGTATAAATGTCAGCATTACGATGTGTGGCAAATTGTAATATGACTACTGAGGCGCCTTTGGGTATGGTATAAGGGCCTGAGGCCAATTTAACATCATGTTCTACACGTCGGGCAATCAAAGGTACTGGTGGATACATTCTTAAGGTTTCCATAATAACACGTTCTAAATATTTCATTTCCATGGTATCGGCAAAGGTACAATCACGTGTAATGTTTTCACCAAAGATGGCCTTTTGTTCAGCCCATACTTTTTCTTGGATATCCTTGTGTATACCCAACATACAGAGAACAAAACTGGAGCCAGCAGATGTGGTATCATGACCCTAAAAAGAAGAAGAATACAAAAAAAAATCTATTAATTGGAAAAAAATATTTGGCTGATATTTGGTACATAATTTTCTACTGGCTTTATTGAAATTAGTTATAATCGTCCTATATTCAGACCTACTTCCCAAAGTATGGTCCTTTCTGAATTGGTATTAAGACAAACAAATCCATAGATATCTGGTTGAAATTTGGTTTATATGTGAACATAAATCATGTCTCTAAATTTAAGGAAAATCAGAACATATTTCGATCTAGTCCGCGTAAAATCTCACCTTGCCGGTATTTGCTTAAAGTCGACATGACCGACTTTAATTTTTTTACTACTTAGATTAAAAATTGTAATGAATAGAAAATAAAATGGAAATTTTATGATTAAACATCTATTCGAAGCGCTGGAGTATTTAATCTCATTCCATGTCCAGCCAATACTACTGCAGCTAGAATCTTGAAATTTGGAGGTTCTGTCATAAGGGTTTTGTTTTTAGCATTTTTCCCTTTTCAACGTCCATTTTAACCACTTTCCGGACGCAAATTGTAGAAAAACCTTACACGAGGGCGGATCACTGCTCCTATCAAGTGCCACCTTTTAATAGACTGCTGTCAAATTTTGAACAAGTTCCGTCATTTACTTTGCGTTTAAAAGCTGTTTATAACATACAACCTCGTGGATTATTTTAAAAATGGAAAAAAGTGAATTTCAAGTGCTCGTTAAACATTATTTTTTGCGAAAAAAAGAACCGTCAATCAAACCAAGGAAAAGTTTGATAAATACTATGGAGACTCTGCACCATCGATTTCAATAATAAAAAGGCTGGTTTACTGACTTTCGGACGCCCAGTTGAGGTCTCTACACCCAAAACAATTCATATAGTGTTAGCCGATCGGAGATTGAATGTGCGATATGTAGATTGTGGAAGACGTAGGCATCTCCCATGGCTCAGTGGTTTCAACTTTGAACGATCACTTGGGTATGAGAAGCTTTAAATGATCGAACTTGCTCAGTAGTCTATTATCAGGTGGTACTTGATGGGAGCAGTGTTGCATTTCATATAACTACGAGCGAAGTTCGAAAAGTCACGATCCGCCCTCGTATAAGGGTTTTCTGGAATTTGCGTACGGAAAGTGGTTCAAATGGATGTTGAAAAGTGAAAAGTGCTGAAAACCTAAAATTAGCAATAAGTATTCACAAGTAAATCCTTTAGCAACGATCGTTGTAAAAATAGGTTACAAAAGGGGATACTCCTTTAATACCAGGCGAATATGGGCTGATTTCCTGATAGAAACTTGTATTTATATTTTTGGAAATTTGTGCCAAGAATGCGGTAAACATTGTGACTCCAAAGAGGATAAGTCTCCCCCTTGAAGGTCTGCTCAAACTCGAGGTAGGATCTTGAAATTTGGCATCCACCAAGTTAAGATTTCTTTAATTTTTACGAAATGGGCCAAATGTCCACCCAAAGTCTTTGACGAGCAATCTGAAATTTAAAGTATGCATTCCCTGGAGCATGGGTAATTGACAAAAGAAATACTTTGTGAAGTGGCAAAAATGCTATTAAAAAAGCAAGCGTGCACCGCTACTCGCCCAGCCTAAACCCCTAGTATTAGGAATATCTGTGGCCTGTAGGCTTCTTATAAGAACGTGCTAAAAATTTAATTCTAAAGAGAAAAAGTCTCCCTAAATCGCCAAAATTTGAATTTAACAGCATTTTTCTAAATTTTAGCTGAACATTTAGTAATCGAACCTTAATATATTCCAATATTTTAAACTAAATGCCTGGGTAGTTTCGTAATGATAATAAAGTTCTATTAAACCCACCTCAAACATAATAGTATTGACCTCATCGATAACATCTTTTTCTGTCCATTCAACATCAGGATTCTTAGTCATTTCCATCATAGCATCCAACAAAGCTAAACGACGTTTAGCACCTAAAAAAATTATAAAATTAAAGAAAATTTTTTCGAAATCCTTTCATCCTACCTACCCACATCATTTTCATCAATATCATCTAAATCATCACGTAAACCCACTTTTTTAGCTTGCAGTTTTTGTCTAGCAATTTCATCATCTTCCTCAACAATAGCTCTTGAATCAGCATTGAAATTTTCCATACGATCTTTAACCACCTTACGGGTCATACCCAAAATAATACTCATCATTTTGTCGCCCTTCTTACGCATTTGTGTTAAATTAAAAGTCGAATCCAAACGATAGAAAAATTTCAGTTGTCTCTTATGGATTATATCACACATGTCTACAACAGCTTTAGCATATTCCAAACTTTTATTGTCTTCGGGTATCTTCTTAACACCCATCGCCGTAGAAAGTAAAATTTCAACTGTTATTTGAGACATGTAATCATGAACATCAAATTCTTTACCAACTTCTTTGGACATACGTTCGACCACCTTTTTCGAGTGTTTCACAAATGTGGGTATAAAACTTTTCAAAATACTTTGATGGAACGTGGGTGCAATCATTTTGCGATGATGACGCCAGTGATGACCACTAGAAATGAGTAGACCATCACCGAACCAGGGTTTAAAGAAACGATATTCGTCAGATTTTTCCAAATGATGTTGACCGCTCAAGATAATTTCAATGTCGACAGGATCTGATAAGAAGACCACGAGAACTGGTCCCAGCCAACCACGAATTGTGTGACCATATAGTTTTGTGTATTCACGAGCACGTTTCATGATTTCTAGAAAAGAGAATTAAGGAAATTGTTAATAGATTAATGTAAAATGCTATTTTTGTCAATTATCATGAAAAAATAGCATTTTTTATTTTATTCTTCTGAAGAGTTTTGTATTTAAAATGTAAAAGTAAGTGTCGGCCCAGAATAACAACGACTGTAATTTTGAGACAAAGTACAAACAAAATTACGTCGTACGACAGTGACTGCAAAAGCTGTCATGATTATTTTGCAGTAAAGAATACAGCAGAGATCCTTTCCTCCTCAGTATCTCTCTTGCTTACTAAAAACATAATATATTTTGGATTTTAAATTCAAATCTTATAAAACAATAAAAAAAAAATTATAATTTAAATAAAAATTAAATAACCGAAGATAATAAGATAATTTATATTACGTTGTACATTCGCTAATACACTACGAGAACATGAGAGTGGCAGAATGTCCGTGTTGTCGTTACTCGACATCGGTTAAGCGTATGAGTTACAAAAAAATTACAGATTAAGAAAAAGCGTTGTAATAATAAAACAGATTCTATCTCACAACTAAGTCGACAGGTTCAAAAGTTTAAACTATTATTATCCTAGCATCGTCATATGATGACACAACTTTAAAAACTGATATATTCATATCCTTAATTAACGTCGCAGTAAAAAGCATGATATAGTTTAAAAATTTGGCTACAACCACAATTTAAAAAATTTTTAATTATCAGGGTGGGAGTCTAGAATTTAGAAAACAAATTGAAAATAAAATTTTGAATAGATCTGGAACCACTAAAGGATATCAGCCAGTCAACGTTTCAACTTTGGCTGCAAATATCTCCGCTGGAGAAATATTTTATTTGGACACAAGTCTGCAAAAATTCGCATAATTTCTTTATTCAGGAGAATATGGGAAACTGGATTTTTATACATTTTTGTAACATAAAATAACCTCAAAATTTTAGTATGTTCATGCTGATGCATGTACACTCAAAAAATAAAAGTTAGTGTGTTTTTTAATTTTTCTTTTTCATTCATTGAATTTAAGGTATTTCAAATTCAACAAATTTTTTAAATTACCGATGTTATGTATGCCAAGTTTGCTGTTATCAATATTTTAAGATTGTTCGTCCAACGTTATGCCAACACATAATTGACTGTCGCCGATACTTTTCTGCCTGGGTAGATACATATTTTGAAAAAAAAAAAATTTTTTGTTTCCTACACTCAGAAAAAAAAGTTAGTAGAAGATTTTGTAAACAGTTTTCAATCGCACTCTACTATTTTTGTACTGATTTTTAGTAAAAAATTATCATTTAGCAAATCTTTTTGCTATTAACATTTTACAAATTACAGAATTTTTACAGAATATTTACAAATTTTTGTTGCTAATTTCAGAAATCATTTTACAAAATTTTTGAAAACCGATTTGCTAAAATTAGCAAAAAATATTACTAATTTTAAAAAAGTGGATATTGAAGGAAATGTTATTTCTAATAAAAACTTACACCTACAAACTTAAATTTCCTTAAAATGTTACATACATATATTAAAAAAGGGATCGGAAGTGAAGATACCGACTCATGTCTAAAAAGAGGACATCCACTTAAAATAGCACTAAAATGGTTTTTTAATTCTAAAAATTCGCCCTAAAAACAATTAAAATTTAACCTTAAAAGTAAAAAAAAAATTGACCAAAATATTTTTCATAAGAGAAATTACCAAATTAAAACAAAAAAATTAATTCGTTTTTTAAAAAATATAATAAAAATTTTTGATGCTCGATAAGATAAATAAATTCAAAGCTTTTTACTAATATTAATAATATTTAGTAATTTTTTTTGCTGATTTTAGCAAAAGGATTTTAAATTCCACTTTACAAAAAGTCTGCTAAAATTTAGTAGCGGCTACTAATTTTTCTACTAATTTCATTGTACTACACGTCAGCAGACATGTGTTGCTAAGATTAGCAAAAAATACCGCTGGGCTCAAATTAGCAGAATATCCCGTAATAACAGCAAAATTTTCAGTTGCCATTACAGACTTTTTTTGGTGAGTGTAAGTTCTAAGGCTTCACCTCGGTCCATTTTGCGGTAAAGCCAGATGTAGTCGGAATTTTCAGAGATGGAGCTCTTTTAGTTTTCAAGATAAGAGCTATTTAAAAAAACGGGATAGGATGAAATATCGCCATCTTCTAAATGCATATTTTTGAACAGTTGGCTTTTATGTGCATTGTTTGCATATTAAATGATTTTTAATGCATATTTTGTATTTTATTGCAAATTTCTGATTTTTTTAAAATTAAGTTTTAATTAAAAATAAACAAAAAAAAAAAAGAATTTGTAAACCTTTGACATGACATAAAAATAAGAAGTATCCAGTTGTCCGGCCGTACTTAGACAATTATTATTGGATTTAATTTTTAAACAAACGTTGTCGTATAGGGTGGCTCAGAAAGACCGAATGGGTGTGAATTCCTTATAACTTTTTATTTAAGACATATTTTTTTAATATTTTGTTTTTTAAGTACAGTAAATTTATAGGGAATATTTTGAGATTAGTTATTAAAAATGATATCCCGCAAGTGGTGCGGTGTTTCTTCAGAAAGGATCATTGGCCCATATTTTTTTTGAAAATGAACGAGGTGTCGCCATTTCCATCAATGGTGATCGATATCGGGCCATGTTGGAAAATTTTGTAAGGCCAGCCGTGGAAAACCATCCGCAAATATGGTTCCAACAGGATGGAGCCACAGCGCACACTGCGAGGGCCACAATGGCTCTTTTACGCGACATCTTTGGTGAAAGAATAATTTTAGTTGGCCTCCGCGTTCCCCGGATTTAACCGCTCCAGACTGTTTCCTTTGGGGTTATTTAAAAGGGAAAGTTTATGTTAATAAGCCTAGGACTATTGAGGAATTAAAAACCAATATTCGAGACCAAATTAACAACATAACACCGGAAGTTTTGCGAAAGGTCATGGAAAATGTGTTGGAAAGAGCACATTTGTGCGAAGCAGAAAATGGCCACCACTTGCGGGATATCATTTTTAATAACTAATCTAAAAATATTCCTTATAAATTTACTGTATTTAAAAAACAAAAAATTAAATAAATATGTCTTAAATAAAAAGTTATAAGGAATTCACACCACTTCGGTCTTTCTGGGCCACCCTGTATAATAAATATGTATTTAAAATTCAACAATTTTTAAGTACAAATTTTTGATTTAGAATTTTGGTTTTTAGTGCATATTTTCTTTAAAGTGTGTATTTTGCAAATTTTACTGCATATGTCGCTGACCTGATAATTACATTTTTGTGTACTTTCAATTTTTAAGAATATTTTCGAAATTTTTGTGCTAATTTACCGAGCTTTTTTATATAATAAAAAAAAATAGTCGTTGTTTAGATAGAATATTTACTAGCAACTGGAAGTTTCTGGTGAATTATTTTTTGTAAATGTGATCAACACTAAATCCAATTCTAAAGAAATAAAAAACTTTGTGTTCTATTATTTATTTGTGTTTTAAATCTTTTATTTTGTTCAATGTTTGATAAAATATTTGTAAAACTTTATGTAAAATTGTTTTTCTTCTGGGCGGCAAAACCATTTAAAAATGCAGCGGATTGTGACTTTCTAAAGACTGCAATCATTTTAGAGCCTTTTACTTAGGGCGATTTTGTATTTTTCCCCGCAATTAACCGGTGACAACACTGTTTAGAACTGTAGGATCTTCTAGAAATCATTTTTTTAATCCGATAGTTTTTTATAACACAAATTTTTGATTTTTTTTTAACAAAAGCTCCTCAAATACCAAAAAGTCCTTAATAAAAATTATTTGCATTTATATTCCCATAACTTACCAGCATTTGTTAAACCAGCTACTAAATGTGCATTACCCAACACTGGTACCCGTGGCGGGCATGGTATATTTTTTGTCATTTTATATTCTCGTGTATTTTTTATCCAATATTCAAATAATGTCACTATAACAACAACACCAATTAGAATTGTCCATAACGGATTTATAGAAGTTTTAGTAACTTCTTGCAATGTGTCTTGTAACGTATCCACCGACATATTTACGTTTGCTTTTTGATATTGTATATAAACTAAACTTAAAACTATTTGATTGCCGTATATACAAATTTTTCGTTCACAATTACTAATCCTTTTTGTAACTCCTCTTATGGAGGTTTTTTAAAAACTGACATTAAATTTTAACGTACGATACATTTTTATTGATGATTTTTAAAATATTTGGATAACTGAACTAAAGCTATTGAATTATTCTACATATTAATTCATTTCATTTACTTTTAATTTAATACGATACATGGAAATGTTTTAAAAAATAAATGATTTACATACTAATAAAATTTGTTATTAAATTGTAGAAAAAATACTTTGTTTTGAAATTTCTTTTAGTTTTTGCATGGAAAAACTGGTTTTTTTTTGTTCTTATTTATTTATGTCATTGTGATGTGTTCATTTTAAAAAAAGTACTACAGTCAAAACTTCTTATAACGGCAATCTTTTTTTTTTAATCCAAATAAACTTTTTACTGTCAACGAGTTTCGAGGTCACCGATTTTCTTTACCAAAAAAAAAAACAATATCCTCAAACAATGTTCTCTACTGATTTTGATACAAATATGTAATGTAAATTAATTAAATTAATTAATTAAATTAATATTATGGAGGTGAAAAAATTTTTTGGGGTGAAAAACTTTTTTGGATTCGGCAACCAATTTTTTGGTGGAAAAAAAATTTTGAAGCGAAAAAAAATTTTTTTGTGGTGAAAAAAAGTTTTAGTGGAAAAAAAATTTTAGTAGTGAAAAAATTTTTTTGAGGTAAATACAAAATATTATTCACTTCTTAGCGACTTGCGAAAAATATCAGAAAATATATTATGTACCAGTCGCTACTATGGAAAATTTAGAGGTACTTTCACATTTTCAATCATAACTTTTCAACCGCTGGACCGATTTTGCTCATTTTCTATACCAAACTGCTCGGCAGGGTGTCAATCTGGGTAAAAATAGACACCCTTGCTTGCGTCTTCGCGTCGTGATTGCCATTTCAACAGACAGAGGAACATCGCTAAATCAACTTAAAATAGCATAATGATCACGAATATATATTATTTATGGTATCTTAGATCTATATTTCGATATGTTACAAACGAAATGATAAACTGATATATACCCTCACCATAAAAAAAACATTTCTTTATATATTTATAAAAAATTTAATTAATGTGTTGCGTAAAGAAGCCATTAACCGAATTGGAAACACTAGTCCACTTCGGTTGATCGCTTTTATTTCGGTTAATGTCAACAAATAATTTTAAACTCTAATAATTATTTGACCTGAATAATATACTAAAATGGGTCGATTAATTTTTTTCTATGCTTTTTTCTGCTATTTTTTTTTCTAAAATCTTCCTAATTTCTTTAGAAAAGAAAAAAAAATATTAACTAAAGTAGAATAAAATATTTTTAATATATATTTTTTAACCAACTCAAATCAAGAGCTGTGATGGCCATAGGAAATTATATTTTCATGTATTTCAAGACAAAGTTGCGTTTGTTTTCGATGTCATAACATACAATTGATTTTTTTAACTCCGACAATAAAAATCTATTCCCCCAAAAATCTTAAAAGTAAGATATAACTAACTAGATCTTGTTTATCTTACAAACAAAAGTTATCGGTGTTAAACCCGACAGAAAATCATATTATAAATGACAAGAAGCTGTTCAACAAGTCGTTCTGAGAAACAGAAAATTTGTCTGTTAAATTATTGATCCATATTCTGTAACTATTTCAACCTTAGAACATATTCTAAAAGATAAAGCCTCTACAATAGGTTAATATTACACAATATGCCTATATTTTGTTTCAATCAATCAACCACTCAATCAAACACGTGGCTAAGTATTTTTCTAACAAGCACTATGACGTTACTATTGTTATAAAAATTGTTTTCACTTCGAAGAACTTGACAGGAATATGCGTATTCAAAAGTTTTATAGACCGCAAAATCTTGAAAAAAAATTCTTAAGTTCTTTGTCAAAAGTCTACACACAGAAAAATAAATTGCCAACCGAATTGAAAAGTGTATTTTGGTTGCGACAACCAATTAATTTGGTTAGCACAACCAAATTCAAATGTGATTGCTGAATATTTTGGGTGTTGCAACCAAAATTCAGTTGTATTAATCGATTTTTTTTGTGGAAACAAATATTCAGTTATTCCAACCAATTTCAGTTATACAAACCGAATTTCAGTTGGAAATTGATAAAAAAAATTTTTTTGTGTGTACACATATTCATTATTTGTTTTTTTTTTTTTAATTTGATTTCGCGTATTTTGAAATTTCAATTACTGGCAGATTCTTATAACCTTTTTCATATAAAACCTCTAAATCTAAAGCCAAAGTGCCAGCGACAGTTCTATCAGAATTTGTAAATTTCGCAAAAACAATACAATACTTTTTAAGAATTTCTTAATAAATAGAGTTTTTTTAGAAATCTTTCCAATTAATCGAGAATAAAAACCCGGCCTTATCGACAAAATTCCGCTCTGCGGTAAAACACTGTCTGTGTTTATCTGTTTTAGGGTTAATACTTTACTTCCATCTTCGTCCCGAAGATTCTAAGTCATGATTCTTTAAAAAGTCTTAGGTTACTTTGAATTTCCCTGAACAAACACTTTATCCCACCAACGCAGTAGATTTAACTTTGTTTCACAAAAAAGCAGCACTCTGTGTTCTTATTGATGAAATTTACACAATAATATTTCCTATTAATCGACCAGAATAACCGATTATTAAATTTTTTTTATTTTTCGAATAATGCCCTATCCGGTTAACAGTAGGGTCGAATAATTTGAAACGATAGTAAAGACCAAAAAGATTTTTTCTTTAAATGTTTCTCAAGGTGTGTCTTTTGGTGTGAAAAAAAATATTTATTGAAAATAATAATAAAAAAATCGCAAAAAATTTTTTTACTTGGAAAATATTTTTGATCGAAAAAAGATTACTATCGTAGAAAATGTTGAAATTTTTTCGCACTAAAACAATTATATTTTTATACAAAATTTTTATTTTTTTTTCCTAAATTACTGAAAATTTTTATTTTTCTTTACCCGAAAATTCTTTTATTAACGGAGACCTCTCATCTGACAGACATATCTGATATTATAGGAGGTTTTACTGTAATTAAATCTTTTAAAAGGTTAAAAAGGCATATGAACTAGTAATAATGCGCTTTAAATTTTCCATTTTTATAATGCACGAATAAATATTCATTATGTTTCCCTAACAGAGAGGTAGACTCCATTGACGCTAATCCGTTGTCTGCTGTATTTCTTAAACCAGATTAATTCCAAAAGTTTCTTTAAAAACAACTCGATTGAAATTTAAACTTTTTTTTTTGTTATTTAGACTTTGTCTTTACTTAATTTTATTTTAAAAAGTTTAATTAAATACTAGGGCAAGGAAGTTAATGTAAATGCACGTTTTCTGACGTTGCGCGGTGGTGGAATAAACTGTATGGGAGCGATGGGCCAGTGTGGCCCTTTGTCGATTTTAGTACCCATACACCTATCATTGAAATATAAAATTCATCTTAGATTTTTTTTTTTTTTTTAATTTATTTTTTTTTTCTTAAAAATTTATTTTTTTTTTTCTAAAAGATTTTGATTAAAGATTTTATTTACATTAGTTTAACTCAATGTTACAACAGCAATAACAGAATTTAGTTTAGTGTACTTTTTTAATTTAGAATTTATTTATTTATTTTATTAAACATATAATTACAAATTATATCTTATATACCGGGGCGCTCAATTTAGAATTATTTCAGTACTAAAATTCATCACAAATCTTTTAGCTTACTGCCAAAATATCTACGTTCGTAAAGGGTGGTGCAAAAACAATCATCTGATTTTCTTTCGCTATAATTTTTATTTAAAGGAAAAATTCACTTTGTTTTTAACTTATTATACTAAGTCGCACTTATAAATTTTGTTTCAATTAATTATGTATAATTATATCCGGCAAATGGCCGCCGTCGGCGTTGGGCTCTTTTGATAAAATTTTGCGCAGCATTTATGGGTTAAGTTAAAAGTTACAGAATCGCACTAAATATATTTGCACATACCTGAGCATTTATGGTATTGTATATGAGCATATACGACCATGCATAATTATATAAGTGACCACCCATCTAAAAATCGAAATATATATGAGCATACATGATCATACATGGGCCTGTATATGATCATACATGGGCATACATGGTCATATACGTCCATACATTGTTTAATATATGACCATACATGATCTCATATATGATCATATATCTTCGGATCCGAAATTTGAGGGTATATGGACGTATATGATCATATACGAGCATACATGAATAATATATGAGCATGTATGATAATATATGCACATATATCACCATATACCCTCAAATTTCGGATCCGAAGATATATGGTCATATATGAGATCATGTATGGACGTATATGACCATGTATGCCCATGTATGATCATATACTGGTCCATGTATGATCATGTATGCTCATATATATTTCCATTTTTAGATGGGCATGCATGATATGATATGATATGTAAACATGGATCTGTAATTTGGGGGTATATGGTAATTTTTATTTATATATTCTTATATATGATTCATGTATGCTTACATATAAACATATACTCAGAAAAAAAAGTTAGTAGAAAAATTTCTAAATGGTTTTAAATTCCACTTTACTTTTTTTGTACTGATTTTTGGTAAAAAAAAGTATTATTTTGTAAATTTTTTGCTATTTACAAATTTTTGTTGCTAATTTTAGAAATTATTTTAAAAAATTTTTAAAAACCATTTTGCAAAAATTAGCTAAAAAGAATTACTAATTTTAAAAAAGTGGGTATTGAAGGAAATATTTTTTCTAACAATTAAAACTTATACATATAAATGTTAATTCCCTTTAAATGTTACATAAGTTGAAAAAGGAATCGGAAGTAAAGATACACTCAGAACATTATGTAGTTAACTGTTTGTAGATTAATAAAAAAGTTTTCCGTTCCATTTAAAAATAAAGGAACATACATTTATTTTTCAAAGAAATATCTATATTAACTTTTTTTTACATTTATTCAAAACAATTTACTATCAATTACCATTTTTTCAGTTTCATTTATTTTTTTCATTTGTGTGAAATTTAATAAAAATTTACCCACAAAATGGAAACTTGTGGTTTATTTGTGTCCGTAACAGTTATTACAAATTTAAATTTTGTTTGCTGTCTGTTTCAAAAAAAAAATATTCAAAAAATTTAAATTTGTTTTTTTATTTAAATTGGTTGTATATATACAAAATTTTTCAATACAAATTGCAAGAACTTCATAAACACACATACATACACCAACACATTCACACAAAAAGTGCATACCCAATATACCATATACCCAACATACCAAATGACTTGAGAAAAATATTATTATAAGCTTACAAACACAAGCCTTAAGCTTAAAAAAGACTTGAGAGTGTATTGAAAAAGGCTATCGTTACAATTGTAGAAAAATCAAAACGGAACCCTCGTGAAAATATTATGTGTGTATGATTACTATAAGCTTATTCTTGCAATTATAGAATAAGCTTACAAAAATAATATTGTATTAACTTGTGTATAGAAGAGCTTATTTAACTTAATATATTTATAAGCTTTATTACATAATTGTTGAATAAGCTTCACATATAGATTATATATATTATTAAGTGTTGAAAAAGTGTTCAAATCAAAATTAGAATACAGACAGATCGACACCGGCTTGCGGATTTTTTTATGATTTTTTTTTTTTTTTTGTATAATTATTTGTTTTTTTTATTATTAGTTTTCCTTATAAACGTTAGAAAATAACCAGAATAAAGAAATTTTTGACAAATAAAAACAATCAAAAATGTTTTTTTTTTAAATAAGGTCTTGGCTCGGTAGAACCTACGATAGCGGGTGCTGGTTACCAAAAAAAATATTTAGTAGAATATACATATTGTAGGATGAGGTTTTTAAACAACTTATAAAATTTGATAAAGCTGCAGACCATTATACCAGAGTTTAATTTTTTAAATGGCTTTAGTGCGTTGAAGAAATCTTGAAATAAAAATGTTTGTATATTGAAGAATTTAAAACTCCGCAAATAGGCTTTGTTTCACAAATTTTGTTCCTCTTTGAATACGTAAGTTTTTGTCTCCGAGCGCCCTGCAAAAGCTTTAGATTTTGAGGTACAATAATTCGATTAATAAATAGAAATCACACGACAAAAATAATTATTTATACAAATAAATACCATCTGGTCCTATTCACAGAAAAAAGTTATGATGAATATTTTAGGAGCTTTAGTTAAAACCATTATAGACCTATTTCTAGGCATTTTTTTAATTAAAAGAAATTAGCTAAAACTCAATAAACCCGCAAAAATTTAAGAAGAAATCAAAAGCCCGCTCTAAAATGATTTAAAAAGTCTTTATATTTGTAAATTTTTTTTAAAACGTTTATTAAAACTCGTAAAAAATCGTCATTTTTAAATTTAACCTCAAAAATTTGTATTTTTTTAACAAAATTGTGACCTTATTAAAGGCCAAAATTTGTATTGAAAACAGTTTTTTTTTTTTTTTTTTTTGAGAAGCTACCGTTTTGCTAAAAATAAATATTTTACTTATTCCTTCGATAATTAATCCATTTTATATTAACAATTTTTTTTTTCATTTCAGATGATGCATTACAGAGAGTATTTTCACCTTTCTTACTCATCCCCGATAAGGTAAGTAATTACGTAACTTCATATCCGTAACCTTAAAGTAACAAGTTCTTACATTATTACATACCTACAACAAAACCATTAAAAAAAAGTACCTAAAAATGGGGACTAAAGACCATGTTCAAGTGTGTCCCGAATTTTTTAACGGAAGATCGGTGAGCTGATTATGGGGAAAGTTAAAAAATATACAATGTTACCCAGCCATAAATTGGCAACTGTTAAAGAAAAAATACTACTGGTATACCATTATTTTTCTACTTTAAAGCATAGTAAGTTGTTAGGGTTTTACGTGAAAATAAAAAAAACTGTTAGATTCCGTATAAAAAATGATTTTTCACAATAATGAATTTCACGTGAAAATTTACTACAATTTGTTTTCACGCAAATTGAATATTATTTTTCTAGTAAAAAGGTAACATTTTGCATTTAATTTGATTGTCTTTTTGTTATAAAAATAAAAAAATGACCACATTTTAAAGTTCAAGTGAAATTTTTTCACGGAAAACCAATTTAATTTGCTTTACCCAGAAAGTTCTTTGCGAATTCAAATCCTTTGAGAAATGTATAATTATGTCACTACTGTAATGTGTTCCATACTTTTATCTGATTCAATTTCAAACTTTTTGCATGAAATATTGGTTATATTCAATTTTACAACAATTCATTTATATTTCGGAAAAAGTATGAAATTTTAATTTTAAACTAAAATTGAAATACATGTTGGCACAAAATTTCACATTTTTGAAGCAAAAACAACAAAAAAAAAACTATTGTTTACACAATTTCATTAAATGACATATTGAGAATAAATGACAGATGTTTACCCATCAAAATGACACATAAGTTATTAAAGACACAAACCATGTGTAAAAGATACGCCATCTGTTGTGAATCCCAAATTTTAAATATATACACCCAAAATAATAATTTATTTTATTTCAACAAGCGAAAAAGTTTCAAAAATTGAGCAATCTGTGTTGCCATATTAAAATCTTGAAAAATTTTCTAAAAATATGTAGCAAGAAATTTCGAAAATTCTCAAAAATATTGAAAGGCGAACGATAGAATTGTGTACATTAGATTCACGTAGAGAAAAAACATGGTTGCTATATGATTACTGCTACTATACTCTGCTTGCTGCAATTGGGTATGGTTGTCACAACCATGTTATTGGTTTTCTAACCATCAACATGGTCGCTACCATTATTATTTAGTAAATATTTTACTATTTTATGATTGGCACCTTCTATTTTATATCATGATTGGTTGTAGCCATGCTTTGGTAACAAAAATTCTGACTATAAAAAAATGATAATTATGCAAAGATAAAATGCTGGCAACAATCAATAAATAATAATACATCAAATAAAACATGACTTTAACATTTACAATCATAATATTGTCTTGTTTTCATAAAAACCAAAATTTTATCAGTTCAGTAAGTTTGTTCTTACTAAAAAATGCCTTAAAAAACAATCATATATTGTTTACTAAAACTGGACAAATATCAGATGGGTGGACAATACTTTTCACATGTCATTAAAACATTTCATCAATTGACCCATTAAGATCCAGTTATTTTTTTTAGCTTTAGAAGAATTTTTTTAAATGGGATTTGCGAAAATTCCTTAAATATATATAATTTTATTTACACTAAAATATTCATTGTCAAAAAGATTCTATTGAAAGATTTTATATTTTGTAATTCCTTTCAATAGAAACAATTAGAGTTAAAAAAATATATGTTTATTAATTCATTTCTTGTAAAAAGTTCTCAAAAAATTAATAAAATATTTTTTATAAGAAAAAGTTTGTAGAACCCATGATTTTTTTTTTTTGTACGAAAAGGTTTCTTACACAAAAAAATAGATATTTATAAATTTATCTGATAAAAACATTTTTAGATTCTATGGACTTTTCCTTAAACTAAAATTCTCAGACTCTGCAAACGTTTCTTTGATAAAAGTTCATATATTCCAAAAAAAAAACTTAGTTCTAAGGCCTTTCTTTGAAAGAAAAATTCATAGATTTTGAAGACTTTTCATCATGAAAAATACTTAGATTCCAAGGAAATATTCTAAGATTCTAAAGACTTTTTCTTAAAGAAAAAATATCCTAAGATTTTTTTTTATTAAAAAAGTCATTAGAATTTAAAAAAAAAGTTTTAAGTATTTTTCTTAAAAAAGTCCACAGAATCAAAGTTCTTAGAATTAGATTTTTTCCTTAACAATTTTTCTTCAAAAAGTCCTTAATATCAATTTTTTTTAGAAAAAACATTTCTAAAGGAAATATTCCTAAATTTTAAGAGCTTTTTTAGAGTTTCAAAGAACTTTTCCTTTTAGAAATTTTCTTAGATTAGGGATTATATAATTATAATCCAGGAATCACAATATAGTTATGAGGGACCATACTATGATAAGATTTTGATTACCTGCGATCATATTATGATAAATTCAATATAACATGTTTATTTAGGACCATAAAATGGTAATTTTTGAATCATAATATAACTGTAGGGACCATTTTATAGTAAAAATATGATTATTTTATTATCATAATATGCTAACCATATTATAGTACGACTATAAAAATATATGTTGCTCTCGAATAGGAGTGCCCCAACCATGTTTTTTCTTTGCGTGTTGATAATATTATTTACAAAAAATAAATGAAAATTTAAATTTTGATAAAGGTACAAAATTTGCTTATTGGGACACCAATTCACCTTTCCAATTGGGTTAAACAAGAATTATATAGGTGCATTCTTAAGGCAGAACAGGATAACTGCCTTTTAAATATTTATATGATCTTTATTAAAATTTTACATAATTTCAAATATTTTAAATGCACTAAATTTGTAGATTGGTAGGTTTTGACAACGGTGACAGTTCCTTCCAACCAACGGTTGACCTCTGTTATCAATCAAGCAAATACTGTCAATATTGTTAATCCTACCTTATGCTAATGCACAACCGACCATCGTCCTCGGTTTGCCCGTACTGTGCCCGTCGTACTAATAGACCTGGGTAATTATAGCTGAACTGCAAGTGCTACACTCACCAAAAAAAGTCTGTAATGGCAACTGAAAATTTTGCTGTTATTACGGGAAATTCTGCTAATTTGAGCCCAGCGGTATTTTTTGCTAATCTTAGCAACACATGTCTGCTGAGGTGTAGTACAATGAAATTAGTAGAAAAATTAGTAGCCGCTACTAAATTTTAGTAGACTTTTTGTAAAGTGGAATTTAAAATCTGTTTGCTAAAATCAGCAAAAAAAATTACTAAATACTATTAATATTAGTACAAAGTTTTAGATTTATTTTTTTTATCGAGCATCAACAATTTTAATTATATTTTTTAAAAGATGTTTTATACAAAATGAAAAAAAAAAATCAAAGGCTTAAAAATCTTAAAAATTGTTAAAACATAAACGAATTTATCATTTTGTTTTAATTTGGTAATTTCTGTTTTGAAAAATATTTTAATCAATTTTTTTTTTACTTTTAAGGTTAAATTTTAATTGTTTTTAGGGCTGATTTTTAGAACTAAAAAACCCTTTTTAGTGCTTTTTTAAGTGGATGTCCTCTTTTTAGACATGAGTCGGTATCTTCACTTCCGATCCCTTTTTTAATCCTATGTAACATTTTAGGGCAATTTAAGTTTGTATGTATAAGTTTAAATTATTAGAAATGACATTTCCTTCAATATCGACTTTTTTAAAATCAGTAATTTTTTTTGCTAATTTTAGCAAATCGGTTTTCAAAAATTTGTAAAATGATTTCTGAAATTAGCAACGAAAATTTGTAGATATTCTGTAAAAATTCTCTAATTTGTAAAATGTAAATAGAAAAAAGATTTGCTAAATAATAATTTTTTTACTAAAAATCAGTACAAAAATAGTAAAGTGGGATTGAAAACCGTTTACAAATTTTTCTACTAACTTTTTTTTCTGAGTGTAGTAGCTAGCTATAAATACCCTTTAAAAGGGCTAACGTTAATTTTGCTTCTAGTCAGCTCTTCAAAACATGTCGTTTGAATGATCTTCCGTCGCGAAATTCGCAAATTATTTAACTTCGGGACACCCTAATATACATGTCGTTTTAATTTTATGCTTTATAGAAACAAACTACTATGTAGTAATATCGTTTAAATGCCATACAATTTATATGTACATTTCCTGACCTTTCTACTCTTATTTCAAACATAGAACATGAGAAGTCGCGTAGCGTCATACAATTATTTAAGACCCTAAAATAATTTTGTTATATTTCCTATAATTTTGCATTGAATTTAAATTACATTAAGCATAAAATTTAGTTTTGGTTAGATATTCTAAAACACTTGTTGAACGGAAATCGATCAAAGACAACAAAAACACACACAAAACACAACTTCTTCCTCTCAGTTTCATTTGTAAAAACTTTTATTGTTTTCACTTTCCTTTAACTAAAAGTAAAACAGACAGGATCTTCTACTATTGTTGGTTGTTTAAAAAGGAAGTCCTTTTTCACATACGCGTGCCATGGATACGATTAGAATAATGTCTATATGTTTGTTTTAAGTGCGGCTTTTTGTCATTTGTTTTTATTTTTCAAAAGTGGAACACTTGTACTACTATGCTATACAGACAGACGTCTGTTAAAGTATCTCTGCCATAATATCGCTTAAAGTGTTGAATATCACAAATGGGAATAAATTTGCTAGAAATAAATAAGTTGTAGAATTTTGTTAAGTAACACACAACATTTGATATCAGCAAAGGCTGATTTATTTTTATTCCATACATGTGACTATTACAATGAATTGATGATTTTATTGTCACAAATGAAATTATATCTAAATTATGTCAATAATGTAAACATTACAAATAAATATAATTTCGTTAAAATTAATTCAAAAATACTGTTTCTACTATTAAAAAATTACTGGCAAATGCAATAAAAATAACTTAAAAATGTAGTAAAACTAAAAGTTAAAATTTGTTAAATTTTTCTAAAAAAAAAATAACTGACATAAGTTGTAAAAACAATCATCTGTCAGGCACAGTGAAATTTTCCAACATTTATTAGCCTCATTTACTTTAAAAATTTGAACTGTATTGTTTTTTAAGAAAGCTACACTCTTTAGGAGCTACACTCCAACTAATTTATGTGTTGCTTTCTTTGGAAAGGAGATAGAGAAGCGATGAAAGATGATGAAAGATATAGGGCTTTAAATATGGCAACACTCTAATTGCGCGAGATAATGATTCTTAAAACAGTTGTTGCCCGTCGTCCAGGGACTGAAACCGAACCAGAACCCGAACCCAAACGGGTTCAGGTTCGCTGTATATGAAAACTTTGTACCCGAACCCACTGAACCTAAAAATTTAACCAGGTTCGGGTTCAAAAATATAAAAAAATATTCTTGTTGTTCATGGCGTGAGAAATGTTTGCTAGAAAAATAATAAAAAGAAAATTAAATTTCTTGCATTCCAGTTTGCATTGCTCGACACTATATCTAGTCCTTTTAAGCAAATACTTGATCAATGTAGAGCTATTTGCAAAAAATTGCGAAGACCAAAAATTTCTTCTTTAGCTAAAAAGCTAAACTTAAAGTTGTACTGGATTGTCAAACTAGATAGAACTCCAGTTATGGCATAGTTCAAGCGTTATTAGAATAGATAAGCTTTGTTCGGAATAACTGTATGCTGCATTAACTATGAATGATAATATTTAAAATATTTGTGAATAATTCGTAAAAGTTTTTGCACCTGTTCAAATATTAACGCTGAAACTACAAGAAGAACTTATGTGTTTAGGTGATTTTTATAGTATCTGGTTTAGTTTTAAGCAAAAGATGACATAACAAAAACATTTTCACAAGAATTATATTTAAATATTATAAAAATAGAAACCCACTTTATTAATAATCCACTTTTGATTGCAGCATTATATCTAGATACTAGATTTAAGTTAATGTTAAGTCCCGAAGATGTTGAAAATGCTAAAAAAAAAACAATTAAAATTTTCAAAAATTTGAAAATGAAAAGAGAAGAGAGTTTTATGACAGAATCAATATCTTATTTTTAAGAAGATGAGAAAGATATGCTCGAACAAGTTATAAAAACGAAGGAATAATTTTTTAAATCAAAATCCTAATTTTTCAGCCTTGAAATTAATTTTGTCGCCACAAAGAACAAATTCAAAAGAAGAAAACTTAAAAACTATATAGATTATTAAATTGAACGAAAATTTCTTTGAAAAATAAATATATTTTCTATTAAAACATTTGTACTTTTTTTTAAATGTTGAAGCCGAACCCTGAACCGAACCGAACCCGAACCTGAATTTTTAATTTCGATTAAGCCGAACCTGAACCCATTTTTTTTTCAGGGTTTCAGTCCCTGCCGTCATCTGATGAAGAGTTGAAGCTTTTTATTTAGTAACCCTGTTATCTTATTTTACTTCTATGAGATTAAGTGCTATGAGAGATAAAAACTCATACATATTATTTTTCTATATTAATGTTGCCGTCGCTGGAGATTGAACCCGCAATTTTCTGTGTAATAGTCCAACGTCCTCGTTTGTTAGATTTTAACAGAAATTTCAGTAAGCGGATCTTGATTTGCTAAGTTAAATTTTGCACTTTCTTTTACAATAAAAACTTCATATTTTTCACATTTAGCAGAAACTATATACAAAAATAATTACAAAAAGCACAAAACGAGAATTATAAAGCAATTAAAATGCACTCAAGAAAAATTATAAACAACTACATAATTATATTTTTACAAAATGCAGTAGTTTTTTTTAGTCAATATTTTTCAAATTGTTATAAAAAGTGATTTTATTTTTTTTTTTTTTTCTAGTAAAACACTTAGACTATTATTAGTTTACTGTTGCTAGTTTAAAAAAAAATATATTAGTTCAGTTAAATATAAAGGCACGAAATACTTATTTTTACTTTTTTTTATACATTTGTTCAAAATAATTTACTGTCATTTTTCATTTGTTTAAAATTTTATAAAAATTTAACTTTAAAACAGAAAATTGTGGTTTATATGTTTCCATTACAGTTATTACAAATTAAATTTTTGTTTGCTGTCTGTTTCAAAAGAAAAATATTAACAATTTGTTTTTTATTTAAATTGTTTGTGTACATACAAAATTACTTTAATTTAAATTACAACAATTTCGTAAACACACACACATATGGTCATTCACACAAAATGTTTCTATAATGTGAGTATACACTCAGAATATTATGTAGTTAACTGTTTGTAGTTTAATAAAAAAGTTTTCCGTTCCATTTAAAAATAAAGGAAGATACATTTATTTTTCAAAGAAATATCTATATTAACTTTTTTATACATTTATTCGAAATAATTTGCTATCATTTACCGATTTTTTTCAGTTTCATTTATTTTTTTCATTTGTTTGAAATTTAATAAAAATTTACCCACAAAACGGAAACTTGTGGTTTATTTGTGTCCGTAACAGTTATTACAAATTTAAATTTTGTTTGCTGTCTGTTTCAAAAAAAAATTATTCAAACAATTTCAATTTGTTTTTTTATTTAAATTGGTTGTATATATACAAAATTTTTCAATACAAATTACAAGAACTTCATAAACACACATACATACACAAATACATTCACACAAAAAGTGTTTATAACTTCATATGCATACATACATTTTGTATTGTACGAGTATATTAAAAAAAAAAAAAACAAAAAATACAAAAACGGAAATAATTTCAAATAAATGAAAAAAACATTTATTTTTTAAGGATTGGTGGGTAAAATTTTGAAATTTATTTTAACTGATTTTATCAGTTGTTTCTTACGGATGTGTCAGTTGATTTATCAACATTTAAAAATAAATAACAAATGACATTTAATTTAAATGAAAATTAAGTAGACCGGTTTTTAAATGAAATATCATTTCTTTTAAATGATATTTTTAGTTATTTTAACTTACAAACTTTTTTAAGTGTACAATTTGTAGATTAAAAAAACAAACAAAAATACAAAAAATTAAAACAATTTCAAATAAATGAATATTTTTAACTGATTAATCATTTGTTCTTTACTAAAGTGTCAGTTGTTAAAAAAACATTTAAATATAAATCACAAAAACCATTTGAATTAAATAACAAGAAAGTAAACTGGGTTTTTAACTTACAAACTATTTTAAGTGAATAATTGATATTACAGTTATAATACTACTATCGATTACTACCCGAATAACTTTCACTTCAAAAAAAACTTGTAGCCAGTAAAAAAAAATGTTGCTGAGGCAGCAAAATTTAAATGCAGATGTTGCTAACAGAAAAATTGCTTCTATTAGCAAACTCGTTTTGCTAAAAATGAGCAAGCTATTTTTTTAAATATCTTGCTTAATTTCATCTTTATCTGTATTAAATTTAAATATTCACCTTGCCTATAGTTTAAATTATAGACAGTAACTTAAACTCACCGGAGTTAATGCAATATTTTCATTTTCTTGATACACACATTTTTAGCGTCCTTTTGTTTTACATATGGAAAGTCGATTTCTGGAATCTTACATGTTTGTATTTTTATATTTCTTGGAAGAGTTGTATTTTTAGTATAATTTTCTTTGTTTGATCTACTTGACCCCTTGTCTATCTAATTATTGTCCCCACTATACAGTATATAAGTGTTGATCAGCACAATTTTGTTAGAAAAAACTTTAGTAAAAAATAGGTCAAATACAGGTTGGTTAAAAAGTTGGCACTGCTAGCTCCAAACTTTTTTTTTTCTCAAGTTGGTATAACTGTCCTGAGAACACATGCAAAGTTGCAAGTCATTCTATCAATTCTTTCTTTGTTTACAAGCCATTTGATTTTTTTTAATATGGAAAAAATTTAATATCGTGCTGTCATAATATTCTTTGTTTTGAAGGGTTTAAAGCAAAGGAAATTTATGAACAATTGTTACAAGTGTATAAGGAGTCCTCAGCTTCAAAATGCACCGATGAATTTTGGGCTGGTGAATTTAAACGTGGTCGTACCAGCCTTAAAGGCGATCCACGCGAAGGACGACCAAAAACTGCAACCACAGCAGAAATCATTGAGCAGGTACATAATATGGTTAGTGAAGATCCAAGTTTGACTAAGCGTGAATTTTCTAATGCCATAGGCATCTCAGACGAACGAGTACTCCATATTTTACATGAAGAATTACGTATGAAAAAACTGTTTGGAAAGTTAGTGCCGCACACATTAACAATTCAACAAGCTCACAAAAGTGTTTTGACGATGGCTAAATTCAAAGAATTAAAAAACGAATTGTTTGAACATCCACCGTATTCACCAGATTTGGCTCCCAGTGACTACTATGTCTTCAGAAATCTCAAACAATTCCTTCGTGGAAGCATTTTTCGTCGAATGAAGAGGCCATAGCAGCCGTAGACGGTTATTTTGCAGAGCTTCCGGAAAACCATTATAAGGATGGGATAAAATTATTGGAAGATCATTGGAACAAGTGTATTGAGCTTCTAGGAGATTATATTGAATAAAAAAATATATTTCGTAACAAAAACAGTATTCTTTCATTTCGAGCGCAGGAACTTTTCAACCAACCTGTATAATGCTAAAAAAAAATATAGCTAACAGTTTTGGCAATTTTAGCTAAAAAATTGATATTACAGACCTTTTACTAATTTCTCTACCATGCTGGTAACTCATTATTCTTTGTAAGCGAGATAGTAGTGATTGCCCATAAATTTCGGTACATCACGAACAAATGTAATTTAGCGAGTAAATAGCTGGAAACTCTTGGTGTGCTACATACTACCTTCCTTAATTACTTGGTAATATCTAGTTTGGCTGGGTATCTATCAAAACATAACAGTTCAAGATGATAGCTCAGATAATAGAACTGTCGAATGACTATCTGGAGCTTCAGATTGATTTCATATTTTATTATAAAATATTTTTATTTGAATTTTATAGTTCAGCTTTGAGGTCCAGATAAATAAAAAATTATTATTTTAAATAACCTCGGAAGATGACTAGAGAATCTAGTCGAAATATTGGAAAATAAAACATTAATAAAAATCATTAAATCGTGTTTTTTTTATTTATCTGGACCTCAGAGCTGAACTATTATATTCATATAAACATTAAAAGTTCAACTATATAAAATTCATTAAAATATTTTCATAAAATGTTGCTTTTTTTTGAAATCTATTTTTAGGCTTATTATGTATGGTTACATAACCCCTTATTTTATACTAAATCCAGTTAACAGACTTACCAAAAAAAAAAGTTTGAAATGGCAACTGAAAATATTGCTGTTATTACGGGAAATTTTGCTAATTTGAGCTCAGCGGTATTTTTTTGAGTATAATGAAATTTGTAGAAATAATTCGTAACCGCTACTAAATTTTAGGAAACTTTTTGTTAAGTGGAATTTAAAATCTGTTTGCTAAAATCAGCAAAACAAATGTACTCAATATTGTGAATTATAATATTCACAATAAGTACAAACATTTTAAATTTATTATTTTTTATCGAGCATCAAATTTGTTTTTATTGTATTTTTTTTCAAAAAATATTTTATACAAAATTATAAACAAAATCAAAGGCTTAAAAATCTTAGAAATTGTTAAAACATGAATGCATTAATCATTTTGTTTTTATTTTGTAATTTCTGTTTTAAAAATATTTTAGTAAATTTTTTTAACTTTTGAGGTCAAATTTTAATTGGTTTTAGGGCTGATTTTTAGAACTAAAAAAACTTTTTAGTGCTATTTTAAGTGGATGTCCTATTTTCAGACATGAGTCGGTATATTCACTTCCGATCCCTTTTTTAATCTATGTAACATTTTAAGACAATTTAAGTTTGTAGGTGCAAGTTTCAATTAGAAATAACATTTCCTTCAATATCCACTTTTTTAAAATTTGTAATTTTTTTGCTAATTTTAGCAAATCGGTTTTCAAAAATTTGTAAAATGATTTCTAAAATTAGCAGCAAAAATTTGTAAATATTCTGTAAAAACTCTGTAATTTGTAAAATGTATATAGCAAAAAGATTTGCTATATAATAATTTTTTTTACTAAAAATCAGTACAAAAATAGTAAAGTGGAATTCAATTTATTTACAAATTTACTAACTTTTTTTTCTGAGTGCAATAGTAGATATGTGGTTATATAACTGGGTAATTTAGAATAAAATCTAACATCGATCTGTCTTGGCTAATAATTATTACCAAAAAAGTTTTACGAAATAAATAATTATAAGCAAAAAAATTCAGTTTTGTTCAATAATATAGGTGATCCCAATTATGATCCTTTTTTTCTCGGAGGCTTACATTTGCTATAGAAGAAATCATTTTAAAATTTAAAAATAGTAAATAAAAATTTTTACGAGTTTTTAAAAGAAAATTAAGTAATTTTATTGGTCACGAAAAAATTCTCTTTTCGAAAAGTTATTTTAGATATTAAAAAATGTTTGTGTATATTTCGGATATCTAAGAATTTAAATTTAAACATTTATTTTTATTCTTAGAGCTTAAAAGTGAAAAAAATTCTACAAATTGGAAAAATTCTTTCGATTTAAACAGAGTTATAGACCCTTCGTTATCCTCCGGATGTGTCATTAGAACCATTTCGTATTTAAAAACTATTGTCTTCAATCATACTTGGGATTAACTCAGTGAGGCATCACTTTTTCCCTATAAATGATACGATTAATGTCAAAGCATTGGCATTCATAACGCCTTAATGCTTTAATTCCAAGTATAGTTTTGAATGGAATAAAGTTTAACGAATTAGAAAGTGGTTGATTTTGGAAGCGGGTGTTATGAATTTCAATTTTTTTTTTTCATATGTGATCTCAATTACTGACAAAATTGTTTGTTACCTGCAAAAATTGGTATCTCTCATATAAATATAAATAAGGCCCTAAAGTATACTTAAGTTTTAAATTTAAATTACTTTGAAAATTTTTGTTCACGAGACATCCTGTAAAAGTATGTTGTATTATTTTGTTGTTATAGAAAATAATAGAGCATATTTTTTGGCGCATATTGAAAGTAAAAATTGTCTAACAAGTCTACAATTGGTGTCAAAAAATGCTCATAAATAATCGGTAAACCTTTTGAAATCACAGCTTTATAAGGGGGTTTTCTTTGCCGATAAATCCACTTTGTGAGCGTTTTTTTTTTGTGACTCATAAAACACTCATAAATTTTAGCGTTATTGGAAATTTTTTTAATTTGTTAGCCATTTATGAATGATGAGAAAATTTTCAAAAAGACATAAATAAGAGAAAATTATATTTTATTTATGATTCCCAAATATGAGCGCTATTGAAGTCTTTTAAAATATGTTTACTGGATTCTGATTATGGAGGGTGTAGACGTTTTTGGCCTTATTTTAGGAAATTTGTTATATCCATTATTTCTGCAATAATTGATTAATTAACAGTCAAGACTTAAATTTTTATCAAAATTTTTTAAGATTTGCCAAGAAAATTTCGGGTTTTTTTTAATATTAGAAATGGAAGATTCAATTTGTAGTCTTTTTTTTAAAAAATACGACATTGTCCTACATTATCAGAGAACATTATTTTTTGTCAGTCATAATTATCATTTAAAAACAACTAAAAACTAGGTTTAAAGCATTAGTCTATTGTCTTTTTCATGTATTTTAAATGACAATGCTTTAGTATTAGCAAGGAAAAGCAATGCTTCAATGCTTTCGCAAACATTAAAAAGAGCAAAAAGAGCATTGATTCTTTTATTTAACATAAAATAAATTAATGCTAAAGCATTTTATTATTTTACTAAAAAAATTGAAACATAAATTATTTAATACATATTTACTTTATTTATGAAATATTTATTGAGTACAATAATTACAGATGAAATAAAGTCACACTCATACATACATATTTATACTAATCAGGTTAATACAATTTGAAAATTTCTCTAAAAAAAAACTATAAAGAATACACAAAGAAAGCGTTTATCTCTTAGATGGTGATTATGTTGATCATTATTATAAACTACGAGATACACAAATGTCTTGAAGAAATTCCCAAAACTGCCAATATGAACAGGGATTAAAACATTTTTTTCTTAACAGCTGTAAAACGTTCCATATACGAATCATAACCATCTAAATCAGTAAATTGTTTCGACTGGAACAAGTTGCCATCCACCGACAAATTAGATATTTTCGATTCCTTGAGTATGCGGGGAGTAAAAGCATTTGCTTGCAGACAATTTTCCTCCAATCGTAATGTTTTCAATTTGGGACATGCTGCAATTTCTTCTGATAATGATGAAATTTGATTTTGATTCAAATTCAGCTCCGTCACATATAAAGTACCCACTTCATTTGGTATGGTGGTGATTTTGTTACGCGACAAATCTAAAACATCTAAATGTTTTAAACCGCACAACATTATTGGAAATTCAGTAATTTGATTGTGACCCAAATTGACAGTCTTTAGATTTTTACAATTTGCCAAAGTCCTTGGGATGCGTGTTATCATGTTGTCATTTAAAATAAGCACCTCCAATTTGAGTAGTTCCCCCAGACAGTCAGGCACCTCCGTTATACGGTTCCCGCTCATGTTAAAATGTTTTATAAGGCTAAAACGTGCCACTTCTTCGGGTATACTTTCAAAACGATTTTGTGATAAATCCAAAGTTTTCAAAACATTTGGATAATTTTTTAATTGTGGTGGTAGCTCTTGTAGTCGTTGCAAAGATATTTTGAGTATTCCAGTTTTTTGTGCTGTTTCCAAGTGTTGTTTGATTTGTTTGTTACCCATTGTATCACTCACTTAATGCGTTTTTTCAATATTGATTGTAAAAATAAATTAATAATTAATTTTAATTAGAAGAAGGAGGAACAAATTAACTTTATTTTTGTGACTTTACTTTTGTTGTGGACTTTTTTCGTAGAAAAAAAAACTTTTGACAGATAAACGGCTGTTTCAGTCAGTGAAGATAAATTTGCCAGAGATACCAGATCAAAAAACGTTAACGAGAAATTTATCTTTAAAAATCGCTATTTGCTTTGAAAAATTTTTATTGAAATTTATTGATTTCTTTTACAAAGTACTTTTATAAAAACTGAAATAGAATTTTTGGATTTTATTCAATTTATTTCAACGAGCTGCAGACAAGCATAATAACTGCGTTTGGTATACATCAATTTTTGATAGTGCTTTTTAATGCTTTTTTAATTATAAAAATAAAATTTTGTGCTAATTGTAATACGAAATACAAATAAAATTGAATTAAAATAACTTATAAACTTTAAAAATGCCACTATTAACAAAATTTTATCATTTGTATACAAATATTGTAAATGTCCCAGTTCAGGTTTTAGAAGATTATCGTGGATGATGGTAAAACTATCAAAAAAAAAAAAATTAAAAATATTAGGTCTGAGTAAAAAAAAATGTATTCGAGGATAAAAATCTTAAAAACGTATTACAAAAATTTGCTGGTTTTTTTTTTTTTTTTGTAAGAATCTAAACCTTGATGAAAATTTTTTTCTAGATTTAGACAAGCTCATTAGAAATCTGCCAGTAATGAATTTAAAAAAAAAAATTTCTTAGTGGTTAATAAATTTTCGTGTGAGTTTATAGTTCATTACGTTAACTAAATTTATTAAACGAGAAAAACGCTAATTGCAATAACGTAATTAAATGTGCTAAAATCCCACAAACATAATTGTAAAAATGATTTGTTATAAGTTTTGTGGGATTATGTGCTAAAATTGATAACTTTAATAAATTTATTTTAATTTTTATTTAAAATTTTTTATTAAACTAAGCCGCCTGTTCAAATGAATCAAATTTTGAAGTTACTAGTATGTAACCGATCGAATAGTTGAAAAATCATATATTTTTATATGGTTGCCAATAAATAAAACCAAATAAATTTTTGTTCCATAATTACACTTTTTATTAAAAATGAAAAAAATAAATAAAAGAACAATTATTAACCTATATTTAGTGAAATATATTTAATTTTTTGTTTTCTATTAATACAAATATTACAATTTTTCACTAATCCCAACAAACAATACGTTCCGTTTACGTACCGTTTTCGGTCCGTCATTAACGGAATCTAACTCCGTTTTCATACCGTTTTCTGGATTCGTAACCGGACCAGAAAACGGATTTTAAGGAACATCGAAAGTCCGTCAATAACGGACCGATATATCGGATGAAAAACGGAGTTGTCCGTTGAAAGTCCGTCAATGACGGATTGTTTACGGATCTGTATTCGGTCCGTATTGGTACCGTTTTTTCTATAAAATACGGATTTGTGTAAATAACTTTTATTTTAATTTTGATAGCAAATTATATTTTTTTTGTTTTAAATTTATTTACAAACATATTTAAAATAAAACTTTTACAAATTAAATACATCAAATCCCAAATATTTATCTCCAGCACAATTAGCATCCATTAATCATTGCGATTGTGGCCCATTAAAAACCATGAAAAAATAAAATAAAAATTTAATTTTCGATATGATGTAGCACACAATGTAAATTTGCAAATTTGTTCAAAAAATCTATTATAAACTATCAGGCAATATTTTAATTTGCAAATCTACATAAATTTGCACACATCATCGCAAAACTTGTTTTAAATTTCATAAATATTTACCTCATGGATATTTCAGTATTCGTTTTTGATAACTGATGAAAAACAGTGGTCTGTATTTGACGGTATAGAAACGGATACACAAAAACGAAATAAAAACGTATTGTTTTCTAAAATTCAATTATACGGTCCGTTAATTTTCCGTGTACGTACAAGCTTTGACGGATACGAATTTTCGGACCGTAAACGTACAGTAAAAGCAGGATTCATGAATCCGTACGTATCGGAGAGTCCTTAAAAATGTTTCTAAGGATGTTTTAAAAAAATCTAGTAAATTTATTGACAATTAAATATTTTGAAATTCATATGCTGACCCTAAAATGTCTTTATCAAACAAATATTAGTTGCTCAGTTAATTATTATTTATTTTAAATCAACTGAGGGTTTATTAATGAAACTCGAAGAATTTTTCGATGTAGTATTTTTTTATTTTAAAAATCATTTTTATAAGCTTTCTTGCCGATTTTTCGAATGAGCCAAAGATATAAGGGCTAACTATATTATACTTTTGCTAACTTAAGCTATTGTCAAAAATTAACGAAAAGTCTGTCAAATGCTTAATCAACTTATTGAAGACTTTTGGGTGCCTACAATGTACTTTTTAAACTTAAATACTTACTACACTTAGTTGCAAATATATGTACTTTTGCAAAAGCTATTTTCTTGTTATATTTCCAAAATATATGTATCTTTTCGAAAAATATTATTTAATGTGTTTAATTTTCAAATATTTTACAATTAACAGGTAAATCTATATTAATTTTAAATAATTAAAAGAAACAAATGAAAACATAAATAAAAAAGTACTAAAAAATGCACCAGTGCTTGCATCTCAATCGAAAAACAAATACAAAACCCACCCCTTTTGTTATACATGCACGTTTGTTTTTTAACATTTTCAATTAAATTTTCTATAAAAATATTTTCCGCGTACATTGCAATTTGTTTTTTTTTTTATAAACAGTTTTTCTAAAAACACATGATTCCTTAAGTAAAGTGCGGTCAGTTTCGCTGTTTGCTTAAGCAAATGACACTTGACGAAACTTAACGAAAACTTTGTTAAGTACAGTATAGTCATACACATTTGATTACATGTATTCGCACATTTGCTTAAGCTAGCAAAAGTATAATATAGTTAGCTCTATAATTGGGTTGACGACTATCATGTCGTCGCCACAATTTTTACGTTTTGACGTCGCAAATTTATTTACTCGGCGCAGTTCTCTGGTTTGCTGGCAATTTTCTTGTTTTCTTTTTGCAAATATTAAAAAGTTAAAAATAGTAAAAAAATTAAAAAAGAAAAATGATACATAGTTTGTTTATTGTAAACAATAGTGGGTGAGTGCATAATATCAAATTTAATCTTGAATCTTTGGTAAATAAGTTTATTTTCCTTAAGAGATGTTTTTCTGGAAAAACATTGGCGTTCAGTTGTCTCCAGATCCGTGTGTGATTATTTTTTAGATGCCCAGAGGAATTCACCATACGTAAGTTATGTTTTTGGGTTAGCTTTTTGTTGTCAAATCCATAATTTAAATTTATATTCTAGGATGTTCCTCCCGTCATTACTACTCCACATTATTACTTAATTACAGTACAACGTAAAGGTATTTCTTTGGTGGCTGCTTGCAAACAAGAAGTGCCACCGTTGTTTGTTATTGAATTTTTACATCGTGTTATTGATACATTCGAAGATTATTTTGGTGATTGCTCTGAAACGATAATTAAAGAAAATTATGTTTTGGTTTACGAGTTATTGGATGAAATGTTGGATAATGGTTTTCCCTTAGCTACGGAAAGTAATATTTTAAAGGAATTGATTAAGCCACCGACTATATTGAGAACGATTGCCAATTCGGTAACGGGTAAAAGCAAGTAAGTGCAAAAATTTGTATTTAAAAAATATTAAAGTAACATATTACACACTATCCAAAAAAGAATGCATCATTTCAATAGTGTGATTTGGTATATGGCATTAGAATTCCGGGTAGACACCCAATTGCTATAATTAATTGTGTCAAACTTAATGATAATTCTTCCTAATGACTACCTGGTATTGTTTTGCCACGATTCTGTGTAATTATTTGACTTTACCATTGATTAAAATTGAATAAATTCCTTTTCAATAGTGTCAGTACAACATTACCCCAGGGCCAACTTTCAGCCATACCATGGCGTCGTAGTGGTGTTCGTTATACAAATAATGAGGCCTACTTTGATGTCATCGAAGAAGTGGATGCTATAATTGATAAATCTGGCTCTACGGTCTTTGCTGAAATTCAAGGATATGTAAGTTGTTTTTAAATCTTACAATTTCTTAAAATATTTTACTTTTTTACAAATCTTTTACAGATTGATTGTTGCATAAAATTATCTGGTATGCCAGATTTAACATTATCCTTTATGAATGCTCGACTCTTTGACGATGTATCATTTCATCCATGTGTACGTTTTAAGAGATGGGAAGCTGAACGCTTATTAAGTTTTATACCACCAGATGGTAATTTTCGTTTAATGTCCTATCACATTAGTTCACAATCAGTGGTGAATATACCCATATATATACGTCATAATTTCTCCATAAAAACGGGTGAACAAGGTCGTTTAGATTTGACAGTTGGAACACGTACATTAATGGGTCGTTCGGTGGATAAGGTTAAATTGGAAATAGCTATGCCAAAATGTGTTTTAAATTGTATATTAACACCAAGTCAAGGAAAATATTCATTTGATTCGGTTACAAAAACTTTAACATGGGAGGTGGGACGTATTGATGTTACCAATTTACCCAATATAAGGGGAACTGTAAGTTTCCAATAATTTATGGGTAAATTATTTTTTATTTATGTATTTTCCTTTCAGGTTTCTATTCCTCCCGGTACACCCAGCTTGGGTTCTAATCCTACGATTAATGTGCAATTTTCAATATCACAAATGGCTGTGTCGGGTCTTAAAGTTAATCGTCTCGATATGTATGGTGAAAAATATAAACCTTTTAAAGGTGTTAAGTACATAACCAAGGCTGGTAAATTTCAAGTTCGTATGTGAACTTCAGCTTTACAAAATCTCATTTAACTATGCCATTATTTTTAATCATAAATTACACAAGAAATTATTTAAACTATATCCCGAGATTTATTAAAAGATTTCGGCTTAAGTGTATAAAACTGTAAAAGGTAACTGTTGTATTTTTAATAAATTTATTCTTCTTCCATATTAATCTTTATTACTATAAACTTTTTAATTTTATTTATAGATTTTCAAGATTTTAAATATGATTTTCAAAACTTTTCCAGACTTTATAAACTCTAAATTCATCATCTCTAATTTTATACATACAAATTTTCATTTAATTCATACAATTTTAAGACAATTTTATAACAAAATTAACTCTAAGGTAAGTGAAAATTTGATTTATCTAACTGTATGTCAACCCAACTTAAACTGGAGAAAAATTTGCAAAATTTATTTTTGGGTTCGTGTTTATTGACCCAACAAAATATAATTTTTTCACTCACTAAAAAATCCATGGGGCATGCAGTGTTGAAAAGAAGTTTGTTTTTTTTTGTTAGAATATTTTTCTTTAACAAACTCTGATACAACAAATTTCGTTTCCCATTCCATTTCGTTCGTATAAAAATGGGTCACCCTGTAGCTGTTTTATAAAAATAGATACCTCGGGATGTCACCCTGGCCTATTTTTATTATCGCAGTGTCTTATGTACTCAACCAGAGCAAAAATGTTGTCCGTTTTGCTCTATCTCGCATAGTTTTCGAGATACCAGTCATTAAAAAAAAAACTAGAAAACTAAGCGAGATATGCAAGTCAATTTCAATGTTTTTTTTTAATTTTGTTTTAATTTGCAAATCAAATCAATATTTATTAATTCACGAAAAGAATTATGATTGATATAATTTGATTTAATTGAATAAAAAAAGATTCAAATAAAATTGATTAATTGATTTATAAAATATTAAGTCAACTCGCTGATATAATTATTTTTTCGCGAATTAATTCAATAAAGATTTATCTTTTTCAAGGTCTACTCATACTAACTTAAAATTAGTATTCATTACCGAAAGACTTTTAGTAAAAGTTTTTTTTTTTTTAATTCATTTATTGCTAATATCTTATAAAAACAAATAAATAATAATAATTAACTTAAATAACAAAATTTATAGAAATTCAAGTGTTTAAAATATTTGCAATTCTCAAAGAAATTTAAAAAATATCCATGATTTTTAATTACTTCAGAGCATTTCTTTTAGGCATTTAGGTTATGAGCTTTTCAATATAATCGATAGAAATTGTACATATTCTACTGCCTCAACAATTCGACGAAAAGTTTGTCACCATTTTGGGTTACTTTATTGCCCATATTGCATGTTCCTAATCGGATTTAGATCAGGAGATTTGTGTGGCCACGATATAACAAGGTAGTCCATGATAGCGGCATTTCCCATTCAGCTAAGCATAACTTAGCTCAGATGGTTTATATTGTAGCTGTCATTGTATCAGTTATGTGGTAAATTGGACCAATTCCACTACCCGACGAACACCCCCACATCATAATATATCCGCCTCCGTGCTTTACTATGGGACTTAACATTCATCTGATCTCCGGAGGTTAACTTTTTATTCATCTGACCATTAAATATGTTTCCAATTAAAGTAGGCCCGGGCAAAGTCAATTCGAGCTTTTCGATTTTTTGTTTGTTTTGTACACCATGTTTTCGGGCTCTTTATTAGGCTGATATTTAGCGGAATTTCGGTTTTAGGCTCTCTGGAACCTGCTTTTGGATAACTCACATAAAAATTCTTTATTTTTCTATGATCTCTTACAGTTGTTACACGGGACCTTCCTCCTTTATAAATGTCATTATTTAATCTTCAAAATATCGTTGATTTTGGAACTGATCTTATAAGAAATTTTACAATTAAATGTGCTACAGCTTTAAAAGTTTGAAAGTTGTCTAAACCCCAAGTAAGAACAATTACAGTTGCAAATGATTTGAACATTTTAATTTTTGTTGTAGTAATTTAACGGAATCGGGTTTTTTCTTATTTGTTTAACAATCATCATAATAAAATATTTAGTTACGAAGACTTATCAAAAGAAAATAATACATAGAAAAAAGCTCAAATGCGATTTCAGTTAATTATATTTTGAACACCACTGTATATAGGCTTGCAAAAATAGATTTTTTTTGTCATATTAAGTAAAAATTCATATTAATGCGACGATTCTTTACAAAAAAAAAAAAAAACTATTAAGTGGTAGCTGCTCAAATTTTGGTTATTCCCTACACATAAAATAAATCGTACATATAAAAAAAAAAAAAAAACTTGGGAAAATGTTCCAATGTTATCCTATTAATTTCTTGGCGGTCTTTTGTATGTGGAGTTGTCTTATATAATTTTATCTAAAATTAAACAGACAAGATTTTTAATATGAAACTACTCAAAGTTGTGTTGTACAATATAAAATTACATAAAAAAAGAGAAAATTTAGTTATAACTTTTTTTTGCAAAAATTTTACTTATCACCACGTGTTGGGCAATTTTGGAACAAAAACCTTCCGCATGAAATGCAATTTGTAAAAGTACTCTGATATTTTTTTTTAATAAAATATTTTATTAATAAATTAATATTTACATAGTTAAGGAAATAATTAATGTTCATGTTGATTTGTACAAAGAATAAATATCTTAAACCACTTTGATAGCACGTTCTGCACAAATATAACTACCCTTCTGCTTTGGTACCCAATGTCTGAAAAACACTCAAAAGCTTTTTTAAACGGCGTCAAAGATTATTTTAAGGATGCAAAAAAATTCTATATTATTTTTAAGCAAAAAACGCGAAACCTTCAAATTTAAAATCTTGTGGCTAAAATTTACCTTGACGGTTAATATGTATCGTTTGAATCTTATTATTTGAATTTTTTGCTGAAATAATATTTTTTAGTTGGGATAAAAAAAATATATATAGTATAAACTTCAAGAAGGTTTATGCGGAAACTTTTTCGAAGATCGCGAAAAAGTAATATCGCAATCGGTTTGGATAGGTAAAATTTCAAATTTGCAAAAAAAAATTCAAAAATTATAACCCTAATCTACATACAGTTTTATTTTATTTTTTTTTTCCTCTTCTTCTGTTACTATACCCGAGGTAGCAGTGGGTAACGGTTTAGGTATTGCATTAATATTCCGTTATCTCCAATTCACATTACTACTCGTGTTAGAGTACCAAATCAGAATCCCAGAAATAGTCCATGAGAACGATATAATTGTCCTTCTCCTCCTTTATTACTATTTGTCCAAATTAGCTGTCAGCTAATATTAAACACACGTGTGTTTCTTTTTTCTGTTTCCCTATTTGCCTTTGCCTGTCATAGAAACACCAAATGCAAGTAGAAACGTATTGACCAACTTGACAATCTTGTTAATAATATTGTTTTGATTATAGTATATTGAACAATTCCGCACACTATACCAAGTGTGTGATTTTCATAGCAAAGTTTTTTTGTTGATCTGTATAAATTTTTGTGTAAGATGTATTTAAATATATAATTATATCAATATATATTTAAACTTAAAAACATATATGCAATTACATAAAGTTATATAACAAAATTTTTTACTTGGCAAAACAACTTCTGATTACTACACAAACAACTGTATTACGTAACTGTAAAACTGTGTTAAGTGTGCCTCTACTTTGGACAGATTCAATTATATTAGAACAAATTTCTGCGATATCACATACATACTAGAGAAGACATTTTTTTTAACGCAAAATTAAGTAAAAATTTTAAAAATATATTTCCCTTATATACAGGTTGGCGCAAAAATAACCTTCCGATGTTTTTTGGCTGTAGTTTAAAAAAAAAAAAATGAAAAACTTTGATTCTTCTTGTGGATTATTTTTATTTGGTCTTTTAATTTTTTTTACATCAAGTCGAGAATATGATGTCATGTAAATGGCCGCCGCCACAGTTGATTGTCATTTGAGCCCTTTTTATGGCATTTTCCATCACTTTGGCCAAAACTTCCGGCGATAGGTTCTCACATTCTTGACGGATATTGTCTTTAAGAGCTGCAAGAGTCTGAGGCTTGTTGACATAAACGCGCGACTTCAAAAAGCCCCACAAAAAGAAGTCTGGAGCGGTCAAATCAGGCTATCTTTCTGGCCAGTGCAAATCGCCAAAACTGGAGATTAGGCGCCCGGGAAATGCATCCTTCAGCATATCGATTGTGGCACGTGCAGTGTGTGGCGTTGCACCGTCCTGTTGGAACCACATGTTTTCCAATCCCAATTCATCAAGTTGCGGCAAAAAGAACTCGTTGATCATTGCTCTGTAGCGCTCACCATTCACAGTAACCGTTTGGCCCGCGATGACTCCTCCAGCGAAAACAGCACACCATACAGTGACCTTGAGCGGGTGTAACGGCTCTTCGTGGGTTACACGCGGACTTTCAGTGCCCCAGAAGCGTAAATTTTGCTTATTTAGTAGGCGTTGGACGGCTAGGAAATCTGCGACCAAATTCACGTTATGCCAAAGTCACCGACCGATTATTGCTCAAATAAATAGTCACCAATATTCCGCGTTCTGGAGCAGTGTGGCGTAACATTGTTTATTAACGTGTATTTCGCATGTGTTTACTACACAAATGCCAAAACAGAACCGACATTAGGGGCCAATCGCAAAATTTATAGCATTTTCTGATAGGAGGATTACTTTTGCGCCACCTTGTACATATATCTCCAGAAATGTCTTATTGATTTTTAGACCAAATGTCGAACAAGTTATTTCACAACTAATTCTCATTTCTGTTAAACCTGCGCCTATTTAAGACTTCCAAACTGAATTAGGGCTTTTTGTCACCCATGAATTTCCCTTTTATCGGAGTTCAATAGTTTGTGAGTAATACAATTTTATTTTTGGAGATGTCAACGAAATTGTCAGCATATATTTTCACTTTCATTCCAAATTGGGACAACGCCAGATAAAAATCAAAAATTTTCAATAACTATTTGCACTATTTATAGATATTTTTTGGGATAATGGTGATTACTAGACACAGCTAGAGTTCATAAGTAAATTTTATACAGCTTTTTCCATTTAGTTGTGAGCTAAATAAGAGATATTTACAATTAACAGTATAGGACGCGAATACCGTGATGCCATCAATATTTCAATTTAGCTTTATTAAAATTTTTGAAAAGGTTAAAAATAAAAGAAAAAATCTTCGTTGTTTGAGGAAAATTATTGAATTTTTATAAAAAGTACTTTATAATAGAAAAATATCCTTAAAGAAAAGACAAAAAGTTAATTTGATAGTAGTTTGATATTAAAGAGAATACTAGTTTTACTTGAATTCAACTTCTTTTTAAAAAATATTTAAGTTTCTTTTTTAAACACCTTAAATTTGATATTGTTTGCCGCACCCATGTAACAGGCCAATTTTAAACATACAAACAACATAACGACATCAGTCTATGTTGTTTGTATTGAAAAATACATGTTTGATTTATACAACTGATAATAAATGCTGCGTGCAGCAATGTCTGTTGGAAAATGAAACATGTCTGAAAGAATCCAGATTTCAAAACCAAAAAGGTCTGTATCTTAAGTCTTTTGTTTAATGAAAGAAACTCTTTTTTTATTTGCCAAGTTTTCAATAATTATTTTTTTAATCTAATGTTAAAAAAAAAAATAGTTTTTATCAATTTAACACCCATCATAACTTTTAACTCGTTAAAAGAAAATATACAAATATTAATTCCCTTCGTTTTAAAACTGCATAATATTTTATAGTTTATTTTCGAATTGTTTTAAATGCATTTTTAAATGTATACAGTGCATAAAACTGGTTTTTCATTTTGACGTGCTGTTAAAGTGTACCCCATGTCAGTAACATGTTTTTGGTTTTTTATTTTGTAAAAAGTTCATTCATTTGCATTTGGTTAAAAAATTGTCTACTGAATTCTAAAAAAAATTCTTTAACCCTAAAACTGTCATAATGGGTTATTGGATGTTGAAATCAAGTTAACCTATGGATTTGTTTTAAATATAAAAAAAAAATTAATTTTGTTAGTATACATATTAGTATAGAAACACCCAATAAAGTTTCTCAGTTATTCCATGACAGTTGTTTGTGCAGTAATCAGCATAGATTTTAACTGTAACATACAGTTGTTTTTTTATGCAAATATACAAAACAGCTATTATCACAGTTATTTAGAAAAACTATTTTTTTGTTTAGTTTACAATCTGTGTCAAAAATACTATTTTTTTTTCAACCTATAAAAAGCTTTAAAATCATTCAAGTTTCTTTAAGATAAATATCCATGTATACTTTCTTTTTTTCAGAGCTTCTTATTTTTTGAGTTTTCATTTTGTCAGTGTAAATATCCACTATATAGCTTTAGTAAATACCTACGCTTTACTTTAGGCTGTATTAGTGCATTCGACAGAGTTTTCATTTAGAGTACTAAATACCCACAAGTGAGATTTTATAAAAATTAAAGAATTAGTTTTTATTTAGGCGATTAAGCATTTTTTAAATAGTCACTGTTGGGCTTTTGTCTATAAATTAAGAGCTTTCGTTAAGAGCTTTTTTAAGACTGAGCTTTTATTAAAAATTTGTACACAGTCACAAATGAGCTTTTGTAAAAAGCTTTTGTTGCGACTGTGCAGACTTAATAAATGAGCAATTGTAAAAACTATGTGTAGACCTTATATAAAAAGCTTTGGTGAGACTGTTCCTACCTCCAAAGGAGATTTTCGTAAGAACATTTGTTAAAAATATATTTAGATTTACGATTGAGCTTTTGTAAAAAGCTTTTATTGAACTGTATTCTGACTGCATATTTATGATTGAGCTTTTGTGAAAAGCTCTTTAGTATTCGATGCATAAAAAATTCGAAAAAATTTAAAAATAAAAATAAACCATTATTTGTTACGAAAGTTTTCGTTATTTTGCCATAACTTTTTTATTTTTATGTGCATTGGCGGATCCAGCCCTGGCTTCTTAGGGGCGATAAATTTTAGTTTTTACACCAACCAGATTTTATTTTTTTTTGAAACAGCTTGTTTTCAAATCATTTTTACTATTTTTTTATTTTCGGGAATAAATGTCAATAACAAAAAGTCTAACAATACAAAAATAATTTTCAAATTAAAATCCCATTTGTGTTTAAAAAAATATTCAATAAAAAATCATTTTCTTCTGAATAAAAAGTTCTCAAACTAAAAGCTTTAACTTGTTAATTATCTTTGCTGCTTTAGAATTTCACTTCAAGATGACAGTAAGAGATTTACTCTTTCCCAAACCCAATCTTAGTCTTATTAAGAGTTGCCAATATTACCATTAAGATGGCACTAAACATTTTAAATACCTAATTTAGTTTAAGAACATTTGAAGTCGTAAAGTCTGTTGTGTTTATTATATTATTTATTTTTTAAATCTTTTTAATAGGGGGGGGGGGGGGGGATATATCACAATCATCCCCCTCCCTGGATCCGAGCCCGTATGTGTGTATGTACATTAGAGTGGCTATTCCTTAATGTCTAAAAACTCTCTTTGACAAAGTTTGATTTTAACTTTAATTATTTGTTAAACTATATGATATAATTAAAAAAATTTTCCGTTATAGTCTTAGTTAATGTGCATGAAAGGAATATGAGATACTAATTAAAAAAAAAATTGTCATCGAAAAATCTAACTTTGTGTACTTATGCAATCTACTTACCAAGTTTTTAATTTTTGAAAGGATAATAGTTATCCGTACAGCTTAAAGTAAAACTTGACTTTTTTAGTTTTTCGCTATTACAATTAAATTGTTAACAAAAATTCCGGTTTCACACAAAAAGACATTCCGTGGACATATAATAATTCAAAAAAGAATTTTGCGCAGAGGTATGGAATAATCGCGAAATTTGAGACTTCGAATTTAATTATGATTTTATATTTGCAATGTACATCATATTAGATTTGATGAGTCGCGATTCCTATATTTTTTTTCAATTTTAAATTTATTTTAAATAAGACACTCAAAAAAGTTAGTAAAAAAATTTGTAAACGGTTTTTAATCCCATTTTACTATTGTTGTACTTATTTTTAGAAAAAAAAAATTATTATTTAGAAAATATTTTTGCTATTTACATATTACAAATTACAGAATTTTTACAGAATATTTACAAATTTTTGTTGCTAACTTTAGAAATCATTTTACAAATTTTTGAAAACCAATTTGCTAACATTAGCAAAAAATTTACTAATCTTTAAAAGGTGTATAATGAATTAAATACTATTTCTTATAAATAAAACGTAGACCTATAAATTTAAATTGCCTTAAAATGTTACATACGAGGGTGGGTCAATAAGTCCGTGACTTTTTGAATGAAACACATTTTTTTGCAAAAAAAAAATAAAATATTTTTCAACATAATCTCCTTTTAGCTCAATACAATTAGTCCAACGTTTTTCCAATTTTTGTATCCCTTCCAAAAAATAGGATTTTTCAAGGTTCATAAAATAGCCATTTGTTTGATCAATAATTTCATCGTTGGAGCTAAATCTCTTTCCACCGAGCCATTTCTTTTGGTTTGAAAATAGGAAATAGTCACTGGGGGATAAATCCGGAGAATAAGGCGAATGAGGGGGCAATTCGTAGTCTACTTCATGGATTTTTGCCATGGAAACTAAGCTGTCACACGATTCCGTTGGTGGTCGATTGTAAGCAAACGTGGCAGCCATCTTGCGGAAAGCTTTCTCGTACCCAAGTGATCGTTTAAAATTGAAACCACTGAGCCATGTGAGATGCCTATGTCTTCCACAGCCTATCGCACATTCCGATCGATCAACACCATATCGTGAATTTTTTCAATTGTTTTGTGTGTAGAGACCTCAAGTGGGCGTCCAGAACGTTCGGCATCTTCCGTGCATGTAAGGCCACAACAAAAGTCAGTAAACCAATTTTTTACTATTGAAATCGCTGGTGCAGAGTCCCCATAGTGTTTTTCAAGCTTTCCCTTGGTTTGATTGACAGTTTTTTCGCAAAATATAATGTTTGATGAGCACTCGAAATTCATTTTTTTCCATTTAAAAAAAAAGCCACAAGGTTGTATGTTTTGAACAGCTGTTAAACGCAAAGTAAATGACGGAAACTGCTCAAAATTTGACAGTAGTCTATTAACAGGTTGTTCATCATGAGAGCAGTTTTGCATTTCATATAACTAAAAATTTAAGTAAACTTTTTGAAAAATGGAATTTAAAATCTGTTTGCTAAAATCAGCAAAAAAAATTACTAAATATTATTAATATTAGTAACAAATTTTAAATTTATTTTTTTTTACCGAGAATCAAATTTTTTTTATTTTATTAATTTTTTTTAAAAAATACTTTATACAAAATTAAAAAAAGTAAACGAATTTATCATTTTGTTTTAGTTTGGTAATATCTGTAAAAATTTAGTAATTTTTTTTTTTACTTTTAAGGTCAAATTTTAATTGTTTTTAGGGCTGATTTTTAAAACTAAAAAAACTTTATAGTGATTTTTTAAATGGATTTCCTATTCTCAAACATGTGTCGGTATATTCACTTTCGATCCTTTTTTGTAATCTATGTAATATTTAAAGGCAATTTTAGTTTGTAGGTGTAAGTTTTAATTGGAAATAACATTTCCTTCAATATCCACTTTTTTAAAATTAGTAATTTTTTTTGCTAATTTTAGCAAATCGGTTTTCAAAAATTTGTAAAATGATTTCTGAAATTAGCAACAAAAATTTTCAAATATGCTGTTAAAACTCTGTAATTTGTAAAATGTAAAGATTTGCTAAATAATAATTTTTTTTACTAAAAATCAGTTCAAAAATAGTAAAGTGGGATTGAAAACCGTTTACAAATTTTTCTACAAACTTTTTTTTCTGAGTGTACAACTTTGAAACTTCAATGGCAATATGCTACCTCCAAATAAATTTTTTTTTTTTAATTTCATTGGCAGACCATATTTTTTTCTATAATGGCATACTGTTAGGGTTGTGGAGCTCGTGACTTCGATTTTTTTGGACACCTTTTGCTGATGAGTGATTAAGCTTTTGTTGCTATGTACTCCCACCCTAGATTTATATTTCGTTTTAAGACTGTAAAGAGCTTTTGTTAAGACTGGGTACAAACGCACTACTAAGTTGTTTGTAAAGTTCTTAAACTACATACATATGTCTAAACTCACAATTAAGCTACGAGTATTAAAGTCTCTATTAATTTGACAGTATCGTCAAGTATCGTATCAGCTGTTTACTTTTAATGATTGATAGTTTAAACAACTGCTCAGCTTGAAAGTAGATTTGAAGTACGAAAATCTACCACATTTCGCCGCACTTTATTTTCGAACTAATTTTGGCTTTAGACTATGTTCAGACCCTCAATTATGCTTTTGTTTAGTCGGTCTGAAGAACAACGATTAAACTTTTGTTTAGATTGTGTGCAGACCTACAATTAAAGGGCTTAATCAACTTATTGAAGACTTTTGGGTGGCTACAATGTACTTTTTAAACTTAAATACTACTACACTTAGTTGCAAATATTTGTACTTTTGCAAAAACTGTTTTCTTCTTATATTTCCAAAATATATGTATCTTTTCGAAAAATATTATTTAATGTGTTCAATTTATAAATATTTTACAATTAACAAGTAAATCTATATTAATTTTAAATAATTTAAAGAAACAAATTAAAACATAAATAAAAAAGTACTGAAAAATGCAACAGTGCTTGCATCTCAATCGAAAAACAAATACAAAACCCACCCCTTTTGTTATACATGCACGTTTGTTTTTTAACATTTTAAATTAAATTTTTTATAAAAATATTTTCCGCGTAAATTGCAATTTGTCTTTTTTTTCGTAAACAGTTTTTCTAAAAACACATAATTCCTTAAGTAAAGTGCGGTCAGTTTCGCTGTTTGCTTAAGCAAATGACACTTGACGAAACTTAACGAAAAGTTTGTTAAGTACAATATAGTCATACACATTTGAATACATGTATTCGCACATTTGCTTAAGCTAGCAAAAGTATAATATAGTTAGCTCTTAAGCTTTTCTTAAGTCTATTTGAAGACTATAGAAATACCCACGGATGAGTTTTTGTTCGGACTATGCAAAAAAAAAGCCGAGACTTCAGTTTTTTAACTCCCTTATAATTAGCTGCTGGCACTATGGCTTTATTTGCGCTTGTGTCTTAAGTCTTTTGTTTAAGTCATTTGTTATTTTATGTTTTCCTCCATTCCCTAACACTGATAGTGTTTTAATTAAATACTAACGCCATGTCATTATTAACTAAAAAATATTACATTTGTGCTATCGACTACAACAACAAGAAGCAGCATGCTGCTGCTGGTTTATTATAACTATACCATACAACATGTATGCATGATAAAATTATATTAAGACTCCTCAATTTAAAAAAGAATTTATAAAATTATGAAGTTTTAAAGGCGTTTAATTTATTCCAATTTTCAACAGAAGCATTTGACCGGTTTTCTACTAAAATAACATGAAGTAGAAACAGACAAAGAAGTAGAATAAAATTCATTCTTTTATTTCAACACTTCTACCGTGAATTCTACTACATACAAGTATTAAGTAGCAGTAGAGTGTGATTTGTTAATGTTGGTAGTATTTGTCTTTTCTCTATGGTGTTGCGGATCTTGTTGCTGCTACAATTAACAGAAAATGGTAACACTCAATGACTTTTTAAAAAGGCACGTTTAAATACTAATGTGAAGAAAATACTTAAAAAAGTTTGATAGTTAATTTTTGATAAAATGCACAAAAAAGTAATAACTAGAGTACCGTTCGGTATTTTGACTTTATATTTTAAGCAGGAGGAAGCAATTACTCGTTTTTTTTTAATCAATAGAATTTAGAAATAATAAACGAAACACTTTAAAGTATATAAAAACTACTTAAAAAAATTAATTTATCTTTTATTTAAAATACAGTAGTTTTTACGATATTATTAGTAATTTTTACTGCATTGGTTAGTTTTTAACAATTAGAATTATCAAGCAGCATATACCTTTATTTTAACTGTCATTTTCAGTAGATTCTACTGACAAACTTTGTTGAGTGTAAAAAATGGGTTATGGAAAAATTGGCTGTTGCGCTTTTATTCAAGCGAGACATTTAAGTGTTAAATATGTTACAAACTCTAATTTAGTGTTTTATTTTTAAGCAATTAACTCTGGTGGGGGTTTGTTTAATTTTGGTTAAGTCTGTTTACAATATTTCTTAAATGTTAATTGAAGTTAAGGTTCCCAAAAAATTTTATTTGAAAAAGTAGGTATCTCCCTAATACAAACAACTTTTGGTGCCTGTCTTAGTCTTGTTTCTTTCATTTTGTTTTTTAATTTTTTTTCTTTAAGTTTGTCTTATATTTAATACTTTATTTTTTGTCACAAATTGTTTTTTTTTTGGTTTGTTTTAAAGATTTCTTTTCAGGAGAATTTGTATTTATTGTTTTTTTTCACTTGTTGTTTAACACAAGTTTTGGTAGAGATATCAGCAAATTTTATGAGCTTATAAACTTGTTTAGTTTGCGATTTTTTTTGATAAAATAAGAAGATCGTTTTATTCACCTGCTAATTAATTTGCATGTAATTGAATTGAGTTAGAAAAAAAATTCCACGCTAATTATATTCCAAATATATTATGAGAATCACGACTACTACACTAAAAAAAAGTTTGTTGCTAGAATTTTCTAAATATTACTGTTAAAACAAAGGTATTTGCAGGTAAAAGTACGAGAAAGGTATTTATTTATTTAAAATAACTAAAATTGTAGTTAGTTTTTACTATTAGAAAACAACCAAATTGGTAAAAATAACTTTTTTTTTTACAAAAAAATAATACAAACAAAATTTCTTTCGATTACAAAAAAAAAAAATGCCTATTTAAAATCTTAAGTCAAAATTCCAAGCTGTACTACAGTTATTGCAATTTTATGCGTTGGAGATATAATAAATTTTTGTGATTTTTATATGCAAACTAAGAAATAAATCAATATTAACAATTATAAACTAAACAAAAATTTATAAAAACTCAGGATATTTTAATTTTTTTAATTATTACTTACAGCAATAAGCGGTTAACTATTCAAATACTATTTATTATATTATTCAAAATATTTGGTTGTTTAAACCTGTTGCATAATTCAGTAATTTTCTTTAGTTGGTTAGTTGTTCGTAGAAAAAGAACTGCAACTTCCCAGCAAAATATGAGCTGAGGAAGAAGTAGTTAAACACTACATCTACTGAACCCGAAGTGTGAAAATTTCGGTGAATCATTAATAATTTTTCATTGGCGTGTCGTTAGGAGGAAGTAGTTTGTTTCGGTGCTATGAAAAAACGATGAGCAGATGGACTTTTTCATTAGTTTAGGGAAGTTGTTTAATATAGGGACTACAAAATAAAGAGTGGTTTTTATTAAGTTTAATATGTGATTTTGAACAAACCAATAATTATTATTCCGACCAGGATAAAGTGGATATCACTGGTATGCAAAATATATTTTCAATAAGGCTTTAAATGGCTGCAGGAATTAACCATTTATGGACCAACTAAATAAATGTTTTTTTTTACTATATTTACTATAATTATAAATTGTTATAAGTAAATATTAAAATTAGAAAATTTATACGCTTTTCAATGAAATTGTTACAAAAAATTTTATTCTTATGACTTCATAAGTAGGGGTTAATATCAACATTTTGTAAGTTGCTTAAAATTACTTCTTACAAATACAAAAATTTGCACTATCAGCTTCTTTGGATGTTCTGAAAAAGAGATTCGTAAAGAATAACATCCATTTTATTTTGCTGGGTACAGTTAAAAACAGCAACTACTGATTACTACATAAACAACCGCCATATAGTAACTGACAAACTTTTTTGAGTGCATGCATATATAGAAAAATTTTCTAATTATTTCTGAAATATGTAAAAAATTTATTATGATTTATTTGTTCCGCTTCAGGTTAAAAAAATACAACAAATAATAATACATAAAGAAAAAAAAAAACAATGAATGCAAATAAATCCCATCATAATGTAATAATTACTTGTGAATAACAGGTAACAATAGGACGAAAAAAAATTAAGCTTTATGATTGAAAAATATAAATTAGAAGTATTTAGAATTATTTATGCCCATTCAAAAAAAAAATACTGCACATTAAAATAAATATTTAAAGTCAACTAAATTATTATAACACGTACATTTCTTTAGAAAATAACTTTTATTTTTGCTGGAAAAAATAAAAATCAAAAATAATTGTTATCATTTGACTTTTATGAAAAAAGGAATAATTATTACGGTCCCTAGTATTTTCCGTCTCTCAGAACCGAGAATTTTGCGTATCGACATGGTCAGCGACCATTTAATTCATGGAAAATCATCCACTTCGTCGTTGAGTCTTTAATTTATTTGCTTTTTATTTTATTTTTTCTCGAAAAAATAAGAATCAAAAAATAACTGTTTTTTTTTCTCGAAAAAATAAGAATCAAAAAATAACTATTATTTTTGCTCGATAAAATAAAAAGGCAAAAATAATTTTTATCATTTGACTGTCTCCCAGAACCGAGAATTTCGCTTATCGACATGGCCGATGACCCCTTCAATTTTGATGGAAAATCATTCACTTCATCGTTGAGATCCAAAATCTTATGTCTGTCTTCTAAACGGGCACCACTGTCATTTGGTAACAACTGTTGGACCACCTGAATTTTGTATGGAAACGTTTTCAAATCCAGTGTCAAAATGCGGCGTAGGGGACTCTGCGAAATGTGAAATCATTGAACACGTTTTCTTGTACACTCACAATACTATTTCGTTAAAAACAACTTAAAATACATATTAAATTTATCGAAAATACAGTCAAAAAGAGGACTACTGATTTTTCATTGCATTCAACCCATTTTGTTGTTTTTTTTAATCATTGTTTAATAATCGACAAAGGTAGTAAAAACAATACAAAGTCATTTAAAATAACCATTAAATTTTAACTGCCAAAAGTTATAAAAAAACTACTTTTGTGTTTGGTTTTCAAATTGAAAGTTGTTTTATGTATGTACCCTGTAGGAAGCCTGGGGTCAAGTGTCTACAAGTCACCACTTTTGTCGACTATTTTGGTTGACTTTTTGGTGACATTTCAACAAAGCGTCTATACTCGTCTTTCAAATGGTTAATTTCCTCTTAAAGGCGTCCGTACATAAATCTGTCCATTCCATATTCAGTTTTTTCACAACAATGGTGAAGGGTATATAAGATTCGGCATAGCCGAATTTAGCCGCTCTTACTTGTTTTTTAATTATCTTGTATTGAGCCATATATAAATAACCACATCAAGATAAACACTCAGCAACACATGTCTGCTGACGTGTATTACAATTAAATTTGTAGAACAAATAAGCTGCCGCTACTAATTTTTAGTAAACTAAATGTAAAGTGGAATTTAAAATCTGTTTTCTAAAATCAGCAAAAAAATTTACTAAATATCAATATTAATACAAAATTTCAAATTTATTTTTTATCGAGCATCAAAATTTTTTATTTTATTTATTTTTTTTTTTAAATATTTTAGACAAAATTAAATAAAAAATTAAAGGCTTAAATTTATCATTTTGTTTTAATTTGGTAATTTCTGTTTTGAAAAATATTTTAGTAATTTTTTTTTCTTTTAAAGTCAAGTTTTAATTGTTTTAAGGGCTGATTTTTGAACTAAAAAAATTTTTAGTGCTATTTGAAATGGATGTCCTATTTTTAGACATGAGTCGGTATATTCACTTACGATCTATTTTTTCTTAATATGTATATGTATCATTTTATAGAAATTCAAGTTTGTATGCATAATTTTTAATTATAAGAAATAAAATTTCCTTCAATATCCACTTTTATTAAAATTAGTAAAATTAGTAAATATTTTTTGCTAATTTTAGCAAATCGGTTTTCAAAAATTTGTAAAATGATTTCTCAAATTAGGAACAAATATTTATAAATATTCTGTAAAAATTCTGTTATTTGTAAAATCAAAAGAGCAAAAAAATTTACTAAATAATAATTTTTTTACTAAAAATCAGTAAAATCAGGATTGAGAACTGTCAACAAATTTTTCTACTAACTTTTTTTCTTAGTGTATAGATATATTGATTTTTACAAAATTAGATATAATTTATTTGATTATACATATTATATATTATATCAAATATAATTATATATTGCACAATATTTTCAAACGAATTTAAGATATAGTTTAATATGATTCCGTATCAAGAATATTTTTTATATTAAGTAAGATATAATAAGATGTAATTACATGTTTCTAATTCCAGTCAGGAAGAGGAAAACAAATATTTTTTTTTGTGATTTTTAAATTTATTTTATAAATTGAGACCACAACACTAGAAATTTTTATTATTATATTATATAGTATATAATTCGATATAATTATATATGATTCTATGTCAATTGTTGTGTATCCCAGTAGTAAAAATTGACGTTTAATGGGCAAAAATTCTCCTCCTCCTTCTAATCCCCTACAGTTGTCAAATATTTGACCTATTAAAAACCTGTTTTTCGTATACTTTAAAACCCCGTCTCTTGTTCTTGATTTTTTTTATTGTTTTATTTTGTTGGAAATACATGTGCATAACTGCATGCAAAATTAAAGTTTTTCATAAAATTATAAAGAAACATGAATTTAAAAGGTAAATATACATATTTGAACAATATATATAATGAGCAAAAGAAATTACAAAAGATTTGTGAAAAAACAATTAATTTTGTGTAACAATAACGAGAAAGAGGCATCAATTTTTAGGGAAACTTTTGAAAATTTGTCTACTTCAAAATTAAATTTGCGCGAACATTTTTTTAATTTAATGAAATTTATAAAAAAAATGTATTAATAATATATCTAATTTAACAAAATAAATGCACCTGTTTAAACTTATTTCCTTCCTAGTGTAGAAATCTAGTAAAAAGTTCCAAAAGTGTAGACTAGAATTACTATAATGTTTTAGTAAATCTCTAGTATAGACCTAGTCAATAGTTGTGTAGATTCGCAATGACAAACACATGTTAAATGTCTACAGCAGAGAGCTTTGACTGGGGTATAAATAGTCAATAGTACTGGTGACAAAGTCAATATTGAATCAGTACAGTTTCACTATCGACATTTGTATTGGCTTTGTGTGTATGTATATTTGAATAATTTCTTGTAATTTTTATTGAAATAATTTTGTATATAAACAAACTATTTTACATTCAAAAGAAAACATCAACTCCTACTGAATGTCTGTAAATTTTTATAGTTTGTTTTTTGAATGACTGATTTAAATAGTTAAAAAATATATTTCTATGAATTTCAATTGATTCTTGATTTAAAAACAAACTTTACGTATTACTTTTTAAATAAACTACAGTCGGTAACTGAAAATATATTGTAAGTTTACAAACATAAATTGTCTTAAAGTGTTACATAGGTTGAAAAAAGCAATCGGAAGTGAAGATACATTTCACAACCGATTCATTTCAAAAAACAGGACATTCACTTAAAATAGAACTAAAAACTTTTTTAGTTCTAAAATTAATTAAAATTTGACCTTAAAATCCAAAAAATTTAATAATAATATTTTTTTTTAAAACAAAAATTCTTTTATGTCTTAACTATTTTTTAAGCCTTTGAATTTTTTTTTAATTTTGTCTATTTTTTGAAAAAAAAAAAAATAATGGAGTTTTTATGAATTGTTGATCTGTTATTTTGTAAGTGAATAGTATAGTAGGATTTTAGATCATATAATCATATTCTTTTTGTTTGATACTTTGAATTTCGTTGACGTTAGTCTAATTGTGTTGTTGTTTTCAAGTTTGTTAATTTGTTTCCAAACACTCAATATAAAATAGACAATCATCAACAAGCAATGACCAAAAAGGGAGAAGAAGAGAGCATGGATATTGAAAAGGTTGGGTAGCATCAACCGAAAATACTAAGTATTCTATCCTGCTGGCTCAGTGGAATTTCTCAATTTTTAATCTCTATAATTTACTAATAAAAATTTTCATGTTTCTTTACAAAAAAATAATTTATAAAAAGCATATGATTATATGATCTAAAATTCTACTATACTATTCACTTAAAAAAAAAAAAGTAAATAAAAAATGTTCGATAAAAAAAAATAAAATTGTATATTCGAATTCGTAAGGCAATTTCAATAGAAATTTGCAGCTTTAAAGTGTTGTAGAGAAATTAACGCAGTGAGTTTTTTATTTTGAACTAACTTGAAAATATTTTTTCATAGAAGACATAAAAGCTAACTATGTTTTTACAATTTTTTGTTTCAGGCACAGTAGGTATTTTAATTATTTCACAAAAGAGTTTCCAACAATCTCCGCCTTAATTCAAATACCTTTACATCAAACAATATTCAAATATTTTTACAATTTAAAAAAAAATATTTAACAATTTACAACAATTAATATGTTTTTCTTTAGTAAGAAATTTTGTTAAAATATCTGAAGAAGCCACATATTTGATATCAATATCACCATCCAGGAATTTATCACGAATATAATGAAAACGGATATCAATGTGTTTGCTACGTTTATGAACCGTGGATTCTTCACCAAAAATTGTGCACCCTGATTGTAACAATATAAAGTAGTTGCAGCATCAGCGCCTTTAATAAAATTCATTTCTTGCAAAAGACTTCTTTGAAATATAACTTCTTTTGTTCCTTGGCATATAGCTTTATACACCGCCTCCATAGAACTCAGAGAAACGACATTTTGTTTTTTAGATTCCCAAGCAATAGGACTTCCTTCAAAAAACAAAACATAACCACTATAAGATCTTCGATCTGCACCCCAATCAGAGTCTGTGAAACATGACAACTTTTCTTTATTTGGACTATACGTTAAAGTACCTTTTGGATTCTTCTTCAAATATCTAAGCAGATGTTTTGCAGCCACAAAATGTTCATTGTGAGTGTGAATCAGAGAACTGCAAAATCAACTTTTTTCTTGATTTAATCATACACAAAAATTCTTGTTCACTTTTAATAATTTAACAAAATTCACTGTAGAATAAAATCAGCATCATCTTACTGAACGCGTAATTGGAATCAGTGTGAATCATCTGTCGTTTATGTTTTATGCAAATGTAATCACTTAACAGTGTTCAGTAACATGATTACAATCCTTAATGTTATTGTTGCCAATGCCTTCATATCCTTTTTAATGCTTTCATATGTTTTCATAGAAGACTAAAACATAAAAGCTAACTATGTTTTTACAATTTTTTGTTTCATGCACAGTAGGTATTTGAATTATTTCACAAAAGAGTTTCCAACATAAAGTGTCACAAGTGTATCTAAAAAAAATTAAGTTTATTTGTGCATTTTAATATTTTTTTTTTTATAAATTAAAAGTTTGCTATATTTTACTATTCATTAAGTTTACAGCAATTTACTAAAATTTTGTAGTGCTTACTATTTTGTTTACTAATTTAGTTGTACTAATATTAATAATATTTAGTAAATTTATTTTGCTGATTCTAGCAAACCGATTTAAAATTTTACTTTACAAAAAGGTTACTAAAATTTTGTAGTGGCTACTAATTCTTTTCTACTAACTTAATTGTACTACACATCAACAGATATGTGTTGCTAAGACTAGCAAAAATACCGCTGTGCTCAAATTAGCCAAACTTTTCGTAATAACAGTAAAATTTTCGGTTAACATTACAGAGTTATTTTGGTGAGTGTACTTTTAAACTTTTGCTAAAGGAATGTAATTACCATCGATTGAGATCCTATTAAAACAATAAAGTTTCTTAAATTGGACCGCATGCAGATGTTGTAACCTTTAATTTAGCATTTAACTAAAATATAGAAAGTTTCTCGTTTAAGTCTACCAAATTGTTCATTGTTAATATTCTAACAAACAAAAGACTTAAGAAACAAACTTCGATTAAAAAACGTAAAAATTCTTTTTTTTTTACATCTCAATATATTAATAAAACAAGTCTTTTTGAACATAACCTTATATTTCAAATGCATTCAATAATATTATTTTTTAAAATATTTTTATTCATAAAGCTTACAAAACTGGTTTCTTTTGTACATGACATATTTATATTGTTGTTGGTTGTTTTTTCTGTACATCTCGAGTACCGCCTTATTTGTTCTTTAGTTTACTTAAACGAAATGCATACAAATCCCATATGATGATAAAGTATATTCAACTCCAAACTTAAAATAAACTTTGGACTTTTATAGAAAATCTAACCATAAAAGAAAACATAAGTAAATATGTTTACATCTAAAGTTAACAACTGAATAGTTTGGAGTTTTGTCTTTTAAAGTATGCGTCATGCTAAGCACCCACATGCTGTTGTGAAATAAAAACGATCCAACTATTTTAGACATTTTATTTTTTCAACCCGTCATATACTACACATTTGTTCGTATGATTTTTTTATGCTTAACTCGTATTTAATTTAAAGTGCTTTATATAGACAAAATTGATCAACTATTAACTATGTTAAATTCGGCATAAACATTTGTAGTTGGAAAAATTTTATGTTAGCACTTTTAAATTAATCATTAATTGTTAAAAAAAAAACTGTTAAATCCTATTAGTTTTAAAACTTAACTAAGTCCATAAATAATATTAAAAACGATTTTTTTTATAAAAAAAAATAAATAACTTAAATTCTCATGTCAGTATGTAAGATGAATAAAATCAATGCCATGTTGCTTTCAATTTATTTTTATTTTTTAATAACAAAAGTTTTTAAAAGAGATTTGTTATTATGGCGAAGTAAATTTGTTTAAAATATCTATACTTTTAAAAATTTATAATTTATTAGTTATCTGTACAATAAAATCTAGTAGCTATGAAATAGGGTTTCTGTTTATGGTTTCTGTGTTTTTCGGGTGAAGGCTTGACATATGGTTATAACATGGTTTTAACTTTATATCATCTTTAGAATTTTAAACTGGTTCTAAACTATAAAGTAAATTAAAAATCGGAAACACATTTAACTGAGACTGTGTTATTTTTACTGGATTTCCATCATTCTGAAGCGAACTTCAGGCTATAAGTTCTCATTTGCTAGATATTCTCCTTGTGAGCCTCAAGAGCCGTGAGCCGGTAAAAAAAATGTTTTTTAGGTATATTTTGTTTTAAATTTTAGTTTCAAGTTTTTGTTATCCCTGCGGGAAAAAGGGGTCAGTTGGGAATTGAGACCTGTCTCGTAATAGGTGAAAACTGGACCGGTTCCGAAAATACATATTACGGGATAGGTGAAAAGAGGACCGATTCCTAAAGTACCTACCACGTGACCGGTTTAAAAGTCATAACATGTTCTTTTAGACCAGTCCTGCAACATGTCACAAAGGGCAATTGACTTCTTCCTAGGACAAGCCCATATTAAAGTGACCGGTCCCGTGACCGGTCCCATGACCGGTCCCTATCATAATTAACCTGTTTCTAAAATACTGTCACGTGACCGTTTTAAAAGTCATGACATGTTTTTTTGCATTGGTTCTTTGATATGTTCATATTCATATCACAGAGGGCAATTGACCCCTTCCTAGGACAAGCCCATGTTAACGCATAATATGCTGACTTATTTACACAAATTAAATGAAATGTGACGTAATAACACTCGCGGACATATCACTAAATTCCCTGTAGGAAACGGACCTGTCACAGCACCAGCCATGTGACTGGTTAATTGGGACAGGGACTGGCCCCGCGACTGGTCCTTTTTCCACAGGGTTGCTAATGTATATACGAAGACGATCAATAAGTCCGTGACTTTTTGAATGACACAGTTTTTTTGGAAAAAAAAAAAAAAATTTTTTTTCAACATAATCTCCTTTTAGCTCAATACACTTAGTCAAACGTTTCTCCAATTTGTGTATCCCTTCCCAAAAATAGGATTTTTCAAAGTCCATAAAATAGGAATTTGTTAAATCAATAATTTCATCGTTGGAGCTAAATATATTTCCACCGAGCCATTTCTTTAGGTTTGGAAATAGGAAAAAGTCACTGGCGGCTAAATCCGGAGAATATGGCGGATGAGGTACCAATTCATTGCCCAATTCATTGAATTTTGCCATCGAGACTACACACGTGTGCACTCGTGCATTATCTTGATGAAAAATAACTTTTTTCTTGGCCATATGGGGTCGTTTTTTTTAAATCCTCGTTAAATCGGTCCAATAAGTTGGCATATTATTCGCCGTTTATTGTTTTTCCCTTTTAAAAGTAATCGATGTGGATTATCCACGTGCAAAAAACTGTTGCCATCACGTTATTGGCCGACAAACTTACCTTGGCCTTCTTCGGAGCCGGTTCACCCGAAAAAACCCACAACGAAAGTCTGTAAACCACTTTTTATCATTGAAATCGATGGTGCCCCCATCGATGGAGTCCCCATAGTATTTATCAAGCTTTTTCTTGATTTGATTGACGGTTTTTTTTCGCAAAAAATAATGTTTAAAAAAATCCACGAGGTTGTATGTTTTCAACAGCTGGCAAACGCAAAGTAAATTACGGAACTTACTCAAAATTTGACAGTAGTATATTAACAGGTGGTACTTGATGGGAGCAGTGTAGCATTTCATATAACTACGAGAGAAGTTTGAAAAGTCACGGACTCATTAATCCGCCCTCGTACGTATGCTAATTATTAATTTTAAAATACTTCGGCATTTTTTTTATTGGGGTTGGGTGCTTATCTACCTTATGGCTTCTTCTAACACAGTGAAATATGTACTTAAGAGAGGTCGATTTGTTTTAAGTATAAGTGACTTTTTTTCATTTTTTACAAACACTTTTTATGATTTAATTTTTAATAGGAAACCCTACTCTACATCTTTTTTATGTTTATATTTTTTGTGCGTGTCTCGCGTGCTTAAAATAATCATTCATCTATATTTTAATATGCTTTACTTTGCCTTAGTTAGCGCATAATATACTGACTTATTTACACCAATTAAATGAAATGTGACGCAATATTGTTATAGATTTATTAAATAACACACCTCTACGAAATGAGAAAACCAAGATCGTTGTAGTTTGTACCTTTTTGACTTTGACTGATTTCAAATTTGTTTTCAAATGTTTCTATAACACCAAATTACAGCTTATTTGGGGGGTCTTTGAAGTACATATCCGAAAAGCTTAAGAGTTTTCTAATTAGGATTGTAATAAGGCTGAAATTTATTCTTTAAAATATGGCAAAATATTTTTTATAATTTATTTACAGTTATAAAAAAAAATGCATTTGAAAAACACTGTATCGAAAAAATAGTGAATTATTACGAATTAAGAATCAGGGGTTCTAATTCTAGTAGAAAAGTTTTCCAAACTTCAAATCGCAGAAGCTATGTTGGATTGTGTAATCAAAATAATTTACATTAATAATTATAGAATTATAATTAATTGTCTGTGTTGTTTAATTTAAAATGGTTTTTTATATTTATTTATTTCATTTTAAATACCCTGAAACCTTTATCATTTTAAGTGACTGTCTAGATTTTTTTTTAACAATCATAACGGTTTTATCTTATACCAAAATTCCCCAAATTAATCACAAAATCTTGAGACATCACATTTATTCAAAGGAAATGCTCAAGTTGATGAATCATATTTTTTTTATAACATTGTCATGGCTTAATAATTTTTTTTTATTGTATTTCCTTTAAAATATTACTTTGTGTAATTTAATCCAATTTAAAAAAAATGTATTAAATAATATACGTTTGTTTCTTAAGTCTTTTGTTTTATTGCAATGACTTGAATATAAAAAAAAACTTTTCTCTGTGGTTTTGGTTTATTTAGTAATATATTATTACACGTTTTATACAATTTGTTAGATTTTTGAAAAATGATTCATAATTGACACTGTTTAAAAAAGAAACATTTTAGAAGATTCCAATAAAATAACTTTATTATAAATAAGTTTTAATTTCTTTCTTTTTAAACAGACATATCAAAAGTGACAATAGGAAGTTAATTTTATAGTGCTTATAATTTAAATAATTTGCAGCAAAATAATGTAACCTTGATTTTGTAAGCAGAAACTCCATTTCCTGGTTTGAAAAGCAGCGCTTTAAAAATAATGAATCTGAAATAAAATATGAAAATTTACTGAAAGTAATGCTTTTAAATACACTTTATTTTAGCGCATTTTCAAATTGTAAAAAATTCGAATTAAAAACTTAACTGATTTCTTTGCTTCCTCGGTGTCATGAAAGAAGTGTTACATCCACTTCTGCTAAAAAGAGTCCTACCCAGAAGAAGCACTTTTGTATAAGCACTTTAGTAAGCGCTTGCTAACTCGATTATGCCTTACAAAACTGTATCTGCGTAATCCGTGTTTTTTTGGGTTATATACTACAGGGTGGGACAGAAACTATCATCTGATTTACTTTCGCTATAACTTTTCTTTAACTGATTATGGTTTTTCGCACTAAATAATTTTGTTTAAATTTATTGTGCAAAATTATGCCCGCCAAATTGTCGCTGTCGGCGTTGATACAAATTTCGGGTCTTTTGGTTATATTTTCCATAACTGGGGATTAATTCTTTTGCTTTGCGAAGTGATAAATAATTAATCGTTTTAACTTTGGAGTTATTTTTCACTTCATATTTTAATTTTGAGCGATTCCCATTCTCGTTATGGAAAAAAAGGTTGTTATCTTAAACTTTATTTCATTCCACTCGTTCCGTGAGTTTTAAAGCAAAATTTTATTAAAAAACTTGAATTAATTTTTTTTTATTTTTTCATTAAAAAATGTCTTATTTGTGCTTTGGAATATCCCTCCAAGAGGCAATTTTTCTTTTGTTTTTATGTTTTAATTTTTTTTGGGTAATATTGCAGACATGGATTTTTCGAATGCGATTTAAGCGTTTTTTGTTTTTATAATAAAATGTAAGTATTGTTTTTATAAATTCACTAATCCCTGGAAAATTAAAAATTTTGTAATAAAATCAAAAAAACTATATTAGAAAATATATAAGATGTTAAAAAATAATGAGTTTAAAAAAAAAATCGCTAACAATGTTTGTAAAATAGTGCAACACTAACATTTTTTCATGAACTTTTATTTGGTGAAGAAAAAAAAATATCATATGATAAATTTTTGGCCGATAGTTTTCGCAAAAGTTAATTCAAGTATGGGATTCTTTGCGATGTACTGAAAATTTTGATCACTTCACAGATTCACACATTCAGAATCGGTACCCTGTGCGCATTAATTATGGTCACGTTGTCAATTTCGGCTAGAATGTTGTTCTTTAGCATCTCCAAGTTGCAGGGCTTGTTCGCGTGCATCAACAATTGCAAATGTCACCAGAGGAAGAAGTCTGGGTCAGTCAAATCAGGAGATCAAGCTATATAAGCCAAGTCGCCTAAACGCTAGATTACACGCGCTAGGAATCCGCATTGTGACGCGGGCAGTATGACAAGTGGTTCGTACTCTTAAAACTACATGTCCTCTAAATCTAGAGCGTCAACTTCCGGTAAGAAAAATTCAGTCAGTATGGCTCTATCGTTACCATCGGCTTCATCAAAAAATAAGGTATAATAACCTTTTGCGACGTAACGGCACACCACACGGTAACTTTGAGAGGATGTAATGGTACTTCATAAATCATGCGTGGAGTTTACGTTCCCCAGAACCGAGAATTTTGCTTATTGACGTGGCCGCTAAGATATAAATGAGCTTCGTCACTCATGATCAATTTTTATGGAACATTTTTGAGGTGTATAGCGATTTATTGTTATTCACTATAAATTTCACACGTGTCTACTTCACAAATGTCAAATCTAATTTGACATGCGATTCCAATTTCGAATATGGCAGGACTTTCTTATAGGGTGATTGTTATTGTCCCACCTAGTATAATGCATACAGTCGTGGTCATATAATTAAGTCATTCTAACTCATGGAATTCCTATTAGGAATAAATATTGTATTTTTTTTAAGCTTTTTGCAACTTTTTTTAAAAACACTTTAACAATTTTGTGGACAAATAATAAAGTCATTTAATAAATATTATTTTAATTAATTGAAACTAAAACCATTTTGATTAATGGTATATTGTTTCTTTTAATACTTTTTGACGTATTAATTCGGAACATCTCTTTGTCATTGTTTCGGCAATTTCACCAGCAAAAAAAAAAAAAAAGTGTCAAAAGAAGAGAAAAAGAAGCAGTGATTTTGATTCCGATGTTGTGAAAATTTGGATCGGATGTAATGATTTTTACAAAGGGGTGTCATAGTGTGGAAGTCTTCTTTTATGAATTTTTTTAATTCCATTTAAAGCCCTTCTTAGGTTTTATTGAAAAATGAGATATTTTCATGTTCCCAAATAAATTTACAATTTTAATTTAAACGGGACATTCAGTAATCATTTTCGCAATATTACATTAGCTATACCAGTTAATTTGACTAACACATATGTTGTTGTTTCTCATATAAAGTTTAAGTTTGACTGCTGGTTAAATTATAACGGGATATTCAGAGCCTTATTTATTAAATTGCTTTATTTTAAATTCGAAGTTAAAAAATTATACAAATCACCTAAACCTGATAACTTGTTTTAAAATAAGATTAGTACTTAACCATAGTTATCAGTAACAAATTTATATAAAAATATCTGTGGTTAACGTTTAACTTTGGTTGTATTTTTAAAATAAGTTAGCCTTCATAGCTTTGAAATTAGCTAAATTTCATTCAAAATCAAATTTTTGGAAGTTGTGAAAAAGAACTCCTTTAGAAGGATAATTTAGAATCAATGAAAAATTGATTCCTTAAGAATCATTTCCAATTATTTTTGCTGGGTAAGGAGTGATGTTATACTGCTTTTCTTAAATAATCTCCCACATATCTTTTACAATTGTAGGTTTTCTTGCTGAAACCGCCCCTTTTATAAATACCCATATGTTCTCTGTTGGATTCATATATGGGTTTTGTGACCCAAGATTTATGCTTCAGGTTGTTATGTTGTTGGAATATCCATGCTAGTGAAAAATCGTCAGCACAAGCACTAACCGTCCATTTTTACTATCGGGCCAACTCTTGAAGAGGTAAAACATCCTGATACCACCGACGACCCACCGTGCTTCACTATTTTTTTTTGTATATTAGGGATTTAATTGAGAGCTTTGGAATAATTTACATGCGGTCTGCCATCATTATCACGATCATTTAACTTAGATTCATCGCTCCAGACAACCAATTTCAAAAAAGTTTGGTCACAGTGGAGATATTATTTTGCAAACTCTAGATAATATGAATTATTTTTGACCAAACACCTTCTTACAGTTCGTGTTGATATTTTAACATTGTATTCTGACCTCATACTATTAACCTTTCTGCCTAAAAAGACGTTTTTCAAGGTTTCTTTTCTTGAGAGTCTTATATTTTTTAAAATTTTTAATTGGATCGACTATTTTACCACGCAGTTATAAAAGTGATTTTACCACTTTAGCCTACGAACCAAAATTTTGGAAGCATTTCCAAATGAATTCCCTGTCTGCCGGGGTAGTACTTCTATTTTAGCTCGTTAGTTAAACAAACACTATAATCGCCTTAGAAGGAGCTATATATTTATTTTTCTGGGCTTAGTTACCTACTTAAGCTTAAGTGAATTAATTATGTGTGTGTCACTTAAGACTTATTCTAAGACTTACTTATTGCTAGTTTGAACATTTCGACATCAAGAGCTCAATTATTTTTTTATTTAAAATGCACACTAACAAGTCTATATATTTGATATGTATGAAATGAAAAAAAGTCAAGGAACCGCTATTTCTCTTAGAAAAAAATTTTCGTACAATGACTTAATTGTGTGACCACGACTGTATATAAAACTAAAAAAATTTAAATTGCGATTTTGAACAAGTGATTTTCTTTTACATTTGAATACGAAAATCACGAATTAAATATATTTTTTTTTTAATTTTCTGTTTAACGATTTTTGCAGTTGTAGTTAAATATTTTAGTTAATTTATAGTAACATTCAATAAATTTATCAAATAAATTTTATTGATTCAAATACAAATTGTTGAGTTTTATTTTAAATATTGATAAACAAAATGAATCAAATATTCATAATTTTTTTTTTATATATAGAATATGTTCCAGAAATGAATTTCAACAATTTCTTACCACACCTTTAGTTTGTATTCTTTAATTCAAATCAACCTATACTTTCTCTTTAAATTTCATTAACCACGAAAAACAAATACAAATATGAGTATGTGACATTAAAATTGTTAATGGCTTGTGCATTACATGATATTACTTAACCAAAATGTGATAATTATAATCGCATGTCTTTTAGTGCAATAGTAGATTGTTATTTTTGTTTTTTTGTAAAACATTTACAAAAGTGCATTTTACAATAGTCGTATTTAACACCATTATCATAAATGCATTACAAAAGAGCCCAAAACAACTTGTGGCGAATAAGTTGGTACTTACTCGTATGTGGGTAGAGTTGGATATACACGTTGACCATCTGTATCTACCCGTATCTACTGTTTTCCAGTACTGGGAATATTAACCAAGTTAAAACTTTCAATAATGAAACTAAGAAGTTTAACTTCCTATAATTTGGTGTAAGTTCTAGTTGGCAGTCAAGCTTACGCCCGACTTCTTATTTAATTACAGAAATAATGTGGTATTGTTGAGTACTTATTTTTTAATTACTAATAAAAATTATTTACAAACTTGTAACGACATATCTGCTTTACAGCGTACTTATAACTACTTACTTTGGTAACTACTTACTTTGGTAACTACTTATTTTTATATATTTTTATAATGCAGCGGGTAAGCAGATGCACAATTTTTAAATATTTTTTCATACAGCGAATATGTATTTACAAAAACAATTTTATCGAATAATCAATTACTGAGATTTTACTGGGATGACATTTCATATTCCCAATACTGGAAAAATGATGGATATGGGTAGACAGAGATAATCAAGTTGTGAAAAGCCCTTGTAAATATTATTAAATGCAACCAACAATGTTTTTCAAAGTATTTTTAAATTAAGGGAACTTTCAAAGAATAAATTCATAAAGACAAAATTAAATTTTAAATTACTTTTCTATAAGGAAATATTCAGTTTTCATTACAAGTTCTAAGCCGTTTTTATATTATTGCTTGCCTTCCAAATATACAAACTCTAAGACTTTAACAATTGAAACATCTAAAATTCTGTCAATAAATTGGTTGGAATGCTATCGAAACCACCACAATTTTATCGGTATTCAATCCTTTTAATGGTTAAATTTTAGTATGAACAGAAAATTAATAAAGGTTATCAAAAGCCAAACTAACATTCTACTACTTTGCTTTTATGTGCCTTTTGGGCATTGGTATCAGAATCATGAGTTATAATCACAAAAAATCATATATTTATACAACATACATATATTTTTTAATTTATTTTAAATTATTTCTTTTTTTAATGATTAAAATTAAAATACAAAATTAATTTTCTCTTAAGATCACAAAGATATTATTAAGTCAAGTTTTGGCCCCACGGCCGGCACTGCGCCCCATATGCATCTTTTTTGTACCAAATATATGAAAAATAGGAAATTTTAAAAATTCATCCAGTTTTTAAAGAATTGTCGTATAATCCAGTTTTTTTAAAATAAGTGTCGCAATGTCCACTTTTTCAAATAATTTATACGGATGGATACCTGACAATGTAAATGCTCGTATATAGACAATCAAATTAATAAAATTGACCCTCTTGAGGAAGTTGGAATAAAACCAGCGAATCGTTGATTGAAACGATGCAATAAATTTTAAACTTTATTTTTATTAACATCTTATAATGCATGACTAAAACTAGCCCGATACAAAAATCTCAAAATTTTCAGGATTGTAATTTATATAATAAAATTTAAATTTAGTTAGCGGCATATATATTTTTTATTTTTAAAAAAATTTTAATGCAACGTGATATTCTATTTAAAGAATATTTAATCCATAAACGTAAAATTGAGCAATTATTAGAAAAAAAAATCTAAAGCAAAATTTCGGTAATTACAACAGTTTTAAAAAGAAATGAAATTGGACATAGAACTCTTTGATCAAACACTTCTATTTTATGAGTTCTCATGCAATAAAAATCGGCATAGAATTGAATATAATTTAAAAAAGAAACAATTCTTTTAAAATCTTAAGAAAGTTGTTGTTCGTCTGTGGCTAAATTCAAACACTGATAGACCGACCACAAATTAAATATTTATTTTTTTAATTTGTATTATTTATAAATAACTTTTTTTTCTTTACAATTCAAATACCTCATTTATAGAAATATGTAAATTTTTATTCATAACAAAGATTTTATTTGATTTTCCAAGCTTTTAAAGAATACATATTTTCGTTAAAGGGTTTTATAGTTTAACAATATGTACATAAAAGTTAAATGATTTTTAAAATAAATATTAATATATGTTTGAAAGTAACTATTTAAAAGTTTCAGCGTTGGCAGATAATACTGCTAAAATACCGTTACGGATGTTTAAAAAAATTAACTGCAATCTTCTATATAATGCGTTTAGAAAAAAATGTTATCATTTTGTGAACATTTTATTTTAAACTTGTTTTGAGTCTAATGTTTGGACTAGAAGAATTTTATAGTATGAAATACTAAAATAAAATGAATTTTTTTTTTTCATTTAAAGAGTGATTTTTTAACCGTTTGGGTTTCGAAAATTGATCGATAGAAAAATAGATCTTCATCCGTTGTGGTACGTCACTTAACTCCAGTTCTTGCAGCATGTTTTCACACCCAATTGTTGACAACGGCGACGAATTGATACATCGCGATCTTCATTGAGTGGACCGATGCAGCAGCAATATTCTCTATAACTTTTTTCGGTATAACTTTTTTAGATTTTTAACTGATTATGTTTATTCGCACTTATATTTATAAGTGTTTCAATTTATTGCGGAAAATAATGTCGAACAAATGACCGTCGTCAACTTTGATGCAAATTTTGACTCTAGATTACATTTTGCATAACTTTGCGCAGCATTTTTGGTGTCTGTTATCAATTTCGGTCATATTATCAATTTCAAGGTGCAGGCTTGTTCGCGTACACCAACGACTTCAAATATACCTAGAGGAAGAAGTCCGTGACGGTTAAATCGGGAGATCTGGCTGCTTAAGCCATATTACCGAAACGCGAGGTTACACACGTTGGGAAGGCATCCTTCAAAATACGCATTGAGTGCAGTAAGAAAAGTGACCATGTCCAAATCGTCAACTTGCGGTAAACTTGCTCTATAAAAGTCTCCGTTCACTGTAATATCTTTACTGTCGGCTCCTTCTCCAACGAATTTGTGCTTCATGACTTTTGCGTGGATTTTCCGTTTCCCAGAATAATTTTAATAGAAAATTATGCACTTCGTCGTTGAGTTCTAGGTGCTAGATGTATAGTGATATTCAATATAAACATCGCACGTGTCTACTTTATGAATGTCAAAACAAACTGACATACAATGCCATTTGCAAAAATGTCCGCACTTTCTAATAATAAAATATACCCTTCCACCTATGGTGAAGGGTATAAAAATGGTAAATGACAGTAAATCATTTTGAACAAATGTATAAAAAAATTAAAATAAATATTTCTTTGAAAAATAAATGTATGTTCCTTTATATTTAACTGAAACTTTTGTTATTAAACTACAAACAGTAAAGTACATATTTTGAGTGTAGTCTTTAAAAAAATTATTTTCGGGTCTCCGCTATCAGTTTCACATTAAGATGGCGCTATTTTAAAAAAGTTTTTATTGCATGATAATTAAAATTTGTTGCTCCTATAATAAATATGAGCCCGTCTGGGGTCAAATCCAGGGAGTACAATAACTTCGATTTTAAGTGAAATTTTTTCTTATTCAGGAAAATTTTCCACTAACTGTTCGGATTTTTTTTGGAAATGTAGAAAATATTATTTATAGAGTTCGCTCAATAAAAAAGTGGCATTCGAATTTATAAAAATTGTTTTATTTCATTAAATTTCATAGTCAGACGGCATTTCAGATTCTACAATAAAACAAATTTTATTGTATGGTATTTGGCTTGAATTCATTAAATGCGACATATTAAATTTTTTATGGCATGTTTTTACCACATTATCATTAAAAACGGTATATTTTTCTTCTCTTCATTTTAACTATGGAATCATAAAATTAAATTCCATTTAAAGTTTGCCTACATTATATTTAGCCAAACCGCTCCAACATCTCTTTTATTTAAACGTTTATTTTTTTTTCTACAATTGATCGTTTCTTTTGTGTTAAAGAATGTTTAGCTGTTTGGCTGGTCTCAGACCTGGGCAATCTCAGTTTTATAGTTATTAACTTGAGTAGTTTTTTTCTTTCATATTATTGATCCTATTAGACCTATGTTCAAACGTTTTTGTGAAATATTTCCAATTTTTGGTTTTAAAGACCAGACATGGGGAATAATAAATATTTCTGAAGACTTAATTACTGGGTGATTTTACTCTGTGCATGATATTTGTAACTACCAACTACATAATCGGTGGGCCACCTTTTATGTCGGTATGTTAATATTAAATAACTTAAAAAAAACACTCGATATTTATTTAATTTGATCCATTTTGTTTCATTCGGACTACAATCAAATTATTGGTCACGGCAAAATGTACCCTTTTTGCTGCATTTTCCATAACTTTTTCGAGCAAATCGGGCGATATATCGATCATTTCAGCACCAATGTTTGCCTCCGTCAATGGTCTACGGTTTGCTGGCGTACACTTTGCTTTTCAAATAACCCCACAAAAAGAAGTTCGGAGGGTTCAGATCTGAAGATCTGGGTGACTAGTCAATGTCACCTTTATTTGACATTACACGTCCAGTAAATTTTTGTTGCAGAAACTGCATTGTTTGATTTGCAGTGTGCCATGTTGCACCATATTGTTGAAACCAGTAATCGTCCAACATTCTTCACGCATTTTCGGGAAGACGTAATGTACCAATACCCACTGATATCATTTCCCATCCATAGTTTCGTTGACGCAAACGCCACCCAATCAGTCACTTTTTGGTCATGCAATGATATTTCTTGCATCCCGTGTTATTTTTATTTCCTGAAGGAAAATGGTTAAAATCGGTCAATGTGTTGTGCAAGTAGCAATGGAAAGCTCCTATCTGAGCTTCCGGGCAAAAATAAAAAATCCGGGCACAACTTTGACTCTGTTTCTCCCGGTTCTTTTTCACAGCGTCAAGTTTCAAAAGTTCTAAGTTTTATTACTTTCTTCGTTCTTTATTTCATTTCATTAATTTCATCACGAATATTAATTTCATCACGAATATTTTGTTTGAGTTGCTCAAGCGTTTCTGATTTGTTTGCATAAACCTTGCTTTTCAGATATCCCCACAAAAAGAAGTCCGGAGCAGTCAAATCAGGCGACCGTGGAGGCCAATCAACATCACCATTTCTTTAAATAACTTGTTGTGGAAAGAGGTCTCGCAGTAATTCCATTGTAATCCTGGTTGTATGCGATGTGGCACCGTCTTGTTGATACTACATGTTAATCAAGCCCAAAGTATGTGGTTGTGGCGTTAAAAAGTTTTCAATCATATCACGATATCGCTCCCCATTCACAGTAGCCGTTACGCCGTTTTCATTTTCAATGAAGTAAGGTCCAATGAATCCTCCTGACCACACCAGACTGTCACTTTAAAAGTGACTGATGAATAATTTGAGGGTTTTTCATTGCCCAGAACCGACTATTCTGTTAATTCACATATCCATTCAAATGAAAAAAGTGGCTCATTATGATTTTTTCATGAAAATCGGGGTTGTCATGGGCGAAATGTTTTAACGGTTAAAACACGTTGGTTTATCGAATATTTTTTCATAATAAATTTGCTAAGTATCTACTTCACGACTGCCAAATATGAACTGTCAAGACTAATGTTTACCAATATGGCGGCAAAACAAAGTAGTATACCTTCCCGGCGGACACCCTGTAGAACTCGAGACTCAACTGATGGGACTTTCTATTGGGCAGCAATTGCCATTTTTGATTTACCTCTGACCTGTGCAGCCGATATTTACGTAACATATCAATTCTGACGTAACAGGCAGCATACAGTCCGGAGCTCCGATATGTTACGATATTGGATAACTTTGGATTTGAACTTTTTGAAATGATTCTTACTAAATTATTATTCTCAAAAGTATTTGAACCATACCCCCATCTCTTAAAACACTTATTATTATATTTTTCACTATATTTATTTTCCAAGAAAACGTTTAAGTCCACAAATGTGAGCGTGGGTCTCATAGAATTAATGATACTGAGAAATTACACACGTGAATAACTATAAAATGTAATTGAATTCTCCCAGGTCTGGCAGGTTTGCTTGTTTCGCGCGTGTTTTTAAAGCCAACATTTAGTTTTTGGTCAGTTGAAATAATAGTGTTTTTCTTGAGATCTTTTTATATATATTTTTATTCAGTTTTTTTAATAACAGAAAAAATTCTCTTGCAAGGCCTTCTTTTCAAAACACTTGGGAGGGCATTTGCATAATGTTTTATGTTTCTTCTTTTTCATGAATTATTTTTTTTTTTTTTGCTTTGTTTTTTTGGTCATGAAATTCCTTTTCGTGCATATTTGCAAGAGATAATGTTCTGTATATTCTTGATTAGTATCTTAAAGATTTATGGCATGTTTTAGAAGTAAATGCTTGCAAAGAAAATATCCTTAAAATTGTTTGCAGAAGTAGTTTGCAATTTTTGTTGAAATTTTTTAAAAGTAGTAGCTGTGTTTGCGCCTAAACTATTGCCGTAAACTGAAATAATTTAAAGACCGGCAAAATATGTTAAAGTGAAAATTTAATCATTACTTCTCGTATTTATGTTAACTTTTAGCGCAAATTCTTCGCGTTACTTCCCAATAAGTTTTTCTGACATAAGTTCGATTATACGAGTAACAAAAATATCGTTTAATAAATACTTATCATTGATATTTAGAAGCGAAAATACAGATAATGTAAAAATTTCTTGTTGTGGGAAAAGTAAATTTTTTTTGTATAATCTGCAGTTCCTTTCGCATCGTTTAAATGTTTTCACTTAAATTTTTTCCAAGTTAAGCCTAATAGAAAAAGTTTATTTAGCTTTGGAATATCATTTCATTTCCATGTAATTCTCGAAGTCTGTAAAGCAAAATTTCGATAGTTTTTGTCATCTCCGGATGTAATTAATTTAAGCTCAGAAAAGGGTTTTAGTTTTCTAATGACAAAAAAATCACATTATTTTAATTAGTTTATTTCTAAATTATTATTTTTTTTTTTCTATTTTCATCAATTAATTTTTTGACTATTCCTTTTCTACCTCACAGTATATAGTCTTTTGTACAACAATTAATGCTGTAAATGACTACACTCAGAATATTTTTTAACTACATTAAGGTCATTTGTGTAGTCAACAGTAATGGTTATTTTTAACTCAAACTGTAGTTTTTAAAGATCGGACGAACTCCAAGGTACTTGTCAAAGTAGTTTGTTATAAGCGAGTTTCGTATTAAGCGGGGTCAAATTTTTTATATTTTTTTTTATTCACCAAGTATTTGATATTTTTAAAAGGAAAATTAAAAAATGGAGCATTTTTTTATTAGAAATTATTTTTTTATTCTATTTAAAATAAGTTAATATAAGAAAAAATATGAAGGAAATATTAAAAAATTTAGGAAGTTTGTAATAGAAATTAAAAACAGTTCGTAAAAACCGAAGATTCGTCTTAAGCGAGTTTGTGTAACGAATCCTTAACCGATTCTATACCACTCATCTATCCTATGGGAATTTTTTGACGAAATTTAGTACAAAGATGTATTGGTTTCCCAAACAGCATTCTTTTTCTATCTTTTGTATTATTACCCATCAAAAATGAACTGCCAAAGAAGCAATAAAAGCATCACTACTAAGGCAAAGGCATCACTTCTTTTCTGATGGTTTCATCGATGAATTTAACATTACCGTCTCATAGGAAGTATTCAAATATAGCTACTATCATTACTCATACTTTACTTTAAGGAAGCAATGAAAATATTGTACAATGGTTAGACTTCTGATGCAAGAGTGGAAAATGTTCATATACTTTGTAGAATTTAAGCTTTTATGAAAATTTAATATATAAGAATGAGAATTTTATGCATTGTTTTTGACTCTTCATTAGAACAAATACTTCTGCATTAGTGAAAAAAAAAAAACGTTCGCATTGACGTTGTAGTTATATATCGATTCTTTCCCCTTTAAATGATTTACTTAAAATTGTTTTGGGTATTTTTGGTTTTTATTACAAAAATAACACAAAATTAGGTTTACATTTTTATTTACGTCTATATTTTAATTTAAAAAACATTAGAAAGTATTCATTATTTTCAGACCTTGGGACTTTAATTACAATGTGAAAATATTTACTTTCTGCGACATATCAAATATATTTTGTATTTAAAATCGGAATATGTTAAACATTTAAAATTTTCTGAAAAAACATTCAATCCCACCAAAGTGACGTAATAAAATATATTGTAGTATTAATATTGTAGTTAATAATTACACAAAAGCAATACTCACTACACCATTTTCAATTTTATTTCAAAATAATTTTTTAATTGCTTAAAAATGTTTTAAAAAATTGTCTAAAATTAATGTTATACAAATTACTATCAAACTAAGTGAAAACTTTTATCTGTCTGCCTTTCACGATCCAGAAAAAACTTTTTGAAGCCTTTATTTTCAGATAAATTTTCAAAATTTGAATATGGCAACACTGGATGCTTAATTTTTGAACCATTTGGCAATAGCTTATTATTTACATTAAAAGAGAAAAATTAGGTATTTTCAGCATTTTAAAGTATTTATAAATAAGGAAAATTCTTAAACCGGTTTAATTATTTTATATAAAAAGTGGATGATGCACATCAAATTTTTTCCACAACAAAAAAAAAAAAACAAATCAGCATACCACAAGTTAATAATGTCGATTTTTTTTTTGCTTGAAAAATGCATTTATTATAATAACAAAATGAATTGATACATTATTCAAAGTATTGTCCATCTTTAGCCACTACTTTTTGAGGTTAAGAGTGCATCAAGCAAATTTCTGATACCCTGTTCTGAAGTGAAGCGTATTCCAGTAATCGATCAAAATAAATAATAGTCAGAAAGGGCAAGGTCTGGCCTATAAGGCGGGTGAGCCAAAACTTCCCATCCATTGTTTTCCAAATATTTTTTGACCGGTCTTGCAAGCAACATGTGTCTGGTCGTTTTTCGTTGATTGCTCTATTCAAACTACTCAATTGTGTTCGGTACAGGTTCCCTCTGATCGTCTGACCCGATTTCAACAGCTCATAATACAAAACACCCTTCTGATCCCACCCAATACAGGACATTACCTTGGCGCCATGTATATTCGGCTTCGGCGTTTATTTGGCTGGTTGGCAGGGCTCTACATATGACTTTGCGCTTGGGGTTATCGTAATGTACCAGTTTTTCATCACCAATACGATGCAAAAATTACTTTCTTTTAGCGTTCAATTTCCCACATGCAAAATCGCCTTTTAACGTCTCTCGCTTCAATTCATATGTGACCCAATTTCTTTACTTTTAAATGAATTCCAATGCTTTTCAACGTAGGAAAATGGCTTGTTGTGTGACTCCCAATAATAATGCATGTTGTTCTTGCTTTTGACAATAATCTTCGTCGAGTAATGCTTCCAATTTCTCATCTTCAAACTTTTTCTGCTGACCAGGCCCCTCCTTGTCTTCTGTGTAGAAGTTACCACTTTTGAATCGGGCAAACCATCGTTCACAAGTTTTTTAAGTTGGTGCATGTTGACTGTAAGCTTCTACCAACAATCGATCATTTCCAGCAGCCGTTTTCTTCAAATGAAAGAAGGTTATCAGACTTCTACGCAAAACATATTTTTTAAGCACGAAATTCGTCATTATTAAAGTGATTGAAAAAATGTGTGTTGACACTTTAGCGTCTATCGAATACTGAATTATAATGACAGATGTTTACCCTCCAAAATACCATAATTTTTATTATTGACACAAACCATATGTGATAGTTATGCCATCTGTTGTCCAAATCGACATTATTAACTTGTATACCGAATAAAACTTCCCTTTTTTCTATCTTTAAATAATTTTTAAAATAGTTCTATAAAAAATGTCAAAAACTGATTTCTTAAAAGCTGTATATGGCAACCCTTTAAAATCCTAGCAAAATCTTGGTAACGCGTTGGACCTATTTCAGTTATTACCTGGTTCACCTTTAATCTTTGCTTTAAAACCTAAAATAAAAAGTTACAAATATTGTGATATAGAACTACTTATTTGAGAGTTATGAAATAATGAGCTTTAGATATTGATATATATATAACTACTTATTTAGTGGCTTTAATATAATGAGCTATTGATATTGTGTTATGTAGTAACTGAGGAAGTACGATTTTATACAAATTTTGACTGCAAAAAAATTCAGCTAACAAATAAGTTTTTTGTGATCGATCTATCCAACGACTTAAAAAATTATTGTAGCTGCCTTTTTGGAGCTAGAATAAATCGTTAACGAATTTACCCAACTATACCCCACTTATTTTAGACCGTATTGCTAACTTGTGACTTCCATATTAGAAGTAACTACTTATTTCGATACTTCCTTGGTAATGACTAATTTGTATGTATTGTATTTATACGCCAGCTTTAGGTAACCACTTACCTCCTATGACACCACCATGTTAAAATAAAGCTAGTGTAAAATGGGTTAAACAATTTGTTTTTCTTTTTTTTTAATTATTTAATAATAAAAAAATACCATTGTTGATTATATTCTTTAAATATTTAAATTTGTATAGTGAATTTTAATAAAATATTCACAATAAGTTATTTGAATTGTATTTTTTTATTATTTTGACTATTGGACTTCAGGTTGATATTTTTTACTACATTCGTATTTGATTTTTAAATTTTATGAAGCTCATTTTGGGCATTTTTTTTTTGCAGCTAATTTTATTTTGCTATTTTTTCGATATTTAAAAATGACCACATTATTAGTTATTTTTATGAAAAATCCTTTAATTTTATTTGCAATTACATTTGCTGTTATTTTAACTGTAACTTTTCCCATTTCTGTCTACAAAATTTTTTTGAGTGCATGTAAAATAACATTTTACATAATTTTATTTAAATTGAAGTTTACATTATTTTTGTGTTTGTTTTGTATAAATCAACTCAATTGTAGTTGCAACTTTACATACTTTACTTATTCACTCATAATGGGTCACATCTTTATTGGGGCCACATTTTTAAATTATCATTATAAATTTAAATTATATGTGTATACTATATATGAAGTTAAATAAAAATTAAATACGTACAAACAAAGTGAGTTTGCAGTGTTTGACCAATTCAATTGAGACACTAATGCTGAAGAAAAAATAAAACAATGGGCCCACACTGAAAATATACATGCAGTATTTTACGAAAAAAATTTAGTTTTTTTCGTATTATATAAAAAACTTTTGTTTATTTCAGTTTAACCAACAATTGACTAATTTTACGAAAATATTTATTTTTATTTTGGTAAATGAATGCTATTTTTCAGGATTTTAGATCATATAATCATATCCTTTTTTTATAAATTAGAAAAGAATATGTTTATATGATCTAAAATTCTACTAAATAATAATTTATGCATTATAAAAACCAATACCCGCCCAGAGATAATTTTATTGAACGAGTTAATTGAAATTTGTTAATAAACTGATGAATGTCTATACAGTGAATTAAAAATGTCTTGATTTTAATAAAACTTCGACATAAGATGTATTAGAAGTTTAATAAATAATTTGAAAATTCAAATTTTCATTAAATTTTATTAGTTACGATTTTTAATTTGGATCGGTATTTGATCGGCTATTTTTTTTTAGCGATTACGGTATCCATCCTTGGTATATGTATTTAAAAATCAAAACCGTGTTATATTTTTAGTAAAAGCATTTAGCTTTTGGAGTATTATTTGTTCATTATAGTTTGGCCAACTATTGTATGCAAACTGAATTAACACATAACAGTGAAAATCAGAGACCTTAACATCATATAATAATTATTTCAGACAAAAAAGACAAGGATTGTAAAAAATCATAACACATTGATATAAAACAATTAAAACACAATAATAAACAATATAATGACTTGCAAAAAATATTCTTTTTTTAAATGTCATTACTAAACAAAATCAATAATTAAGTCACTTGCAATGAATGAATGTGTCACACATTTCTGTGGACTTTAAGACCTTGAAGACATTTTGGCATTTTTGTATGACTGTATGAATGTGCCCAGCAACAATTTATAAGAACCCAGCAAAAGTTTGCATTACCAAATAAGTATTTATATATAATGAAACTAAAATGTTTTACTACACTCAGAATATTAGGTAGTTAATTGTTTGTAGTTTAATAAAAAAGTTTTCCGTTCCATTTAAAAATACAGGAACATACATTTATTTTTCAAAGAAGTATCTATATTAACTTTTTTATACATTTATTCGAAACGATTTACTATCATTTACCGAATATTTTCAGTTTCATTTATTTTTTTCATTTGTTTGAAATTTAATAAAAATTTACCCACAAAAAGGAAACTTGTAGTTTATTTGTGTCCAGTTATTACAAATTTAAATTTTGTTTGCTGTCTGTTCAAAAAAAAAAATATTCAAAAAATTTCAATTTGTTTTTTTATTTAAATTGGTTGTATAAAAAAACAAAAAATACAAAATCGGAAATAATTTCAAATAAATGAAAAAAACATTTATTTTTAAGGATTGGTAGGTAAAATTTTGACATTTATTTTAAATGGTTATATCATTTGTTTCTTACGGATGTGTCAGTTGATTAATCAACATTTAATAATAAATAACAAATGGCATTTAATTTAAATGAAAATTAAGTAGACCGGTTTTTAAATGAAATATCATTTCTTTTAAATGATATTTTCAGTTATTTTAACTTACAAACTTTTTTAAGTGTATTTATAATTCGGCCTCAGTACTCGTAATACATTTTTTTTTGCGGAGATATAAATTTTACAAAACACATCATCGATTTTTTTTTGCTTTTAATTGTAGTTTAAAATTAAATTTATTAAAATGCAACAATATCGCGTAATATTGTATTTAGCGATTTATAAAATGTGTAAATAATAGTTGTGGATTTGTTTGTGTTAAAGTAAATCAGGCATAAAATAAAAACACATTATGTATACTTAGCCTAACCAACCGTACCGCTTTTAGCGGGATTATCCCACTTTTTAAACGAAAATCCAGATTTTTCACATTTTAGATGTTTTTAGCCTTTGCCGACCAATGGTTAAAATATGTCCCATTTTTATTTTATTTTTTTTTTTTTGCTATTATAGAAAACTTTGTAGGACGATTTTAGCAAAACTTGTTGTAATCGACACTAGAGAGATATAGATTTTCAGGAATATCTAAACTAAATTGTTGCCTGATAATCTCAGCGCTGTACAAGGTCAATGTTGAAATTTTAAATTTTTTTAGGTTTTTTGTATTTTACTATTAAGGATAAAACTTTGAATTTACACTAAAATGGTTATTATATTTGCATAGTTAAAAACAAAATATAAAACTAAAATTTTGAGAAAATCAGGTGGTGTTTCCAGATAACATTTTGCTTCAGACAATAGAATATACACTAACAAAATACATGTGACGAACGTCTTAAGGAAAGACCATGTTAAACCATTTAGAAAGTCCATTTCTCTAACAGGGGCTGCAGTAAAGCTCCAAAACAGTATTAAATTAAGCCATAAGTTAAAGTCTCCAAAAAGTTTCGTAAAAAAATCTCCAGAGGCTTAGTCCCCAAAGTTTTATAAACAATTATAAAATTTTTTGAAAACAAGAAATGTCGATTAGGGTATTCAATGGGTTAATCGTTATTCGATTAATCGAAGAATTTTGTCAAATAATTTTTCGAATAATTTGAAATGCCCAAATTTCGAATAACGAATTATTCGAATAAATTTATGCGATTAATCGTTGAAATAAAATATACAAAAATGTTTCAAAAATGGGGTATTAAAGATTTTGTTAAGGGTTGATATAAAGCAAAAGCATTTATAATATCCTCTAGAAAAGGATATTTCGAAAGTCTTAAGATTCGAAGTTTTTAAAAAGCAAAACAAAAAAATACAAATAATTTGTTTACAAAATTGTACTAATTCACACTTAATATTTAATTGAAACTAAATAACTTTTCAAACATATGAGCGTTTCAGAAGTCAATTAAAATTTTAACAAAATTAATCACCAAAATCCCCTGCGAAATATTTACTAAAATCAAATATAGGTACAGGGGGACGTAAACATACAGGAAAAATCGATCCTCAAAGGAATTATGTTTATAAATATATTTATTTAACGTCTAACTTATCTTGTTTTTTTAGCAATTTACCCGATCTTAATGTATTATAGACGGATGTCTGACTAATCTATGCTTAACTTTATAAAATGTAAAACTAGGTGGAAGGCTTACAGTGTGGTTCAGAGAGGACAGAAAAATTATTTCAATTAATACATTTTTCATGCATATAAGTTTTTAAAATGTTAGTGAACTTATTTTGTTTAATTTTTTAAATACAATATTAAAATTGTTCTATATAAATTTTGTTCGATTAGCCGGTTAATTATTATCGGTATTATTTTTTGAATGATTAATCGATTAAAATGAAAAGTCGATTAATTAAATAATCTAATGTCGATCTTGTGATTAAATTACAGAAATAAATCACAATATGACCCTTTTGATTTTAGAGTATTCAAAAACACCGGCATTTTTTATGAAACGTGATTTTCGGTTTATTAGAAAAATCGTTTTTTTTTAAACCGGTTTCGGTTTTTTGGAAAAAACTGGTTAATAAAATTGTACATATTTTATTTTACATAATTTTTTTTTCGATTAATCGATTAATTTTAAAATTTTATTCGTTTAACCGGTTAAGGGAAAAAACTCGAATAATTATTTGAAAGATCGATTAATTGAATACCCCAATCTCGATCTTGTGTTTATAATTCGGTTAAAATCACAATATCATGCTTTTCATTAGAGTATTCAAAAAAAACCGGTCTTTATAAAAAAACAATTTTCGGTTTATTCGTTTCGGTTTTTTCAATTTGTTTCATATATGAAAAAAAATATTTGAGCAGCTGTAAAAAACTCAAATAACGATATATCTAAAAACGAATGTCGGAAGATTTGTAATATTTTGTGTATTAAATTAATACATGCATTGTCGAATATCGTATGCTGTGTTCCTACAGAACCCCACTACACGTACTCTGCACCCCGTTTCTGTATTGTAAGCGCTGCAAAAGTTTTCTCGATTTTCTCGTCAAATCTAGCGATTCTTTATCAGACGTAATTTTCTTTTTAAAACCAGTGGTTTGTTCAAAAATATTATAATATTTTCAAAGATATATTTTTATAGAAAATAAAATCTTTCGACAAGATATTATATAAGGTGTCTAAAAATAAAAAAAGTTCGAATTCACGAGCTCCTCAACCCTACAAATATGCCATTATGGTAAAAAGTATGGTCTGCCAAAGAAATTTTGAAAAAAAGGTTTATTTAGAGGTAGCACTTATTAAAGTTTCAAATTGAAAAAAATATAAAATTAAAATTAAATTCGAAGTCGCGAATTTCGCGAAAATTTCATACAAAAAATGTTCGATTTTTCTCAAGAAATTCTCTTATATTTACCTCTGCGCAAAATTCTTTTTTGAATGATTTTAGGTCCTCGGAATGTCTTTTTATGTGGGACCGGATTTTTGTTGACAATTTAATTTCAATACGCTAAATAACAGCGAAAAACTGAAAAATGTCAAATTTTACATTCAGCTGTAAGGACAACTATTATCCTTTCAAAAATTAAAAACAATATCATGTCTAATCAAAGCAAAGGTACAACAAGTTAGATGTTTCGATGACAATGTTGTCAGATAGTTAGGAAAATACCACAAAAAAGTCGAAAAACCACAAATTTGTTTTTAATTTTAATTGGAAATTCTTAATCTTTGTAAAAATTAAGATCAGATTTCGGAAATTTACTCATATACGGCGTTAGCAAGTTGAATTTTTATATTACATATTTTCAGAAAATTTTGATAAATTTTGATCTTAAGTTCCTTTTATGCACATTAATTAGTACGATATCGGAAAATTTTGTTAAATAATAGCGCATAGGTTAAACATACGTAATTAAATTTAAAGTCAACCATACTTTTTGTATAAATTACTTTTTGTATAAAAAAAAATCCAAAAATATGTGTGATCTTAGTTTTCTTTTTTTAACTTTAATTCTTCAAATTTTTAATTTAGGGATTGTTTAAGCAAATTGTTGCAATTTCGTTAAAATCCAGAACAATCCACAAATAAAATGTAAATTTCATGCTTTTTGCACTAAAATCCCTCTTTTTCATCTTTCGTTTTTTTTTTTATCAAAAACAGTTGGTCACGTTATATTTATTTACAAGGTATAATAAACAAATCATTTGTCTGTCTGTCATCAGACGCTTAATATGATTTTATTTTAAATTTTTCACTTTTAAAGCCTGAAGTATTCTGTCGGCTAATATAACAGTTTAATAAAGTTTCTGTTTTGAGATTTAAAGTGTGTACAACGTGGGAACTTTTTTGTTATAACCCCCTACAGTTTAACATAAAATACACTTAAGGTGGTCTTCATCGATTGGACTTATTTATGAAAATTTATATTAATAAGTGAAGTTTTCAATCTGCATAATTATGAAAAAAGCATATTTATTAAAATTAAAACATAGTACACATCAACAGGCATTGGGCGAAATTTGGCTAGATTTATTAATCCATTGAAAGAGTTGAATGGTATTGAATGTGATAAATTGAATTAATTGATGTATTGGAAGTTTTATTTTCACAATATTCTGTTAGATGATTACTGAAGCTTTAACTAATGCATTTGTTGCTGTTTGCCATGAAAAATTTGAATTTAACTGCTGCTTTAGTTTTAAAGGTAAATTATGTAATCGGGACAAAGACACATATACCCTGCTATTATTTATTTAAATTGTCTAGTAATTCAGTTTCTGGATTTCCCAATTTTTTTTTTTGTTTGTCCAACTATTAATTTAAAGATTCTATATTATGACGTTTTTGAACAATGCATCGTCGTTGTACATAATGGGGATCAGTTCACTAGCAACAGTAGCAACAATTGAAACTAATTGTAGAGGTTTTTTTTTATTAAATGAGGAAATAAGTGCATTCACTCAACAATTGTAGGCATTCAGAGGAAATAAGGTATACCACGAACTATATAATATTAACCCTCTAACGGTCTTACGCTGTTTTGTACTTAAATTTATTTATTTAGTTTTTCAGTACAACAAGATTGAATCTTAAAATAATAGTACATAAACAAAATTATCAAATTGTTTCACAATGATTAAAATAATATAATAAAATCAATTAGAAATTATAAAAAAATTAGTTTTGAAAACAATATAAATAAAAATTCTTACAAAAACATTTAAATATTAAAAAGATTTTAAAACATTAAAGTTATTAAAAAAAAAGTTATAAAGTAGTTTTTTGAAGGCGTTGGTTTTTTGTATGCTGTGTGGTAATAAATTCCAAAGACGAACAGAGTTTATGTTACATGAAATTGATATTCAGAAACAAGCGAATGAATCTTGAAAATTGAATTTGATCAAAGATTACAAATTGAATTTGATCAAAGATGTATTTTGGCCGTAAGTTCCTTTACAAAATCTTAATTCGTTGCCTACTTCAAAACTTTTTCTCTACAATCCAAAATCGAATCGGAATATGCGAACTTGTGCGAAGGGAAATTTCTTTCTGCTAAATTTGCCTTTCTTTAAAGGTATCTTGATAGATTAGCTAAAGCTTGTTTTGAGATCATTATCAATAGTATTAGTAATCTTAAATATGTATTTTAGATTTTTTAAAATTTCGAAATTTTTCTACATTTTAATTTAGACACTTTATCGCTTCCAAACCATACATGGTACACGAAAATTTTGTCTACAAAATATTTAGTAAATTTTGTTTTTTTTTTTTTATCGGAGTAGTTTGAAAAAAGAGTCAGTTGAAGTTCCGGTAACCAGTGCAAACAGGAATAATATTAAAACAGTGCCAATTGGAAAGAAGAAGATATAATAAAATGTTAAAACACTTTATTGTAACTCAAATGAATTTTTAATCGAAAAATCAGCAAAAATCTGTCAAAAAAATACAAATTTTAAATTTAGTAAACACATAGGTCCCTAAGGGTCACATTTGCCCACCGTTGAAATATTTTACTTTTCATTTAAGCGCTCTTAAAATTTTTTCACTTTTTTGTTTATAATTTTTTTTTATAGTTAAAGCGTTTTAATTTATACTAATTGGAATTTTATTTAATTGAAATTTTTTATTTATATGGATATTTTTAAATAAAATTTATATATAAAAATTATTAATGTAGTTTTTGCATGTTAATAATGTTTTTATTTTTTTAATTTAAATACGATTTTTCATTTCTATTTATATTTGGTTTCTCAACTTTAAGGGACCCTACAATGAATTATGAGTTAAGACCTATCCCTCGACCGGTCACCCAAGAGAATATCACTAAATTCCCTGCAGGAATAGGATCTATCCCAGAACACGTCACGTGACCATGGACTTGTCCTAGGAGGGGGCCAATTGCCCTCTGTGACACAGGACTGGCCTAAAAGAACATGTCACACAACTAATCCCAAAGAACATATCACAGGATTCGTAGTTTCAAACTCATCGCGTGATAAAGGCTTTTAAACTGAGCATGTGTTAAGCTTTTTTAGAAACCTGTTTTCACCTACCATAGTACTCGTACTTTCAGACCCATCACGTGGTATAGACTTTCAGATTGTTCACGTGGAAGGTACTTTAGAAACCGGTCCTCTTTTCACCTATCTCTTGATATGTATTTTCGAAACCAGTCCTGTTTTCACCAATTACTGGACAGGTTCCAATTCCCAACTGACACCTTTTTTCCCTCAGGGTTGGCACAAAATAATTTTTACCTTCTTTTGTATTTATTTGAATAAAAAATTAAAAAAATATAACTTTTCAACAAAAGCTCAGACTTTAGAGTAGTCGATTTTTATTTTGATACATCTTCAGATGTGCCTGTGACTGGCTTGCATTAGTCTTGTAACAGGTTCTTTTGTGTTAGTACAGTGGTAGGTTCTTCTGCGTCAGTCCTGTAACATGTCAAAAGCGCAGTTCATCCCCTCCTATGGCAACTCATGTTAAAGTGATCAGTTCCTTTCATATCAAAAAACCAGTCCGGAGCCCAGTCACTGTACCAATGGACCAGTCATATGACATCTGATATGAACAGGCCTGTTTCCCACAGGGTAATTATAAAATACGTATTGGTGGTCAATTTCATGAAGGCTGACTAAATGAAACCTTATCTGTTAGAGGGTTAAATTCAGTCTCTATATCTTTGGTTTCACATTTATTATCAGTATAACACAGTAAGTGTGTTTTGGGATCAATGATACTTAAAAAAATACTATAGTTATTCTAAATCGGCCACCAGAATACTAATTTACCAGTAGAGTATTCAAAACAAAACAAAAAAGATTTTGCAATTTTGAATTTTTAAAACATATTTGCTGATAACATGAAATGTGTTTATACGAGTATGAGAGTAAAAATATTTGAAATTGAACAACTACACTTTGTTAAAAAAATACTTACACCGAATTAAATTCATAATACTTAGAATAATAATAAAATGACACAAAATTAATGGTCCTTTAAAAAAAGCCAGCCATGGAAAATTTTTGCACAAATTTATATAATTTTACCTAACATTTAGGTCAAGTCTTATAGAATAAATGAATCATTTCTATGTATATATTTTAAGATTTTGAGGTTTTTAGCTAATTTCTCAAGTTATTTTACATCATCTATGCGAGAACTTCTTTTTGAGTATAGTGTACAAAATTATAGTCACAACGGAAACGTGAGTAAATGTAAACAAATAACATTTTATTATTATTATTCTTGTTTTTGTGTTATTATGTAAACATTACTTTGAATCTAATGTCATGAGAAGTAGAGGTCAATTTGTTGATACTTTTTTTACATTTTATATATTTTATATATTTTAATTATATTAAATTTTATTTGATCTATTATTATTGTAATCAAAACACTTTTTTTTAATGATATATCACCGTGACGAGTACGTATTATAAATACATGTGTTTGTCTACACCCCATTTTTGTTAAATGCTTGCGATACATTTTAAAATTGTTTATATTTAAAATTTGTATTAAAAAATAAATAAATGTCTATTAGTTGTTTGGAACTAGTAGTAAACCACCTGCATGCAGTTTATCAAAGTATATCTCTCGTTAACTTTGTATGACTTTAGATGCCAAGGTTAAAATTGTAATATTTTATTGCAAAATATAGTTTTATATAATATTCATAATGTTTAAAAACTCAAAGAATGGTGATAGTGAAAACGTGTAATATAAAAATAAAGTAAAATGGATCAAAATCTATATTTCATTCATTTATTTTATTTATTTAATTCAATTAATTCATTCAATCCATTCGATTCGTTCAATTGATTCGATAAAATAAATTCAACCAATGGATTCAATCAATTAAATTCGTTGAATTTTTTAAATTCATTCATTCATTGAGTTTTTACAATTCATTTAATTCTTTCAATTAAATTCTTTAATTTTTTCAAATCATTCAATTCACTTAATTCATTCAATTTATTTAACTCATTCAAGTCATTTAATTATTTCTATTCATTCAATACATTCCATTTATTTAATTCATTCAATATATTCAATTCAATTCAATTCATTACTTGCATTCAATTCATTAATTTCGATTAATTCAATTCATTCCATTCCGTTCATTCAATTCTCTCACTTTATTACACTTAACTATTTCTTTTTCAAATTTCAATTCCATTCATTGAATTCTTTTAATTCATTCAATCTAAATTCATTCAATCCAATCAATTCATTAATTTCTATTCATTCAATTCATTCCATTCATTCAATTCCTTCACTTCATTACTCTTAACTAATATTTTTTTTAGTGTATTTTATCTATATTATGATTACAAATTGTTACCGCATGATATTTATTTGGAACTAACAAGTATCATCACCATCACCGCTGTCATTGTTTGCAATTTGATATTATTTTATGTTGTACAAGTTAAATGTTTGAGATCACTTGTTTTCATTTGAATTTCTCTAGTACTTATATAAATATTTTATTAGACTTAAATTTGTTTATTTATTCATTGTAAAATTTAATATGCATTTCGAAAAGTTTGTTTTCACATTTTTTTTTTGTGTAAATCTTTATAATGTTTGACGTGGGAAAACAAATTTAAGTTTTTATAAATTTTAAATATAGTATAAAAAGCTCAGCGATTAAAATTGCTGGTGTAATAAATGTATCTACGTATGAGGAATATGGTTTGTCAGATAAAAATCCTTATCATTATAAACTTTTTCTTTCGTTTACAATATCAATTAGAATTTTCTTATTTAATTTGTATCAAACAGCTACGTAAAATATGATAACTGCCAAATATTTTTATTACTTATTTTTATTCCTGTTATTTAGAACCTATTGAGTAAATGTATTATTTATGTTTTAGAGTTACTAATGCTGTAAAAAACTAGAAAATATTATTTAACAATTTATATTTGTGTATGTGCCTTTGCGCACGTGCTTAATTTCAGAGGATTAATTTACTAAACTTTGTTATAGTAATTTAATGCTTACTTTTTTTACAATGATGCACGGTGGGGAAAAATAAAAATATTTTGAAAATGATTAAAGCATTTCTTACCGGCTAGTTCGATTGCTATAGTATTTCACACAGTCATAGACAAAGTGATTTTGTGCTTAAGGTTTTTTCGGCCCCTTTGCGACCCCCCGGTAAGTGAACATTTTGCAAATCTGCAATTTTTTGATTTAACAGCAATAAATTTTTAATAGTAAAATTCTAGTAAAGGAGTCAATTTAAAATTAGATAAAATAATTAGCAACTGTGTTATATTTTTTATAAAATGCTTATAAATGATTTAGTCTTTAAAAATTATATAAATACTATATTTGCTCCAAAAGTAACTTTTAATATAGACGGAATTGATTAAATTTGATTTGATTTATAGTACTTCGCAAATTAAATCATAAAACTAATTATTTAATCAAATCAAAATTGAATTAATATTAATCAGACCAAATCAGTATATTTCTTTACACAATATCACGAATTTATATTCGTGTTTTATACAAATCCATTAAAAATCCCAAAATATGCGCTTAAAATTTAAAAAATATGTATTTATTATTGATTTTTTTTTTTTCAACGTTGCCAATGTTATCAATTCAATTGTAGTGTTATTTGTTTAAGAAGTAGTTAAAAAATTGAAAATTACCGATAATCATTGTCAGAAAACTTGTAATTGTATTTTTCTGTTATTTTTCTCTTTGTGGTAAAACAAAATATTTTATTATTATACCCTCCACCATATATGGTGAGGGTATGTATCAGTTTGTCATTCCGTTTGTAAAATCTTCAAATATAGGTCTAAGACCCAATAAAGTATACATATATATTCGTGATCCTTATGCAATTTTAAGTCGATTTAGCGATGTCCGTCTGCCTGTCCATCTGTATGACTGTCTGTTGAAATGGCGACCATGACGCGAATATGCAAGCGAGGGTACCTATTTTTACTTGGATTGTTGAACATCCTCCCGAGCAGTTTGGTATTGAAAATGATCAAAATCGGTCCAGCGGTTAAAATGTTATGAGTGAAAATGTGAAGATACCTCTAAATTTTCCATACAAATTGGTGTATTTTAGTACATAGTAGCGACTGGTACAAAATATATTTTCTCATATTTTTTTATCAGTCGCTTAGAAATTAATAATATTTTGTATTCACCTCAAATATTTTTCACCTCAAAAAATTTTTATCACCACTAAAATTTTTTTTCACGACAAAAAATTTTTTCACCTCAAAAAATTTTTTTCACCTCCATAATTTTAATTCAAAAGTTGTTTTACATTATTTGTATCAAAAACAGTAGAGAACATTTTTTAGGATATTGGTGGATGGTATTACTTGTTTTTTTTTATAAATTTGAAAAATTATTTTGTTATACAACTCATGTAAAAAGGAGATATATATGAACATACATGATCATATATGGGCATACATAACCATATTCATGTAAACATAGTGTAATATATGACCATACATAATCTCATATAATTCCATATATCTTCGGATCCAATATATTGTCATATAAGATTATATGTGGCCATATGCAACCCATGCATGCTCTTACATTGTACCAACACATGTATGATCATGTATATTCATATATATTTTAATTTTCACACCTCAAGTAAATATGATAATATATATTAATATATGAACATATACCATTTCATGTATGAACAGGTGCCGTGTAATAAAGCCATAGGCAATAAAGCCATATGACCTTATTTCACACCGCATTGGGAAATAATCCCATATAGCTTTATTCCTACAGAAGGACTGAAATAAAGTCTTCGCGGTCGGCGCGACGCCTTTGCGGCCGGCGTGGTAATTACGCGCCGTATTGCATTTTGATTGCTGCTCTTCAACATATTGAACCATTTTTGTTTTCTGGCGACTGGCTATGCATGAAGAACCGTTAGTTTATAAAAGCACGTTTTTCTTCCCAAGCGTTGTGCCCAATTTGTTGTGCCATTATCAAGGTGCGTGCCATGCACATTCATATATTGTTAATTTTTAAAAAAATCGATTCACATTTCCATTTGTTAACTGAACTTATTGTTTTTTTTTTTGCAATTTACAGAAATCAAATACACTACAAAAATATTGCAAAAAAATGGCATAATGGCATTATTTCACTTCTCCGTTGGAAATAAAGCCATATGGCATTATATCTCAATGCTGTGTGAAATAAGACCATATGGCTTTATTGCCTATGGCTTTATTACACAGCACCGTATGAGCATATGTGGTTCTATGTATGAGCAAATATAAAAATATACCGCATATATGGAAACATATATGAAATCATACATGAATCATATATGGTAATGTATAATATCATGTATTGAAATATGTGCCATATATTATTTCATATATGATATATATTTTATTACTTGAATTCATGTGTGATTATATATGTATATATGTATATATGTATATATGAATAAACATGATCCTATTTTCCATTTTAAAGTCATATATGTTCATATATTAGTTAGAAAAATATAAAAATCGATGAATTCATATGAATATATGTTATATGATTATATTTTTTATGTTTAACTTTTACGTGTATAAATATCATTGACTTAAAAGGCAAGATTTCAGATATGCTGATTTATTAGTCACAGAATTTGAAACTGATTTTGTTCTTAAAAAGTCTTGTTCAAATAAATTTAAATGAACAAAAATATCATGTACTTTTTTAATAGAAACAGTGCATTTATTTCAAAATATTTTTATTAGTATATGAGCATATGCATATGAAAAATAATTAAAATATTAATATTAAAATATTTTTATGATGTAAAATATATGGTCAGATATAAGCATGTACGGCCATATATACCCAATTTTCGAATCTGAACATATATGCATGATAATATATGATCATTTTCACTTGGGATGGGAAGATACAAATTTTGTATAACCCAGTTTTTAGTTAAATATTTATTAAAAAATATATTTAAAAGCATGCATTTTTAACAAAATATGCATTAAAAATATGCATTTATAGAAAAAAAATATATAAAAATTGGCATTATCAAATCAATGGCATTTTCTGGCAAATTTGTTGATTCTTAATGATATTTCTTTAACATTGATCTCCAGCTAACGTTAATAAACATCTGTTTACGTGAACTTCCTAGCCCTAGTGATTATAAATTATTCGGTGATTCGTAAAGTTAATAAATTTTTATGCCAGCTGGTTCAAAAAAGAATTGTATATTTCAAGCTCACAAAAGAGTATTGATACCTTTTTCACTAAAAAATGGCTAAAATGCCGTTATTTAGTTTTCAACATTCAGAAAAATTGTCATTGATTTGGCTTTGCAGATGGCAAAAAACTGTACCAAATTATTGCAAACTACTTTATGAATTAACATTAAAATGTATAAGCATGTTTGCTGTAGGCTTTTATTAGCAGATTATAAAAATGTTAGGTTTTTCTAAAATATTTAATTATTTCCAAAATATTTCGATGCAGCCCCACTGTGTGACAGAGATGTTTTAAACAAACATTATGGACCTTAACGCTAATCAGTGCTGTGACTCTCATGCACTAAAATATGCGGTTAAAATATGCTTAAAAATGTGGTTAAAATATGCTCCAAAAATAATCACATTATATTAGTCGATTTCAAAATATCGTATTTAATACTTAAAAGCGTCCGTTAAAAGTCTGGACACATGATAATATGCAAACCATTCCAGTAAAATGTCAATAATGGGTTCTCTTTCTTTAAATAGTAAGTAGTAGCATAATCGGCTACTGCATGTAATTTGGTGTCAAAACTTATTATTTTTATTAGATGAGACCATTTTTGTAAATCGTTGTACACATGCTTACCCCCAGTATTATAAAAAAGGAAATAATAAGTGGTTATAACAATCAGAAGTTATCCTTTTTAAAAGCTTAGGTAATAAGTTGTTTTAAATAATAAGGCTTATCAGTAATTTATTTGGCTTATATCCTTTTTATTCTATTGACTACAAACATTTATCTGCCTGCTAGTCGCAGCCCTGGTGATGACAAAAAAAAGTTTAAGCAAATAATTTTCCATAAATTAAAAAAACGTCTGACATTTTGTTTATGTTTATTATTTTTTGAAGTCTAAAATGTATATGTACAGTGGAGTTGGCCGTAGTTGAAAATTTTTCAATTATAATGTAGCACCATTACGGAAACTTTAAAGAAAAATATTATAAATCAAGGAAAAATACATTATTTAAAATCGGTTAATGTCTTTCGTCTCCGACAAGCGATCAAATTTTCCGACTTTCGCAAGATTACATAGATTTGTAATAGCTATTTTATACATCGTTTTTAGTTAAAAAAATGATCGAAAATACTAATGATCGAAAATACTATTTTCATCAAAAATAGAGTTGTAAGATATTTTGGCGAATTTTCGATACTCGGAAACTTTGTTTGCTTGTCGGAGATGGAAGACATTAACTGCTTTTCAAAATTTTATTTTTTTCTGATTTGACATATTTTTTTCTCAACTTTTCCGCAGTGGTACATAAGAATCGAAAAAAAATTTAACTTCGGCCTACTCCTATTTACAGTGGTCATAAAAAAGTTATCGACAAAAAAAAATTTATTTAATTAAAAAAGGTCCTCCCACATAGTAATATAAAAGACTTGATCGCTATCCTAAATTGCTGGTTCCAACCCAGGAGAAAATTTTTGTTTCTTTTTATATGTTTTTTTTTTTTGTAAAAAAGTCTTATATTAGTGACTTTGAAAATGAGTCTGTATGTTCAAAATCTAATAGGGCTACAAATTTATGTCTGCCGTATATTTTAATAGTTAATTTTGTATGCTTTATCATGTATAGCAATATGCCAAAAAAGTGTACTTTTTCATTTTCAAGCTATGAATGCCGAATGATATTTAATGCTTCGGGTGTAGAGTCAAGTACCTTAATTGCTAATTAGAGTGTCTCTCACTTGTCCTAAAAAGGAAATTCAGGATGGCCTTTAAAACTCGATTTTTTAACTTTTTATGAATTTAACGCATTACTTATGTTAACAGCTATAAAATCAATGTTTTTATTTGTTGGATAATTAGTTTGGGTAGTAATCTCCCATTTTCCGATATTGTTGCAATAATACATTGAGTAAAAAATGGCAACAACAAAACTTGGAAGTAAGAAAATACTACTGCTAACATTTAACGCGGCACAAATTGGGCTAAATATTATGTCTTGTCATTTAACACAGTTGTTAATGACTTCAAAATCTAAAATTCTGCGGTGGTGCGTGACGATTGCATTTTTCGTTTACAAGAAAATTTTCACCACATTAACATATAACTTTTGAAGTAGGAATGTAATCTTCAAGCACCACCGCAGAATTTTAGATATTATAGTCATAAACAACTATGTTTATTTTCAAGGCATAATATTCAGCCCAATTTGTGCCGTATAAAAAATATTAAAGCCTATTAAAATTAATTTTGGAATTTTTCCTATTTTTGGCCCGATCAGGGAGGGAGTGGGGGCAAATGAAAGGGCTAATTGCGACGATTGTTCCGTCTATACGACCCAAGGAGGGAGGTACATCCTTAGGAGATCCGGAAATCGATTTCCGAGATTAGGCGCAGTCAAAGGATTTTCATAGGAAAACTGGGGTCATTTGTGGACCTAGCCGTGAGTTATAGAGGTCAATCGACAGGTCCATTTCGAGGTTCCCTACTTTTTTAAAGAAAAAAACACAGAAAATTCAAATTTATTTTTTACTTTTTTTTTTATTTTATTTATTTATTAATCATATAATTACAAATTATATGTTAATACCCTAACCGAGCACTAGCAACAAAGGCCTTCGGCTCGTTGTAGCGAAAACAGACCAGAGCCTCTGGTGGGAATTGAACCCACGACCCCCGCACTGATAAGCTAGCACGCTACCAACTAGCCTACCGGGGCGCTAGTTGGAGTATGTTTATTATCATTTGAAAGAACATTCTTTGGCATTTATTTTTTGAAGACTATGTCTTTCAAATGTTGGCCGTTGCAGATGGTTAATCCGTTGAGTCCAATTTTCGATGACTCGTTCGAGTATTTCGACTGGTAACTGGCGAATGACACTCGTGATGCTTTTCTCCAGGCCTGAATCGAAGCGGGTTTGTCCGCATAAACTTTAGACTTTACATATCCCCACAGGCAAAAGTCTAACAAAGTGATATCACACGATCTTGGTGGCCAATCGACCGCTCCAAAACGTGAAGTTATGTGCTCACCGAAGTGTTTTTTCAGTAAATCCATTAATTGATGCGATGTGTGGGAAGTGGTGCCGTCTTGTTGAAACCAAATGTCGCCGAGATCACGAGCTTCAATTTCAGGCATCAAATAGTCGGTTATCATGGCACGATAACGGTCGCCATTGACGGTTACGTTCGCACCGGTCTTCGTGTACACTCTCAGCTACGGCCGCTATATTTTCTTCACAGCGTGCTGGACGTGGTCTATTCGGTCGAATATTATCCAATAATGAATGCTGGGTCTCAAAATGGGTGATGGTGTTGCGAATAGTACGCTCAGTAGGCCGATTATGTTGATTTGAATGAAATTATTTTCCATTATTAACCGGAAGGATTGAACATTCAAATAAAAAAAGAAACTTGAGAAAATATGCAGTAGTTTTTTTTTATAGCATTTTCAAAAAAAAAAGTTATTTGGCGGACCCTATAGTTAGTACAAATTATTGCCGCTGGATGGCGCAAAATTCATTTTTAATGAAAAATGCATCAAAACACCCTTTATTTTCAAATATTATGACTTCATATGTTCAGCAAAAATTCTCCCCAAAATATTTTGTACAAAGTTGCCAAACATTAGTTGGTCGAATTCTGGAAATTTAAAGGTCAAAATTTAGATTTTCTTCAATAACCTAAAATTAATGGTAATTTTGTAAATAACGGAATTATGAAAAAGTCACAAAACAAATGTTGCTGCTAAAGCCATAAAGAACCATATTCAACAATAAAAAAGTTCTTTTTCTCAAAAAGTCGATTTTGGCATATTGCCAATCATGTATTCAAATTTTAGCACAATTGATTGGTAATCGTAATTCGCCTTGGTCTTGTTAAATAAAGATAATTATTTAAAATTCGATATTTATTTTACAATAACTCTGTTCCACTGTGCTTTTTTGTTTAAATATCAAAAGAAAAAAAAAATTTAAGTGAAAAATTAGCAATTAGCTTTTTGCCTTTTTTTTGTAATTTATAACTTTATTAATATTAAAAATTGCTTACCATTTAGTTTTCAACGCTCTTATACAAATATTATAAACAAATGTTTTAAATTTAGCTCGTCTTTTTGCTTTTTTTATTATTTATTCAAATGTTCGTTTTGTATTCAAAATAAGAGAACTTAAAACATTACAAACTTAAAAGCTATAATTTATTTAATATATATATTTTATATATTAAGCAGTAAATGTTACTTTTGTTTGAGTCTTAAACAAAAAAAAAAGCAGATGTTAAATAAAATTAAAAAGCACTTAAATATTGACAACTAAAAGTAAATAGAATTACAATAAAAAAAATATTATGTATATGTATTATGTTATTGTTGATTTTTTTTTTTTTTTTGCAAAAATAAAATTTTTTCTAAACTTGTGCTTAATAAACTAAAAAAAAATTACTAAAGTTTAAATGATAAAATAGCAACTAAAAATTGATTATAAAAAATGCTTATACTTTTTATAAAATAAACTATATTTGAAAAAAAAAATACATTGAAGTTTAAGAAATATTTTATAAAATAATTAAAAAAAAACTTTATTAGTTTGCTTAATTAAATAAGTTAATAAAACATTTTTTTTTAATTTTATAAAATAATTCTTAGCTTTGTTTGTTATTCTATCTAATTTTTTTTATGAAATTTTTAATTTTTTTTTTTTCATTTTTTTATGTTTTTTTTTAATATAAAATTGCTATTTATAAAATTGCTAAAAAATATTAAATTGCTTAATCAATGATCACAACTCTTATTACAATATATTATAGTTTATTATAAATTTTTAAAAATATATATTTTTCAAAAAATATGTATAGTGTAAATATTTCGTGCTTCATTATTTATTTATTTTTTTTAATTTTCGGCCTTACAAAGAAAACAAATTTAAAATTACTTAAAGGCCATAAGTAGATTTTTTCATTTTTTTTTTTATTTTAAATTGATTAAAAAGTTTTAAATAATTGATGTTTTTTTTAGTAAGGCTGAATTTTAAATTTCTTATTTATAAAAATATATATATATATATTTTTATAACACTTTGCCGTAAAGTGTTTCAAAATATTAGTATTATCTTTTATAATGTTTTTATACAATTTTTTTTATAAATTACTTTCATTTTTTTTATTGTTTACATTTATTGTAATTTATAGTTATTTTTTTTATTGTATCATAAAAATTGCTTATGAAAATTTGAAAAAATTTTAATCGTTATCTTGTAGGTATTGTTAAATCATATCATATAACATTTTTAGACAAAGTGGAAGACACTCTGATTACAGCTCATGTACATGCAATTCTGTAAAGAAAAAATAAAAAAGTCAAAGTTAGGAATTTATAATTCAATAAAACAATTGCCTACTAAATGCCTAAAGTTTGTAAAAAAAATTTAGTCCTGGTTTAAATATCACAGAAATCGTCAATACAAAATTAATTGTCAATTTCTATCGTTTAAAATATTTTCATATAAGAAAAACTGGCCTTTAATTTTTTTTAACAGTTATTTAAATTTACAATTTTACAAATAATCCTCCGGTTTTAATTTAAATTTTGATATTTAAAAGGGCAAAAAGATCTAAGATCGACCTGTTTTGGTTTTTAGGGAGTTTAGGGCCCAGCAAAATTTTTTATATCAGATTACCTTGAAATATTTCCGTAAGACTGAAATGCAACGACAAAGTGGATGATTTTCCATCGAAATTAATCATGAGCGACGAGGCTCATTTTTATATCAGCGGCCTCGTCAATAAAAAAAATTCTCTAAAATCAGCATTTTGTTTTCTCAAAGCAACAGTGTGCACCTTATTTTTGTCGAAGAAGCCGACGGTGACGCTATTACGGTGACTGAAAGACTGCTATAAGCCAATTGTCATCAGCACGCTACACAGTGCGTATTTTAAAGGGGAAGTCGCCAGCGTGTAATCTTGCGTTTTAGTTATTTGGCTTTACTGACCCGGACTTCTTCCTTTTGAGGAAATGTTAAATCGTGAGCCGAAATTAACAACGTGATACCACAAAGCTTTGTAATTTGGAATCTTACAAACGTTTTTTCTGCGTGTATATAAAGCCTGATCAAATCATGGGTATTTGTGGGTGGTGGTTCAGAATGAGGCTAACAAAGATTTAATCGCTCGGGTTGAAAATGTGGCACTCTAGCGCTGATCCTCACATATTTTTTTCATCGTTCTCTTGCATTTATTGAAAATGTTTGTTTTTTTTATTTCATAGTAACATTTAACTATGATGTCAAACCTGACAAATTCCAAATAAAAATGCAAACTGATAGATCAACAATACGTACCAAAAGAACTAATTATTTTGTTTTCAAAGGTTTTCTGAATCATTATTATTTTTTTTTTTTACAAAATTCCATAAGTCTGACTGTCTAACAAAATACGTGGTCACTATCATCAAAGTCTCTTACGCATTTATTTATTTTAATATTATAGTTTTCCTGTCTTTCAATTAAAACTAAATTTAAACTAAATATTCACTAATATCTATGCTGTAAGTCTTTAAGACTTTTTGTGTAATTAAAAGAAAGAAAAAAAAAAAACAAATTCTTAATGAAAATGAACTTGACGAAATTGTTTTTGGTCTTCTATAAATTCTAATAACTTTTAATTGATCACGAATACCGCAAATGTTAAAAAAAAAATAAAAAAAAAGATTAACAAATTTAAGAGTAAAAATTGTCATTATTAAAATTCTAGCTTAAACTGGAATTTGGATTAATATTTTTCTCAATTTTGTCAAAAATTATATTATAAAGGTTTTCGTATCAATATGAATATTATTATGAAGATATTTATCAAAGATTTGAAATAACCTAGTGTTTCTAATTTTTCGACCTTACGGGTTTAGCAGTTAGGGTATTATTCGAAAAATTACAAAAATTGATTAATCGGTTAATTGGCCACGAAAAATCTGAAAAGTTGGCGATTAACCGAACAATTATTTAATGCAAAATAAATGTATATATTTCATCAATAAGAACACAGTGTTCTGCTTTCTTGTAAAATATAAAGTGTTTGTTCTGGGTAAATCAAAGCAATCCGAGATTTAAAAAAGATCAGGCCTTAGAATCTTGGAATTTTTGGGAGGAATCTTAAGACTCTTAACAGAAAGTGTTGCCTCAAATGTTTAGTGAATGTTAGCCCTTAAGGCAACATTTTTTCGATAAAGCTGTTTTTTATTTTGTTTATTTGTCACTTTCGAGAAATTCAAAAAAACAGTATTTAATAATAAATTTTTAAAAATATTGAGTGTTTTTTGCGTAATACAAAATTTCACAGAACTGCCATTTTTACTTTCTGGTTTGGGTTTTAGTGTTAAAGATATTATCTTTTCTAGAATGTGCCTGTGTTTGTATTTTCAAAAAATATGAGTTTGAATTCTGCAAAAAAAAAAAAAAACAAATCAAATTATAAATATCTGAAAACTTTTGACAAAAACACTTAAGTCCGAGGTTTTTATAGTTAAGAAAACTTTAATATACATATACCTATCACGCATATACAAGTTCTACTTAAGTTGTCCAACATTTTCAAAGTTGTTTGACAAATCAGATTTTTTTTTTAGGTTTTTATAATTTTTTTTATGTAATTTTTCACGAAACTGTTTTTAAGAAAATAAAATTTTCGAATTAAAAGCAATTTTTATAAAATAAGTAACGACATAGTGCTTGTTGGAAAATTACCTAAGAAACAAAAAGTTTACATTTTAAAATGTTTTATGTTTATTGTCTTAATATACTGAAGGCTTTAGCTTTAAGAATATATTTTAAAGTTGAAATAGCTCCAAAATATAAGAATTTTTGAGAGTGAATTATTTCTTATAACCTGGAGGAATAAATTAACAGCTAAATTTTCTGTTCCTAAGAACAACTTCTAGCCTCCAAATTGATATCCTTGGAACCACTTCTGAAGTTAGTTCTAGTTAATTGTATATAACATAGCAGTTTAGGTAAACGAGTCCGGATTCGATATAATTTGTTCTAATAGAACATGTTTTGAAATTGGAGTAGTTGGAACTCGATTTCAAAATAATTTTCTGGACAGATGCAAAAAAAGTCAGAAATCCTCTAGAGCTAAAATATCAATTATCTGTTAATATGACATCGCAAGCATATATAACCCAATACAAGGTCATGAAAATATAATTTATATTAATTGGAATTTTTTAAGAAATTAAAACAAAAATTTCCTATTGTATTTCCTAAAGCCTATACAGCACTTGCTTTGAGTTAAACAAGTTATCCATTCCTTAAGGATCTCTTTCACTTATTATGAAGATTTAAGAAAAATACAAGGCTTAGTTCGGCTGTGCCGAATCTTTGAATACCTTCCGCCAATGTCCTAAAAAATTTGTCTCACTGTTCTTGATACAAATAATTTAAAAACTTTAGAAGTGAAATTTTTTTTAGGTACAATTTTTTTGGATGTGAAAAAAATTTGTGGTTGAAAAAAATTTCTAGGTGAAAAAAATTTTTTGAGGTGAAAAAAAAATTTTTTAAGGTGAAAAATTTTTTTGTGGTGAAAAAATTCGTTTGAGGTGAATACAAATATTTTTCAATTGTAAGGGCCCGTTTACAAAACAAGAGAAAATATTTTACTAGCCAGTCGCTACTATAAAATTGTACTAAAATGCAACCCATTTGTATAGAAAATTTAGTGATACCTTCACATTTTCACTCATAACTTTTTAACCGCTGGACTGATTTCGCTAATTTTAACTAACAAACTGCTCGGGAGGATGTATTTTATCACGCCGCTTGCGACTTCGCGGCGTGATAAAAATTTCAACAGATCGGCTTAAAGTTTCATAAGGATCACGAATATATATATACTTTATGTTTGTCTTAAACCTATATTTTGTCATGGGGGGGGTATAATAACGGAGAAAATCCGTAATTATTTAAATTTTAACTTATTTGTTTCGACATTAACCAAAATAGAGGCGATTAATAGGAATTGGTTAATCTCTTAACCAAATTGGAAACGCTAAAATATACCCAACATAGTTTTAAAATCCGCCTGAAAAAATCCCCTGTACTCCATTGAAAATATTTACCCTAAGTCTAACAATAAATCCTCAAATTTGGGGATTTTTAGTCTAGCAAGCCTACCTCATAAATGCGTATGATCGATCGAATTTTTTGATGATTTCATATTGCTCATATGTACTTTTTTTAAAGTAAGCAAACCAAGTGTTAAATATTTGAAAATATGTAATCTATCGCATCAGGAACTTCGGTTTTAATAGTGTTAAGCAAAAGATATTTGAAATTATAATTTTTTTTACTTACTTTTAATAAAAGTTGAACTTAATTGAGCGTCTTGTCACAAATAAGTTTCTATTATATGAATAGAAATTATGAGCATTAAATGATATTGTAGTTAGAATCCTATGTTGTTGCTGTATGTTGTTGATGTTTGATGCGTGTTAGACTGAGAGGGGCGGTGGTAGAACAAGTGTAAAAATTGGCACATTAGAAAAGTTGTTTTTATCGTTTTAAAGCAAAGAAGAGAAAAATAAAACAAAAACTATATTAAATGTGGGTTTGGCTGGCTGCCTACTGACAGACACTACCAAGTGATAATTATAACATGACATGCTTAAAATGCTAAGAACAGAACTCCCTGTTTTAATAATTATTAGCAATTAATACAGTTGTAAAATTGTATGAATAATTCTTTAGGCTGTAGTGTTTTATTATAATGATGATTTTGTCATTTTCATCAAATTCTATTTTAAACTAAATTATTCCTCAATTTGCCATATCATTAAGTCAATTTCAAAATTCTTAACAAGCACTTGCCAGATATTTTTGTTTTTTATTGTTAGTTAAATATGTTCTTCTTTTTTTAACAACATTGTTATATATGACTTTTTTATTGATAAGATAAGGATTTTTTTGTTTAGAGTCTGTTTTCTATATTAAAAACTACAAAACACATCGTGGTTGTTGGTTGATTGCTCTGGCAGTTCCAAAGATTGTATTGTTCATCAAGGCGCTGCTTAAAAAGACAACGTCATCAATTTTATTATTTTTTTTTTTTTTGAAATTCAAGATTTTAATCAGTGAACATTTTTTTTATAAATAATTTGTTAAACTTAACTACTTTACGTATTATTTAGTGATATGAATTCTTCTTTTATATGGCAGGCAATAGGTTTTTTTTGTGTAATTTAACTCTAATCTTTTTTAAACAAAAATATTTTTAAACTAAAAAAAAGTATAAAATCAAGGAATGTTTTTTTTTTTTATAAAAAAATACTATGTTGTAAAGATTTTTTAAAAAAAGTTTACATAGAATTTTATTTTATGCATTGATAAATGTAAACTTTTTCATACTAATGAAAAGTTTCATAAGGTTTTGTCAAATGAAACGTTTTATTGTATTTAAAAAACTTTTAATTGATATTATTAAAACATTGATTAACACTTTTTTAAACGACAAATAAATGTTTCATTAATATAATAATTTTTTTCTATCAATGCAAAAATCAACTATAAGTGACTTTTTTGTTAGCATAATCTTATATTCGAGTTAACCCGAGTTAAAAAAAAGTTTTTATTAAACTCCGAGAAAAGTTATTCTTTCAATTCAATTTTAGTCAATTTTAGTTTATGAATTATTGGTTCTTAGTATTTCTTATACTTCTTCGTTGTCTTTTTGTATTTACAAAAAATATATTTTACTTTCTTTTGTTTAGAAAATCAAGTCTTTTTTCTATCATTATACTTTGTTATAGAGAAATTTTTTCAAAACAAAATAAACTTACTAAAATTTTTGTTGTAAAATGCAAAATAAAAAAACAAGTTTTTTTTATAATATTTTTATGTTAATCGAAAAAAGAGAGTTTTAAAAGTTTTAATTTATTTCAAGTTAAAATCTATCTACAAATTACAATTTCTTTTGTTTTTACATAAATCAAAATTTTTTTTATAACGAAATTTTAAGTTTCTTATATTTACAAAAAGTAAAGAAAACTTACTATTTTTAGCTAGGCTGGCTGATAGGTATTTTGGTCCAGCTCCTCAGAACCAGATTTTTTTATCCAACTTAAGATCAGTACAAAATTTAATAAGTTTATTTACCTCGGTGGAAGTGTTTGCCTAAGACACCTTTTTTGTACTTTATAAAAATTGTACATCTCAAGACTCTTGTGATTAAAAACACTTCTGATTCAGTAAAATTTCTACTATTTATGAAAAAAAAAAAACTTCCCGATTGCCGAAAATTTTTTTTCAAAATAATACTTAAAGATAAAAAATTTCTGATCCCATGATTCTTTAGGCTCCAGAGACTTTTTTCTGTAAAATCATTGGGTTAAGAATTAGTTCATGATGGAAGAGCAGAATGCTTTCTGCCAAAGAAAATGTTTCGCTTCTTCTGAGTACTTAACCTTCAACTATGGAGGTGGTGGTAAATTTTACCCTTCATTTAAATTTTAAAGTAATTAAAAAACAAAATGCCTATTTTGTTGAAATAATTAAAAAATATATTAATTATTATTTTTATTATTTTTTAATTAAAAAAATAGTAGGTTTATAAAAAACAAACTGAAAAAAATTTTTTTTAGTAAAGTTAAAAACTGTAAAATTTTCCACCACGTAATTGACTATGTCCAAAAATTTCCCCTCCATATTTAAAGGGTAATCCTATAAAAATTCTTATATTTAAATATTATAAAAGACATTTGATTTAATTAGACTGCTAAAAATTTCGATTTTTTTCGATTAGTACTAGGGATACCAAGCCTAAAATCACGAAATCCTGCTATTTTTTATTTAAAATAATTTCCGAATCCCAAGATTTATTAGTGGTGTTTTATTAACAAAATACAACTATGTTCATATATTTCAACCAGTGCGTTAAAAATAATTTTATTTAAATATTTCTAATTGTATTTCAGTATTATTTATTAATATTTTTAAATCGTTTATTAATGTTTTCAAGAATAAGAATTCAAAATATTTTATTATATGTCAATAAAAATTTATACACGGGGTACTGAAAAATCCCAAACCATCCCAAGATCCCGTTTTTTAAATACCGAACTCCGGATTTTTAAAAGTCAAACCTGATTTGAATTCTTAATTAGTGCACGTGCAAAAAAAAAAATCATTACTAATGGTCACCCCAGTTTAGCTAAACACCTTTCAAATTAGCTAATTTTGTAGATTAAATTTTTTATAAATAAAAGTTAGATATGTATTTCAATAAAACATTAAATATTTCAATATATACTTCTTCTTTAAATTTCAATACAGGTAGCCTCTGTCTTACAACAACCTGTGTTACGTTTTAATACACAAAAATAATCATCTCTATTTCTACGTCTTTTTTTTAACAAAAAGTCATTAAAATTCAAAAAGCCATGAACTTGTTTACTTAAATCTTTTAACAAAAAATCTCTGCAAGCAGCTACTCTTCTAAAACCAGTTTGGCATTTTAAAATATATAAAATCAAAAGAAGAATCCTCTGTTTAAAAAAAAATATTTCACCTGGAAACAAGCAAGCTATACAGCCAATATATAGGGTACGGTGAACTTAAATAAAAAAAGGGTATTGTAACTAGTTTTTTGATAAAAAAAAAGATCATGTAAAAAGAAGAAGTCGAAAAAGAAAACGAAAATAAAGCGCATGAGCAGCCATATTGGATTTAAAGAAAAAATTAATAATAATTACAAGAATTTCTTTAAATAAAAATACTCTTTTGTTGATTATTCAAGACTCTCTTAAACTCTCTTTTTTTCGGCAGTAATTTTATTTAGAAAATCCGGTAGTTTTGAGTGAGTTTATTTTATATGAAAAATATATCTCTTGTCAAATGAGTTAGATTTCTTTAAAAAAAACTCTTACTCTCTATTTATCTCTCTTTTTTGAAGTTGCAAAAATTTGGAAAAAATTAAAGATTTTAAATTTTCGATTTTTTTTTAATATTTATACAATTTTTATTAATTTGTTTTCAATTTTATAGTGGTTGTAACTTATGGTAAATTTGTTTTAAATATAGCTTATCTTTTTCTTATGCTTAATACTTCTATCAGAAAAACCTCACAGCAATTTTGTGATTTTTTTTGTTGTATATCCCATATATTTTAAAATTTATTTATATAAAATTCCCCCCTGTTTTTGTGGTTTTGTTTGTATTTTTTGCTTCAAAAAGTAGTGTTTGTTAATGTCTTTAAATTAATTTAAAAAATAATAATAAAAAAATAAAGAAATTATTTCATATTTGCCAACACACTTGTTTAGGGCTCCATACGTTCTTTTTGACTTGTATTACCACCTAATTCTACCGAGAGATCAGCTATCACTTCTTTATAAATTAAAGGATCAATATTTTTGCCCAATTGATACAACAAGAACCAATCGCCAATATTACATTGTTTTGCCACCGCTTCCACTTCTTCAACTTCAGCCAAACGTGAACGGGCGCGTAATAATAAATGTCTCAATTTAGGACCCATAACAACGGCAATACGATATACCAAGGAAATGCCGGATAAAATGGATAAGATGATAAACCAGAACCATAAAAAGACATAGATTTTTTCGTTGACAATATTTAAGGGCAGCACACAGAGACCATCGAATTTCTGTACCGAACCAGAAGGACCATATTTGTGGAATGTACATTTAGTAACTTTAGGAAATACACGAGCCATAGGATCGATACGTTCATCCGGTTCCATTTCAGTGAATTTCAAGACATCACTGCCATAGGTGGAAAATTCACCATCCAAAAAGTAGTCCACAAAATAGATTTGTCCAATGACATTGATGAAATTTAAAACCTCACACAAAAAGAAACGAAAGGCATAGAAATTATGACGATTAATGTTATCAGAAAAGTATTGCACCAGTATCCGTTTGCGATCCTTTTTACATTCTTCATTTACTATAGGGCTATTCAAATCCATTACCAACATTTTCAAGCGTCCACCTTCCCATGATTTCCACAAATAACGGGGTACATAAAACAAAATAGCTTGAAAGAAGAGCACAAAACACACCCACTGATAGTATTTATGATATTTAACTTCATCTTCTCCTTCCACATGAGATCCTACGCCCGGTTGTACTACATCGCGTCCCGTAATGCCAGTCAAACGTTCGGGTACGGTAAATGTTGAATAAATCCAGCAATATGTATCCATAACACCCAGAGGAATTTCATCGACTATACAATCAATAGGATCACCAATATATTGTCGGGAGGTGACCAGCAGGGAAAAGGCAATCAATATGATTACCGTCGCTTTATAGTGCATACGAAAAACATTATTATCGATACAAACTTGATCGATTTTCAATAGCCCCTTCACGGAGCCAAAAACATCAAACATTTTTGCAGAGTTTTTCTCAATAACCGCGTTAAATAATTTTGAATTATTTCACAAAAAATAGTTCGTTTATTGTTTTCTGTCAACAAAAAAAAAAAAATCGCGTCTATTTTTGATCACTTAAACTTCATAATAATTGAAATTGATTAATTTTTGTTTTCAATAATTAAGAAGCACACGCGTTTTCGTCTTTTTGATAAAATTCGAGTTATATTTTTTGTTAATTATTCTCTAAAACGAGATAATTTTATATTGTAAAAAAGATAATTTAACTTTTTTTTTTGTAAATTATACGCTGTGACACCGTCACTTAAGCGTCCTGTTCGAATATACAATTTAAACTGTTTTGTTTAGATCTCCAACGAGTTAATACTCTATACTTTTGGTAATCACAGATTTTGAGTGTTTTTCAGGAAAAAAATCTCACTTATACTCTGACAATATGTCACAGTGTGAGTGAGTAAATGAGCTATATAGAGAGAGGAAGAGAATTTATGTTATTGTAGTGGTATATCACCACCATCCAACAACAGGTATGCTTTTTAAGCCAAAGCATAAAAACTCATGCTTTATGTTCGAAATTTATACATAAAAACAACATATACAGTACTCTTGTACCTTAGGTATATTTTATGGCTTGGGTTTGTTTTTCATTTCTTTTTCTTTATCTTCTTTTCTATACATTTTATGGGGTGGATCATGGTTTATTGTTTGGCCAAAATGCACTTTAAACAGTGTTGCCCAAACTGTTTAAACCGTAGGTTTTAAAATTTTAAGTACCTGAGTTAAGAAATTTTAATTGTTAATTTATTTTATTGGAACTGTGAAAGTAGATAATCAAATAAGCAATACCCACAAACTGGTATGCAAATTTTAATCGCTTAGTTTATAATTAATTCTTGAAAAGTCTTTCTATTAAAATAGTTCATCATCGGTCAAAAAAAGCAAGACGGGTTGATAAGCCTCCGTCTAGATATACATATATTGTAGCAAATATCAAAATTCATATTAATTGCCAGCAATATATGTCGTAATACTTTCTCTGCAATATTCGTTAGCAATTATTGCAAACTCAGTTCTCACTTTCGTTTGATATTTTTTATATATAAAGAAAATAATTAAATATAGAATAATTAAATAAAATTTAACTAAAAATAAAAAAAAAACACCAAAATTTTAAAAATAACCTTCTTTTTTAAAATATGAGTTAACATAAAAAAATTATAAAATTTATCATTTTGCCTGCAGAGTCTGATATGGATTATCAAAATGCTCGACAGTTTAAAAAATCTGTTAAAAATAGGTTCCCCTTGGTTATATGCGCCGATGGTGCAATTTTAATAGACAGATATATAAGGTCATAACCAGTGCTGCCATATTTGATGATTTATGGTATTTTTAAAGGATTTTCTTAAAATAACGTTTTTTTTAATGCGCTACAGCGAATTATGTAAAAATACGTTATTTTTCTATACTCTAAAAATCAAGTCTTTAATTTTCGTCTCTTAAAATTATTCAGAATCGCAGAGAATGTATGTGGGAACAAACTATGAAACTGATGCTAAATCTGACACTTCAGAACTTCTGAATTGTTTTGTAAAAACATGTAAATATTGAAGTTATATTTAGGTAAAATTATATATGCGAAAAATATTGAAATCTGTACAAGTTCCTTATAATTATTTTTGTCCAAAAATGTAATTTTTTCCTTATTGTATTTATTTTATAAAATCTGTAAAACTTATAGAAAAATCTGATTTTTTTTGAATAAAAACGTTTATTCTAAAGATATAACTATCACAATATTTTTTCCGTTGCCGACTGTAGGTTATTAAAAAAGTAATACGTCAAATGAAAAATCAATTGAAATTCACAGGTGTAAATTTTTTAACTATTTTAATCAGTCATTCAAAAATCAAACTATAAAAAATACGAACTTTATGTAGGAGATGATGTTTTCTGTTAAGGAGGGCTAAGGTTAATTCGTAAGAAAAAATGCATTGTGAATTTTTTGTGACGACACAGTTAAAATCTCTTTTTTAAAACAAATAGGAGATTAAAGTATAACATTTGAAGAATGTTGTATAAAATTTTCAAGAAGAAATATTAAAAAACACGGCAATGGCAGCAATTATTCTGACGTGTCTCAAAAAAAGGAGAATTGCGGTGCCCCTCATAACTTGGTGCTGGGTCATCTGAAATCAAAAAATCAAAGTTCGTTTGTTAGATAATAGTTTTTCCCAGGTACCGCTGGAAGGGTTTTTCGAAATTTTAATTTTTCACTCTTTTGGAACACTTTATATAGGAAAAACGCGATTTTTAGTGAAAAAAATCGGCTAATTTGTTATTGTAAAATAAAAATTATTAACAAATTTTAAAAACTCTCCAGCGTTACCTCGTTAATTATGTACAGAAATGGTGTTTAAAATTTCAAAAGGATCGGTGCAGTAGTTTTGAAGTTACGAGGGACACCGACTTTGAAAACGAAATTTCTGGGAAAAACGCTAAAAATCTGATATTAAACGTTTACAAGAAAATTTTATCGGCTTACCTTACACTAAATCATCAAAGGATGTTGCTATCATCCATGATGTCTAAAGCACCTTTTTCCTCCTGTCTACGACGAATCCTTTAGTTTGTCTCTCAGCTTCCTGACCTGCTTTGCTTATACGTATGGAGACAGTTAAAAGCGCCCAGTCATGAGCTTTTGATCCACTATTGATCCGATGTCTTGCATGAAGGTTAGTAAAGCAAAAGAACTTTCATTGAAGACACTGGCTGCCACATAAGCTGCAATTTTAACGATGATATAATCTCGAACCAGTTGATTGTCTATGAGATCTTGTAATTTTTTTAAGTATTTTAGTAAAAGTTTAACACAAAACTTAAGGAAAACAGAGCTTAAATGATACGAAAATAGGAACGCACGTGTACGTCTGATCGATAGAATATTTACTGATACACTAAATTGTATACTCTACACTGACATACTTGACATAAAAATACTCGTATCTTCGTCAATTTTGCTCCAATCGACTTAATATAGACACAATATTCTTAACATATTAAGCACTTATTTAAAAAAATAAAAAATATGCAAAAAAAATTAAATACCTTATTTCCCCTTTAAATGTAAAATTTTATATTTTCTGTTTCTAAAAATAGAAATTCAAATAATTCCATTTTGTTTTTTTCATCAAAATAGTTTTTTTAAATACAAAATTTTTCGATAAAATTTACCAGAAATTATTCAAATATACACCAATAAAAAATAAAAATATAAACATTTGTATGTGTTTTTTTATTACATACAAATTATATAAATAAATAAAAACTTACAATTTGAAAAACAAACCACAAAAATCATTTTTTTTCTAACGTTTTGTCAGTTAAAAATTGATGGTTATTTGAAACGACTTTCGACAACAAAATGAGCTGAATATGATGAAAAACCAGTAGTCCTCTAGTCAAGATTTTTTTAATATAATTTCCTGAAACTTCAATACACTTGGTCCAATGCTTTTCTAGCAATTCTATCCCTTGATTAAAATAATTAACCTGAAGTTGTGCAAAAGAATCGTTTACATTCGAGGTAAAGTGCTTGCCAGCAAGGATTTTTTTCGATTTGGGAACAGGTAGAAGTCACTGGGAGCTAAAGTAGAGGAATAAGGTGGATGGTCAAGCAATTCGTACTTAAGTTCGTAGGTTTTTGCTATTCTTGTGTGCTGGTGCGTTGTTTTGATTAAAAGTTATTTTTGTTGTGTTTTAAACCAGTTCGGTTTTCTAGAATTTTCGCTTTCATTTGATCCAAAAGGTTACAATAATATTCTGAATTTATTGTTTCACCTTTTTGAAAATAGTGGATCAACCGATAAATATTTCTTATGTAAATATTTAATGACACCATAAATATGTAATTTTCCCATTATAAAAAATCACTGAATCGTGTTTTTTGAATACACGAATGAGTTGCCAGATCGAAATAAAATTTAACATGTATTTATATGACATGGAAGTTTTCAATGCACTTAACTTTTTGTTGTTTATACCGCTATCTCTGTGTCAGGTTTAGAAAATTTCGAATTGCCCTCGTATTAAGAAATAATTAAAATTGTTATAAGCTTGTTTGCTCCCGGAGAAATTTATGTTTTCACGCAACAAGTAAAAATTTTGGAAGAAAAGTTATTGTTCTTTTCAACCCTTTTTTTTAATTTAAAAAAATATAATTGCAAATAATTTTTTTTATGTAAAATTATTGCTTTTGCACAAAAACAACTTTAATATTTTTTTGCGAACAACTATTTTTTTGATTGCACGGCAACTGTCAGTTTCGTTATCTGTGAAGTAAACACATACAGAATATACGTCGGAAAGTCATGGAACGCTTTACTACTCAAAAACGCGGAATAATGCGTCAGTTCCATTTTAATCTGAGCGGATACATAAACAAACAAAATTTGAGCGAATAGCCATTACATCCATTGAAAGTCACTGCATGAAGCACCATTTATATAGAAGGTGTCATCTGTGACCGGTAAGCGATACAGAACATCGCAAATTGATGAATTGGGACTGATGGACAGTTGGAAATTGACATATTAAAAGATGCGGATTGCATTATGTCTCATTGGGGCGATTTCCATCCCTGTTTCAAGCCCTTAAAAAAACAATTTGGCAATCTCTGTATTTTCAGAAGTATTAAGTGCTCTAATTGAGTCAAAGAGTTTTTCCATTTTTGTTTAAAGTCTTAATGCATCTTCTTCTCTATATAGTCTTTATCATATGTTAATATAGGAATGCAAGACCTTCTTTTGAAAAAGACAATAACATAAATAACAAATTTATGCTGTCAATTGAATTAGATTGCAGCAATCAAAGGTCTGTCTGATTGCAGCAATTGAATTTTTTGATTATAAACTAAGTACCGAATTGTTGAGAGCCATTTCAAATTATATTGCAACAGTTAAATTACTGAAGGAAAGGTGGTAAATTTTTACAAAAGCAACTCTGCAATTAAATTTGACGGTTATGCTCGAATTATATATTTCAGTATCCATTAATTTCATATTTATCTAAGTGCTTCAACTACTTAGCATATATGTTATATTGGTTAAATCTCTCTACTAAAAACAATTAGTCAATCTCTGTATTATTCATGAGCACAAAATGCAATTATTGAGTCTATAACTTTGCATTTTTCTTTTAAATCTCTACACATCTTCTTTCTTTTATACATAATTGGGTTTTTGCAAAAATATACATATTGGTTTATATTTATGTAGCGTTGTCATATTTCAAATACAGTACAATATGGATGTAACTTCCTCGAAGAGACCAGAAAATCGTTTGTGTCAATAGAAAATCAGTTGCGACAACAGTAATTTGACAGTAATGGTTGTATCAACAAAACTCGGCAGTCTATAACTATAAATTCAGTTGCGGCAAATAATCAGTTGCCAGCACGAATGTGTTTTCTTAGTGCTAATCAGTTATAAATATTGCATGGATTTTGTATATGATCGCAAAATTATCGTGATAATATCATTAACCTGGTCACCTTTCTTTAAATTACTTTCTATTATTTTTTTTATTTTTAAACAGTTAATCATAATTGTTTCAAAATTTATTCAATCAATTGTTTCAAAATTTATTCAATAAATCATAAATGCCTAAAAGCAATACTATTATTTGTTCTGAATAAGACACATTATAGCCAATTTTGATGAAACTGTAATCATAAAAAATGACAAAAGAAATTCAAAATTTGATTGAATGTGAGAATAAGGAAAAATTATAAAAATAACAACTAATAAATTTTAACTGAAAATATCTGATACGTAAATCAGTTGAGACGGACAAAATATTAAAAGTGATAAAAATAAAATAAGAAAATTTGTTACGGTCACGTGCTTAAAAGCAGGTATATTGGCAAAAGATCTTTATAAAGATTTAAAGGGTATACTTTATTTATTTGTCCTAAGAAAACATACACAGAGCAAATAGGTTCTTGTTGACAACCGAATTTTTAGCCAATAAAAACAATTCGGATGTGGTAGCCGTTATTTCGTAACTATATAAAACTAAATAAGACAATCCGATAGTCACAATAGACAAATTCGTTTGATGCATGTAAACCATTTGAATGGCAACAAATTCGGTCCTCAGCACAAAGCTATTTTCAGAGTGTATTTTATGTGTTACAACAAAATTTTGGTAAATATTATTTTTGAGATCTCTTTAATATTTACACAATTATTATTCTGCTAAGGTACTTTCTAGGTGGTTGAACTTAACTAATTTCATTTTTAGTGTATATTGTTTGCTCAATGATAAATCGTCTTTAAACAATTTTGTTTAGTTTTCATCAGAAATCTACAAAAACGTGTGATTTATTTTAAAATTGTGTACTACCTACGATTTAAAGAAATGAGACACGTTTGTCATTTAACCCACAAAAAAAATTTATCACAAACACGCAGGAAAGAAACATGATTGCAACATGAGCACTGCTACTATATTAGGCTTGCTGCAATAGGGTATGTTTGTTATAATTAAGTTATTGTTTTTAAATAGGTTCTAACCATCAATATGGTCGCTACCATCATTATTATAGTGAATATTTTATTATTTTATGATTACCACTTTCTATTTTATAACATGATTGGCTGTAACCATACTGTGAAAACAAAAATTTTGACTATGACAAAACTATGATAAAAAAATATTTTTTAACATAATCTCCTCTTTTCTCAATACACTTAGTCCAACGTTTCTCCAATTTTTGTAACCCTTCCAAAAAATAGGGTTTTTCAAGGTCCATAAAAAAGGCATTTGTTTGATCAATCATTTCATCGTTGGAGCTAAATCTGTTTCCACCGAGCCATTTATTTAGGTTTGGAAATAGAAAGTAGTCACTGGGGGCTAAATCCGGAGAATATGGCGGATGAGGTACCAATTTGTAGCCCAATTCATGGAATTTTGCCAATCCTTTGAAGTTGTCACACTATTACGTTCATGGTCAATTAAGAGCAAACGCGGCACCCATCTTGCAGACAGCTTTCTTCAATCCAACTGATCATTTAAAATCGAAACCACACTGCCATATGAAATGCCTATGGCATCAACAATCTCGCGCACTCTTACTCTTCGATCGGCCTGCACCATTGAAATCGATGGTGCAGAGTCCCCGTAGTATTTATCAAGCTTTTCCTTGGTTGGATTGACGATTTTTTTTCCAAAAAATAATATTTAACCCTTTAACTCCTAAGACCGTCTACAGAAGGTCATCACTAAAGTCCAATTATATTCAAAGCAATATTTTTGGTGGACTAATCGCCAACGACAATTTTGTTGATTCGAATTTACCTATCGAACAGTGCCGGATTGAAAGCGCTCAGTTGAATAGTTTGATAGATACACTCATTCCTGTCAAGATTTTTGTCAAAACAGACACGAAAATTATATATGATTTTGGTGCAAAATTAAAATTAAAAAAAAACATACTTTCCAACAGCTCAATCGATTCGGAATTTTTGGTAAGTAGCTTTCATCTGGGGAGTTTTATTTTCGAAAAAAAAGTTTCTTTTGAAAAAAAATTTCTTAAAGAAATAATCTAAAATTGAAGAACTTTTTCAGAATTTCAAAATATAATATAAGTATTGAGACTATATTTTGGTGAAATTATGTTTTTTTATCATAATTTTATAACTATATTATAAAGGGTTTTTCAATAAGAGCGCTACAAAAGTTTTTTTTAAATAAAACAAAAACGGTTTTGGATATCAATGAAATTCATTATTCTGCACGCTTGCAGAAGTCCAGACGCTGAACCCAATTTTCGATGGTTTTCAAGCATAAATCGGCCGATACTGCTGCAATTTCACGTTCGATATTCGTACGAAGTTCATCAATCGTCGCTGGCTTGTTGGCATAGACTATAGACTTGACGTAGCCCCACAGGAAAAAATCTAACGGCGTCAAATCGCACGACCGAGGCGGCCAATCGACTGGACTATTTCGTGAGATAAAACGTTCTCCAAGCTTTGTTTCCAATAAATTGATTGTGACATTCGCTGTGTGGTTCCTGTTGGAACCACATGTCCTCGAAGTCCATATCATCCAATTGGGGCCAAAAATATTCGGTTATCATTGAACGGTAGCGATTCCCATTCACAGTAACGTGCCGGTCTTGATCATCACGGAAGAGTACGTGTGGATTGCTGTCTGACCAATAACGCATATTTTGTTTATTGACGAAGCCATTCAGCTAGAAATGAGCCTCATCGCTGAAGATGATTTTTTGATGAAAATCCGAATCATTTTCAAGTTGTTGCTCATCCCAATTCACGAACATGCGACGCTTCTGGTGGTCAATCAGCTTCAGTTCTTGCGTCAATTTGATTTTGTAAGAATGTAGGCCAAGATCTTTTCGCAAAATTTGCCACAACGGTGTCACAGAGATGCCCAACGCTTGAAAACGACGTGTGAGAGACACACTTGGGCTTTCTTTAACTGAAGCCTCAGCGGCAGCAATATTCTCGACACTACGGGCACTTCTTTGTCTGACTGCAACGGGAACATTTTGTACTGTGCCTGTGGATTCAAATTTTTCTACTAGACGCTCAATTGTTGATCAGCTAGGACGATTATGACGACCATAAATTGGACGTAGCGCTCTTAACGTCGAGGCCACTGACTCCGAACAATAATATGATTGCCCAATAATATTTTTTTCTCTGCGTGATTGCATCGCATAAGTGTAATTAGAAATTAAGCTACTCCGATAGAAAACAAAATGTATTAAAGTTTGTGAAGAAATTGTTTGTTCGATTTAATAGCGAGAAAGTGTCTATGACGAACATCTTGTGGAAGCCATATATAAAAGTTGTTGAGACACCCATTATTTTATCAGGATACCTTTAGAGAACATTTTAAATAAAATCATCAAAAAATTTATTTTTTAGCTTGTAGTTATATATATTGGTAAGACGAATAATATATGAGCAAATAATATATGCATTAGTTTTCGAGAGCCATTCTACATAAACCTATTTCAGCCAATTTTGTAGACGAACTTATTACTTACCTACCTACTTACTAACTTGGTATTTCATTACAGAACAGCGTAGGGCCTTTGAGGGTTAAATTTATTTAAAATTCTTTAAAATATGGTGATAATTGTTTAACGTGAAACCAATAAATTTAACGTCATAAATATGTTATATTATTGTTAAACACAAAATTGTCAAGTAAAAATTCTAATAATTAATGAAATTAAAAAACAAAAACATGGTTGGTGTTCGGCATATTTATCAATGATAGTATAAAATCTTGTTTTTAATACCGGAATTATACATTTTTTAATCTTTTAATTTTACTATTTTTTTTTTTAATTACACTATGCAACAGCCTTAAAACCCTGTGACAATGCATCATTTTCAATAAACTTTGTTGTATTCTATGGAAATATACTAAATAACTATTTATCATAGTCGGGAATGTCGACTATAGAATACCTTACACCAGTTGAAAACCCACCGGTGATTGGCTCCGAAATTTTTATAAGTTAAAATCATTCTGTATAAGAAATTTTGTCGATAGGTAAATATAATTATGGGTAAATCGGGAATTTGGTCCATCTGGGCTATATGTTTAATGATGGACCAACACTAATCTTATGAGTTGTAATTAATTACTTTTCGGAAATTATTGATCAAATATGAGATAAAGGAATTTGCCGTCTATAGCCGCATTAAAACTTATTTTGTCTGGCTCTTTTTTAGGGACTAGGACCAAACATGAATCGAGTAACAGGAAGTTGCTATTGGACTTGTATAATTGGCTAGTGAAGGGGCAATGAGCATTCGTGTGCCACTCCAGTTCTTTAATCGGGACGTAGACTCCATTCTAATGGGCAGATCTGAGGCGGTTTGGGGGAATAACGGAGCGTGCAGGGTGTCGAGGATTATGTGAAATTCTTACCATCATAAGGCGACCGGTCTTCTGTTATCCTTTACCAGAAGCGATTGTAGAATTCTGTTGGGGGTATTTATGGGTCACTGCGAGTGATAATTGTAGGTTTTGTGGAGTACCGAGGAACAGAGAGACTGTGGAGCATATTATGTTTCACTGTCCGGCTTTTGAGCGCTCCAGGGCAAGTTGCTCCGCGATCCGGAGGAAATTTCTTGAATCGGAATTCTGAGACTCCTGGCATTTGCTAAGAGAGTGTGGGGTACCCTAAATGCCATCGCATCTGACTGATCTTTCATGCGGTTATAGTTTGTATCTGGTAACGCTAGTGAACAAATTGGTCTATGCGAGGTCTTTAACCAGCTGGTTCAATCTAAACTAAACTTTGAGGACACATATTGTAAAACCAAGATTTCTCAAAATCCGTCAACTGAAAAACAATTTTTCGTGTCAGATTCAGCAAACTATAGTTTATTAGAAAATTTGTGGTTCAAGAGAAGGTTCTGCAAAAACTTAAAATTTGTTTAACAGTGTTATTTAACAAAATAGTGTTTGGGTGGGTCTTTAAACAGGTTTTTTTCATATCTTTTTATGAATATCAAATGTCATCATAATTTCTTTTGTATCAATATGTAAGTTTCGATATTAAAACACCTAGACAAACCTTTCTTTGTGTATTGTTTCTTCTTTCTATGGTTTTCAAAAATCTAGCTTAATATAAAGAAATTTGTTTATTGACTTTTAGAATATTAAGGATGATCACTTTTCTTAAATTTCGCTATAAATAAAACTCTTTTATCGCAAGTATTCTGTGAATAAAGCTAACAATTTGTTCATACAAAAGCATACCAGTAACATTAGTATAGTTTTGTACAAGGTGGGAAATAATAATATATATTAAATCAAATTATGTTTTTTGATTCACCATGTACATGCGTTCCTTCTAAGCTAAACTCTCCGTTTTATATGAAATTTGGATTTTGTGATGGAGATAATAATGTTGAAATGTATATATTTTATGCAATTTATATTTTATATGCATTTTTATAAAATTTGACACCTCTAGATTTAAAAAAAGAATGTATATTTGTGTTTTAATGTAAAAGATTTTTCTTTACTAAAAACCGACGCTTTGCTTTTTTGGGTCCCGCGGTTTAACTATTTTAAATAATTTTTTGAAAAGAGCTTACATCATTTTTATCAAGTATTTTTATTTATTTTCAGATTTATTTTCATTGGGTTAGTATTCAAAAGTGACGATAATTTTCAATACAGACTCATTTAAGCCCGAAGTTCGCCAACAAACTTTCATACAGGTTCGATTTTCACTGATGATCGAACCACATCTTTACCTCAAGCTTTCGACAGGCTGATTAATACTATTTATTAAATTTACAAGATTTTTTTCTTTGTGTGAAAAATAAATCTGTCTAGAAAAATATTCTGCTCTAAAATTGTTTCCAGAAATTAATTAATTAATAGTATTGAAAGGGTTAAAATAAAAAAAATTTACAACTAAGTATTTCCCTATGTACATTTATATTTCACACAAAGAAACAGTCTCAAAATTTAATAAATAACCTTTATAAGTTAAATTTGGTAAAATGATATCTCTTTAAATCCCTTTATCTTAAAGGCTATTAAAGTCAGATTTTGAAAGATTTATGGCAGTTAGAAGGGCCCATATATTTTTACAACATGAACAAAAGACCAAAATGGGAAAATTGCCGGATTTCAAGCACATTCAAACTCCTGGGGATTATAATCCTTATTCTGGGACTTTTGTTAATTTTTTTTGCGAATTACGACTAAAATTGCTTTGGCCATAGTTCGGAATTCCAGTGCGGTGAAACAATTTCGGACATAATTCCAAGACCGCGAAATGATATAAAGTCCGTTGGAGTTTCATATATCAGGCCACCGTGTTTTTTGTATATCCTCGTTTTTCAAAATCCGTTCATAAATTGAAAATTTTTCTGAGCTAGGTGCCCTTGCTTGGGGCTTATTGAAATACCTTCGGGTAGACCAAATTCTTTCCAATATATTTTGAATCTACCCCATTTTTTACAAATTACCGAAAACGAGAAATGCAATGGAATTAATAAATTTTTTTTAGTAAATTCATTAATCTTTTCTTCTCATGTAAAAATCGAAATATATGATCATACATTTGCTTGTATATGATCATACAAGAGCATACCCGATAGTTCAATATATGACCATTTATCTTAGGATCCAAAAGTTGAGGATATACAGTCACATGAGCTTATATATAGTTGATATACATACATGATCATATATGACCAAGAATCCCCTCAAATTTTAGATCTGAAGATGGTCATTAATGAGATCATATATGGTCATATGTTAAACCATGCATAGGCATATATGATCATATGCAAGCTCATGTGTGATCACGTATTTCCATATAGTATATTTCGATTTTTACTTGGGTTCAAAAAGTTTTTTTCTCCGCGCCCATCAAGTGCATATGAATTTTTTGACGAATTTTATTTAAAGCTAGAGCGGTTTCCCAGTGTACATACATTTTTCTGTAACTTTAATACTTTATATACATTCTTTGATTTTTAAAAAATTCCTGCTTGCTAGTTTAATCTAACCTGTTTTAATACAGAAGGAGTGGACAGGGTGTCAATGTGAAATGCTTTAGAAGATTTGAAAGTTTGCTAATATAAAATAGTTTAAGCGCTATTTGTAGTACATTAAAAAAAATATTCGCTCCCTGTTACAAAAGAGGGTACTAAAAACTCAAACAAATTCACAATATCCAGTGAATACCCTTATTATTTGTATTGTTTACTCTTTGTAAGTAATACTCATATACGAAAAAAAAGAAAATAAAACGATCAAAGGTAAGACATTTTAACCCAAAATTCTAAAACTGTGATAACAACAAAAATTGTGTACTATCAGCAATATTTATTTTTTTTTTTTTAATAAACAAAAACAAAAATTCTAAAGGTATTGTCTCGTATATTCACTTTTCTTTCTTTGGTCAACATTTTTGTAATAGTAGGCATTAAAAAATTTTATTGATCGAAAATATATAACTTGTTTTTATTTAAAAAAAAAAAAATGCAGAAGCAATTTTACGAAATACAGGTAGTTTGAGTTTGTCGTTTTTATAATTATTTTGGGCTCTTATGTTTTTCGGTTCTTGTTCTGTTTTGGAGTGGTCTTTTTTGTACATTATTCTTGTTTTGTGCGATAATAATGTGAATGCATTATGGTTCCTAACTCCTCAACTCTCTTTTTTCTTAACTACAATAAATACATAAAATAATAACAATCATACATGATTTACAACATTAACTTGTTATGTATAGTGTTGATCGTATTCAATGATTTCCAGGAATTTTTTTTTTCTTTTAGTTTTTGCTTAGTAGAAGTTAATAAACTCTATAGATATTCAAATTGATATTGGCCAATTATACCAGATTATTGAGTATACCAAATTGCTAAAGTTTTAGCACATAAATTGTACAGTTTTGTATAATAACATTTCCCGATAGGGGTTTTCCATATACGCAGAAAGTTGTAGTGAGTTAAGCACTCAGCAGTGTGTGGCTGAATTTATTAGACTAAATTTTTCGTATAATTGTGTTATATATAATTATATCTTTGGGACTTATTTATAATTATATATTCGGAAATTTGGAAAAAAATTTCCACATATCATGGCGGAATTAATAAGACTAAATTGGTTCTGTACTTATCTGATTTTATATGGGCTGACAAAAAATGTAAATAAATAGTTATATTTAAAACAACAAAATATATAAATTTTTACCACTTATAGGAGTTTTGGAAACAAAGATCATATATAATTTTATATCTACCTAGATTGTTTAAAATTGATTTTCTCTTATATTAACAATTTCTAGGGGTTGTAACGAAAAGTTAAAATTTTAAGAAAAGAAAAAGTTAAAATTTTAAAGTTTTGTAAAAAAATATTAATATAAAAAATAAGAAAAAACTAAAAAAATATATCGCTGACTGGGATTCGAAACATAGAACCACGTATAATTATATCTTATATCATATCAAAAATACTCTAGATATGCAACTAAATATAACAATATCTTATATTTGTTTGCAAATATTGCACCATATATAATTATATCGTATACCCTATCAAACAATATTTCTGATATTGCACAATACATTTAATCATATACAATTATTTCTTATACCATATTGAAAAATATTTTTATTAAAAGACCATATATTATTATATCTCAAATATTAGATAGCATATATAATTTTATATGGTTTTGTATAAGTCATATATATGTAAATATGGACCCGTATAAGCCATTTTAATTTGATAGAATATATACTATATCTTATCATATAAATCATTTCTAATTTCAAAAAGAGCAATATAAAAATAACCAGATGTGGTTATATATGGCACAATATATGGTACGAAGGTGGGTCAATAAGTTCGTGACTTTTTGAATGAAACACAATTTTTTTTGGGGGAAAAAAAATATTTTTCAATATAATCTCCTTTTAGCTCAATACACTTAGTCCAACGTTTCTCCAATTTTTGTATCCCTTCCAAAAAATAGGTTCAAAAAATAGGCAATTCGTGGTCTACTTCATGGATTTTTGCCATGGAAACTAAGCTGTCACACGATTCCGTTGGCGGCAGCCATCTTGCAGAAAGCTTTCTCATACCCAAATGATTGTTCAAAATTGAAACCACTGAGCCATGTGAGATGCCTATGTCTTCCGTAATCTATCGCACATTCAATCTCCTATCGATCAACACCATATCGTGAATTTTTCAATTGTTTTGGTTGTAGAGACCTCAACTGGGCATCCATAACGTTCGGCATCTTCCGTGCTTGTAAGGCCACAACAAAAGTCAGTAAAAAACTTTTTTACCATTGAAATCGATGGTGCAGAGTCCTAATAGTATTTATCAAGCTTTTGGTTTGATTGACGGTTTTTTTTCGCAAAAAATAATAATGAACACTCGAAATTCACTTTTTTCTTTTTTTTTTTTAAAAAATCCATGAGGTTGTATGTTTTGAACAGCTGTTAAACACAAAGTAAATGACGGAGCTTGCTCAAAATTTGACAGTAATCTTTTAATAGGTGGTACTTGATGGGAGCAGTATTGCATTTCATATAACTACGAGGGAAGTTCGAAAGTCACGGACTAATGGATCCGCCCCCGTAACTTTTTAAAAAATTTATGTAATATATAATTGTATATGGTAATGCATACTGACATATGTAAATATATATGATAAAATATTATTAGATGAGGTCACATATAAATATATCTAAACTTTAACTCGGGTAAACAGGGGAAAGATTAACAACCACATTAGTTCCAAAATAGTTTTTAAATAAACATATACAATTTTTTGAACATGTTTCACTAGACATGTATAAATTTTACAAGAGGTTTTACACTCACAATATTATTTCGTTAAAAAGAATCTAAAATTTATGTTAAATTAAAATACAATTCTTCATTATAATCAACCCATTCTGTTTGTTTATTTCAATTATAGTTTAATAGTCTACTAAAGAAAAGGGTGAGTTTTTAACAGTTGGAAAGTTGAAAAAAAAAAACAGAAAATTTGCATAAGTGAATGAAATATTTATTTGGGGCCATAAATGAATGTCTGCTATATATTTTTAAAAGATTATTTTATCTAAATGTTGCCCGCGATTACGGCCTAGGTGGTCCATCCGTGAGCTCCAATTTTCGCATATTTTTTCTAGCATTTCGTCCGGTATCTCACCAATAGCAGCTGTAATGTTATCTTCCACGACTGTAATTGTGGCTGTCTTGTCCCTATAAATATTTGTTGCCAATTAAATTCTGCCGGTTACGACAACTGTCTTCATATTTAATTATAGTTTTAGTTGTGAGAGCCAATATTCAGTTGTACAATTTAATATTTATATTCCACAGAAATATTTTTACGTTTCACAAAATTTTATTTTAAAAAAAGTTTTATTTTTAGATTTTTCCGGTATCGAACTTGGGCAATCAGATTCATAGTTCACGCTCTTGTTTACTGCACCACAACTTACTTTAATTTTCTTTGATATATTTGCCATTTAAACTTTTGAATATTTTATTTTAATTAAAAAAATAATTTTTTAAATGTTTGCCTTTTCCGGGATTTGAACTCGGAAATTCGGAGTACTGAGCTTCCTCTCTACCCCCACCACACCACAAACACTTACACATTTTTATGGCTAATTTTGTAAACAATTTGTTAGGAAAAGAAATATAAGAATAAAATTTGTTTATCAATACCTATCATTAGTAACGTCTATTATCAATACAATCCACAATTCGGTTGCTTCTACTGAAATAATATATTCACATAAATGGTTGCTGCCACCGCACACAAATACTAAACGAATTTTATTTTTAAAGATGATTGGAAATACCAACAATTGAATAATAGGATTGATTTTTAGTTTCTTTTCCTTTTTTTTAATTCCCAAAACAACATTTTTGCTTTATTAATGAATTTTAGGTTATCTTTATATATATAATTCTCCTGTACGTGTGTTAGTGACTGCACTCCTCCTTAACGGCTGGGCCGATTTCGATGAAATTTGTTGTGTCTGTTTTATTTGATCCCTGAATGGTTTAGATTCACAATTGACCTATATGGGTACAATGGGCGTGGCACCTCCCATACGAAGTAAAAATGTATTTTTGTATATCTGGAGTACTGTTACAGTGGGAGTCTTCAAACTTTGTGTGAGCTTTTTTTATAATAATACTCATAATCTCCCAAAAAAATGAGTGCCATCCAAGCAATGGGCGTGGCACCTCCCATACGAAGAAAACATTCATTATTGCATATCTGGGGTACTATTAAAGTGGGAGTCTTCAAACTTTGTGTGAGCTTCTTTGATAATAATATTCATAATCTTCCAAAAAATATGGGGGATCCAAGCAATGGGCGTGGCACCTCCCATACGAAGTACAAATTTATTATTGCATATCTGGGGTACTATTATTGTGAGAATATTCAAACTTTGTGCGAGCTACCTAGATAATAATGTAATCCTATTCCTAGGCAGAACAACGTTTGCCGGGTCAGCTAGTTCCATATAAAATTAAATCCTCAGAAATAAATATTTATGGTTTTGATCGAATTGCAACCGAACTTTTTTCTGGGTGTATGATCTTGGCGACCAATTGACTGCTCTAAAACGTGAGATTTATTGCTCACCAAACTCAATAGGTTCATGGTATCGCGTGTCGTGTGGCACCGTTTTGTTGAAACCACATGTCAACCAAGTTTAATTCTTCCATTATGGGCAAAAAAGTCGGTAATCATCGCACGGTACCTTGCTCTATTGAATGTAACGTTGCGATTTTCATTGTTCTTGATGAAGTATGGTCCAATGATGCTTCCGGCCCACAAACCGCACCAAACAGTGGATCTTTTAGGGTTCATTGGCAACTCTTCAACTACCTCTGGCTGCTCCTCACACCAAATTTGGCAATTCTGTTCGATGACGTATACATTGAGCCAAAAATGAGCTTCGTCGCTGAAGACAATTTTTCGATAGAAAAATGGAGCTTTATCCAACTTCACTAAGGCCCTTTCACCAAACAAATAACGCTGTAGTACGTCACCTGGCTACAGTTCCTGCAGAAGTTGTATTTTGTATAGTTTCATACCGAGGTCTTACGTAAAATCTTCCAGATGGTCGAATAACACAAGACCGAATGGACATATCGCGATCTTCATTGACACTGGCCGATACAGCATCAATATGCTTCTAGCATTTTTCGATAGAAAAATTGATCTTCATCCAATTCTCCCTAAGGCCCTTTCACCAAACAAATGACGCTGTGGTACGTCACCTGGCTACAGTTCTTGCAGCAGCTGTATTTTGTATGGTTTCATACCGAGGTCCTTCCGTAAAATCTTCCAGGTGGTCGAACTACACAAGCCCGAATTGACATATCGCGATCCTCAGTAACACTGACCGATACAGCGTCAATATTCTTCTACCAAAAAAATCACCCTTTGGTACAAACAATTAAAAGTCGTTTAAAATAATTCTTAATACTTAACTGACAAAATGTTAGAAAAAAACAAATTTTCCTCAGATATGTTCTCATTGCACTTGAATCAGTATGTATGGTTGTATGTTTTAATTCGTTTCTCCTGGTGAAGTTTCCTTTTTCTATCTAAATATTCCTTACCAGAGTTCCATTTTACTTGACGTTTATTTTTTATCCAGAAATTTCATTTCACACTTTCTTGCTTGCTTTTTTGAGGTTGAGCCCTCTACCTCATCCAAACTACTTTCGCAGACTTGAGCTGTCTAAGGAATTTCCATGTAGGATCTGCACTAAGCGATAAATTCAGTTTCAAAAATAAATAATAAAAGGTAAAATATTTTAAACTTAATAGCATTTAAATAAGTTTTAAAAAATTCGTAAATATTTCCAGATTCACTAATTTTTACTGATTTAACTTACAAAAACAAACAGAGAATAAATAATTATTATTTTATTTTATTTTTTTGGTTAAAAAAATACTAAGTACACTAAGGTATTTTGAAAGAGGTGTTTTGACAAAAAGTGCTACAAATTGTTCCATGTGAGAAATGAATTTTAATATTTGCTTAGAACACAAGAGATTTAAGTGCTCATATACCCCATGTGCTCCAAGCGTAACAGGTATTTTAACGAGAAGTGCTAGAATTAATTGGTGGCAATATCACATTCACTTCTTATTTTAAAACTTTAGTGATATATTTTACAATATTCACAAACGAAAACAAATTGTACACAATTTTCACGTTAAATTCATTATCGTAAAAATTATATTGAGTATAACAGTTTTTTTTCGCGTGAAAAACGAACAAAGAAAAAAAAGGATCAAATTTTGTGCCAATTTATTCATTTTTTTTCGATATGGCTTTGAATAATTTTAAATGTTTTTCGATCTTAAATTTTAACATAAAATATATGCTGGGTAAATATTTCTATATTTAACTAAATTCATTTTAGTTGCAATATTTTTAATACTGCGTTTAGACTTGGGAAGTTAATAAAGTGAATAGTGAATTAACTGCAATCATTAGCAGTCACTCCATATTTTACTAGATAAAGTTTGCAGTGTAAATTGACTTTTAATATTTTGGTTAAATTACCCTCAATAATTTACCTTTGTTAAATGTCAACTTGCAAGATAAAGTGTGTAATTTTATACTTTTGAATTAAGATTTGTGGTAGTGGTGTTGTAGTTTCTATTGATATTGATTTTCAAAAACTAATCGACCAAAACCGTGCTAAAAATATTTATTTTTTTTTAATTAATGGCCTTGTTTGTACTGATCGTATTTCTTAAATAAAATTTATTACCGAAAAAATCAAAAAAGGTAACATATGATGTTAAAAATTGTGGAAATAAAATTTAGAATAACACAATTTGGAAGAAAATATAATCACACATTGTTTTTTTTTTTTTGTTAATTTAAATTAAATGCAAATAAGCGTAAAGAATAATGTGTGACATAATTTCATTTTATTGAATTACCAAACAACATACGTGACTGTATTAGATTCGAAATTTTTTAGAAAATTATTGTTGATCAATAAGTGACTAATTGTTAATGCTACACTAAAGAAATGTACTGATAAAATACGAATATTGTTAAGTTTTCAAGAAACAACACTCAATTGTGAGAAATGTTTATTATTAAAAACGAAAATGAAATAAATCAGCCTTTTTTAACTTACAAGAAAGGTACATATTGGTTTTTAGCGGCCAAATATTACAGTCAGGGAGTAAAAAGGGGTGCAGAGTATCTAAAACATTTGCGACACATATGTGATACAAATAAGATTTTTCTTAAAAATATTACAAATATTTCAAGATTTTTGTTTTAATATCGAAATTTTAATTTTTTACAACCGTTCAAACATTTTTTTGTTGCCGTTTTAATGTATAATAAAAAAACCAAAAAACCGGTTAACCGATTTATTTTGTAAAAACTGAAACCGGTTTGGAATACTAAGGTCGAGTTTTTAGGATGTAGATTATCTTTAAACTCATTTTGTAACTTGAAAACTGATTTTGAAATTTGTTTAAATTTATTTTATTTCAATGAAGACCAAACTTTTATGTAACGAAAAGTTGTTCCTACAAATTTATGTTAATAAACATGGAAACCGAAATTCGTTTTCGGTTTAATTAAAAATTCGGCCTTGGAGTATCAATCATTGGTCGTCAAAGTGTTAAATAGAAAAATGTTTATTTTAAATCGGATCATATTTACTTCAATATAAATTATACCTAATTTAAAAATGTTCATAAACAATAAGATGATATAATATCCAATTTAGTGATTTTTTCTCTGTGGTTTCAAGTTTTTAACTTGCTGTGAATATAATACGAAGGCGGATCAATAAGACCGTGACTTTTCGAACTTCCCTCGTAGTTATATGAAAAGCAACACTGCTTTCTAAGTACCACATGTTAATAGACTACTGACAAATTTTAAGCAAGTTCCGTCATTTACCTTGCGTTTAACAGCTGTACAAAACATACAACCTCGTGGATTTTTTTTTTTTAAATAGAAAAAGTACATTTCGAGTGCTCATTAAACATTATTTTTTGCAAAAAAAAAAAACGTTAATCGAACCAAGGAAAAGTTTGATATTTACTATGGGGACTCTGCACTATCGATTTCAATGGTAAAAAAGTGGTTTACTGACTTAAGTTGTGGTCGCACAAGACCAGTGACACAAGACCAGTGACACCCAGTGACTATTTCCTATTTCCAAACCTAAAGAAATGGCTCGGTGGAAAGAGATTTAGCTCCAACGATAAAATATTGGTCAAACAAATGCCTATTTTTTTTTTGGAAGGGATACAAAAATTGGAAAAACGTTGGCCTAAGTGTATAGGCTAAAAGGAGTTTATGTTGAAAAATATTTTTTTTTTTTGCAAAAAAAAACTGTGTTTCGATCAATAAGTCAGGAACTTATTGATCCGCCGTCGTAGTTATACCTAAAATTGCCCAATTTTCTTCTCCTAATTACTGCACTTTTTCTTCGAATAGAATCCAAACTTTTCTCTTTGTCTTAAGTTTTTTTTGTTTTTTTAAAGAAAAACTACCAGATATTGATTAATGTAGAACTTTTGATCATTTTAAAATGTCCATACTTAATTGGCCAACAGTTGTATTTATCAATAACATCTGTGTAAATAATTCGAATCAGTATTTTTAACCCCATTTATTCTCCAATTAAACACACTTCCAGACAGACAGAAGTAAGAATATTGAACTCAAAACAAAACTTTATTTGCGGAAATAATATTTATGTACAAATTCTGTTATATAAAAATATTGTGTAACTCTTTTTTCGTTTTTAGAGAATTTAATCAGCAATTAGCAGAATTTAAAGATTTACATTTTAGGTCTTCATATGTAGCCAAATTCAGTAGTGCTGTTAAATCAGTCCAATACTCGATTCCCATCAAAACTTTGGTAATGGGTGCGATATTCTCATGCGTTACCTTGTAATGATAGCTCGTTACCTTTTTCATTATTTGCAAGTATATAGTAATAAGTTACTTATTATTGATTACGTAATATATGATTTATAAATGTAAAGTTATAATTGAAATATTTTCGAAAATCTATTTTTAGATACATTACTTTGTGTTTTTTTGTAAGAAAAAGGTTAATGTATTTTTGTTTTGATAACACTAGCGAAAAAACGAAGCGCAACAATTCATTTAAGTTTAAAGCAATCAAATACTTTATGCGTCGATAGCTCAGTGGGTAGAGTTCTTGGCTGGCAACCAGATTTCGCTGGTTAGATTCCCATCTTGACCACATTATTTTTAATTACAAATTAAAAAAAAATATATTTCTAATAACTTTTTTTTAATAAAAATTCCTCTTTTTTAAAAATCTATTTTTAAACACACTACTTTTTCCATTTTCGTAACCATATAAGTAACCCCTTACATTATCACCTCTAAAGTAATGGGTATATACATTACTTTGAGACTCATCGCCTATAAAATTCATCAATGAAGTAAGGTGTAAAGTAATCCATCGGCCCCTATAGCTATACATTACTTTACCCATTATTTGGTAATGTGAGGTTTTGCTGGGTTCTTAATATTTAGGTTAGGTTAGGTCGAAAGGAGGATGAAGCATCGAAATGCAACCTCATATCGTTACGATATACACCTAGGCCTCTGTTGTGCGCTCCTTAAAAACATGGAGATTCATTCCCAGCAAACAAAATGGTAGTCATTCTGTGACTATATATTCTTTCATTGCTTCCTTAACTTCAGTTGACATTCTTTTATGATTTTTTGGTGTTATTCTAAGGCACTTCCAAAAGAATTCATGTGTTCATATTTCAAATGCAGTGATCTGGATATAAACCCGATGCATATCTAAAAAATCACTCTTCATTACTTCTAAAGCATATGTTATAGTATTTATATGGTATATTTTTTTTAATCTTAAGCATTTATTCAAATTGCGAAAATAGTTCTGATCAACTTTTTTAATTTTTTATTAAATCATTTTTTATATTTTAGTTTAAAATTTCATGAGGGTTAGAACTTATGCAGTTTTGCAAATTTTTATAAAAGTTTTGAAATATCAAGAAGAACAGATTTTTTTAACCTTTAATTAAAACTAGCTGGCCTGTCATTTGCATTTTTTCAGACTTAAATATTTATGAGGGCGCAATATGTGCATTTTTGCACAGTTTTAATTCAGAATTTATCAAACTAATTTTAAAATTGTGTAAAAATTATTTCAAATTGGCCAAAAATGTTTTAAAATTGTGCAAAAATGATTAAAAATTGTTCAAAAATATTTTAAAATTGTCTAAAACTGTTTCCAAATTGTATAACCAGTTTTTAAAATATACAAAAATATTTTAAAATATTTTAAAATTTGTCTAAAAATTCATTAAAAGTTTTGTAAAATGTTTCAAAAATGCTTTTTCACTAAAGTAGTGATGCCTTTGCCATAGTATTGATGCTTTTATTGTTTCTTTGGCAGCTTCATTTTTGCTGGGTTGTTAACGTCCGGTATTCAAAAACCTGGTTTCCCAGAAGTAACTCCTCAAGGTTTTCGAGTCGACATTCCTCAGGTCCTTAATATTTAGTTTCTTAATTTTACTAGAATATTGAAATTTTGTAAAGTTCTGAAAACTATATCTTTCAAGTATCTAAAAATACTCAGTTACCAAGGTAGGGTGAAGACGTCACATAACAAAATATTTTAATCTAATAAATTGAAATAGTGATTAAAGTGTTAATACTCATTTGCACCAGATTGATTTTTTTACTCAGAATTTATAGCATCTTTTAGCTTCGTTACATGACTTTTAACATTTAAAAAAATGCTGTATTAACTGTAGAAATCTGTAGAAAATCAAATATTTTTAAATTCATAATTAAATACAATATAATATAAATTATTAGGTAAAGCAGTGCGATTTTATTACAATTATTTTGGATTGTTTTTAGTGTTTTTTTGTTGTTGAAATTTATGGCCAAAAAACCATTTGAAGGTTGCGTCAAATTCTTTTAACAGTTTATTTGGTTTACAATTTATTTTATATATTCTCAGTAAATCATAAGTCATGTAGAACTGAAACATTTTATTTAATCAATCCATATTATTAATCAGACTATAATTAATAATTTCAAGCTTTATATATTTTCATTTTGTTGAAAATCATCAGTCATGAATTTTTCCTTAGATAACGACATAAAAAGGCAATTAAAAATATGCGTTAAGTAGGTATTTTTATCTGTTTGTAAATAAATATATCATCATCTAAAAGACTGATAATTTATTATTTTGTAGAACTGACTGATTGTTTGTTATCAAGAAAAAAAATGTCCTTGACGACTCTTACAATTTTAAAATTATTTTGCCACAAACTCTTTACATTATCAAGGTGTTCTAGTTAAAATTAAATTTTCATTACAAAATGATGTAATATTTAAAAATTATTTCAGTGTACATTCAGTTTAATGAATGTAATAATAATAAATTTGATAACTAATATAAATAGTACATAATTGCAGTTAACCTAAAAATGTGCCAAAGTTATAGTATTGTTACGCAAAAATTGGCAAAAGTTGAATTTCAAAAGTAAAAATTGGCAACACTGAAAGAAAATTTAAACAAAATATTTTTAGTTATGATCATAGCCAATAATCCAATTTTTTAATAGTAGGGGTTATACTGATTTCGAAGGCGGTTGCCCCGGCGTGAGGCTTGGTCATTGCACTTTGACTTTGTTGAGCTCGAAAATTGATAATTTTTTATTGGTGATCATCTGGCCGGAAGATGCGTTTCATTTGGCTGGTGTCTAATAACCTTTTCTGGGTATTTCCCATTAAGAATACCTCGAAAAAGTTGTTAGTTACCAGCCGAATGGAATTGATTTTCTGCTTATAGTGTTTAATTGTAAATATCTCTGGTGGCCGCTCACCGTAATAGCATTACCGTCAGCTCCTTTGAAAATAAAACATACACCATGCAGTGGCATGGTGAACCGAAAAAAGGAACATCTGTCACATAATATTTATATTTTTACATGAATTCTAACCAGTAAAAAGTAAATTTTCACTACTCGAGCCCTATTAAAGAGATTATATTTCCCGTTTAACTGCAAGTGATAAAACTTTGTCACCCTCTTTGTTTAACTTGAGAACTTCATTGATATTTTTTTGAATACGAATTATTTTGAATTTTGTTATCATTAATTTTCTTTGTATTGTTCAACTGTTATTCGTATGAACTTTAAATGAGTCAGTTTTAAATAATTATAATAATGATAATAAAATTACGCAAAATACTTTTTGTATATAATCTATGATAAATTCCTTAGTAATACTTCTAAAGCGTTTCATCACCATTACTTAAGTTTTCATAAATTTTAGATACATAGGATTTAAACACGTAAAACATGGGTCTAATCGCTGCTTTCAATATCGAACCAGCTATTATAATGCAAATTGTATTTATTTCCTACTGAATTAATTCACCACAGAATTCGCTAAATTTTATTTTCTCCTGTGAACTAAAATAAATTTTTTCGTTTAGTGAATTGGAAACAAAAAAAAAAATACATTCAATGAATTCAAAAGTTGATTGTTTAAAATTGTTAGGGTAGTCATATTCGAAAAGCATCATATATTTTGGGTTTATGATTTTGCCAACCATAGTAGCAAATATGATATAGTTATTATTATTATATTACGAGGGCGGATCAATAAGTCCGTGACTTTTCGAACTTGCCTCGTAGTTATATGAAATGCAACACTGCTCCCATCAAGTACCACCTGTCAAATTTCCGTCATTTACTTTGCGTTTAACAGCTGATCAAAACATACAACCTCGTGGATTTTTTTGAAAATGGAAAAAAGTGTTCATTAAACCGGTTATACAACCAAGGCAAATCTTGATAATTACTATGGGGATGCCAAAGGCATTACATATAGCAGTGTGGTTTCGATCAGTCGGATTTAAGAAAGCTGTCTGCAAGATGGGTGCCGCGTTTGCTCTCAATTGACCATAAACGTAATCGTGTTGCGTGTGTAGTCTCAATGGCAAAATTCCATGAATTGGGCTAGGAATTGGTAACTCATCCGCCATATTTTCCGAATTTAGCCCCCAGTGACTATTTCCTTTTTTCAAACCTAAAGAAATGGCTCGGTGGAAAGAGATTTATGTCCAACGATGAAATTATTGATCAAACAAATGCCTATTTTATGAACTTTGAAAAATCCTATCTTTTTGAAAGGGATACAAAAATTGGAGAAACGTTGGACTAAGTGTATTGAGTTAAAAGGACATTATGTTGAAAAATATATATATTTTTTTTTTTTTGCAAAAAAACCTGTGTTTCATTTAAAAAAATCACGGACTTTGATAAGGCTTGGGTTGCGTCAACCGAAAATACTAAGTGTTATATCCTGCTGGCTCTGTGGAATTTCTCAATTTTTATTCTTTATAATTTACTAACAAAAATTTTCATGTTTCTTTACAATAAGATAATTAATAAAAAGAATATCATTATATGATCTAAAATCCTACTTTACTATTCATTTACAAACTAACAGATCAACAATTCATAAAACACCATTTTTTAGAATTTAGGAAATATTTCCTTTTCTACTAAAGTGTTAGACAACCATTTTTAAAATTTATTTATGTTAATTATGTTAAAGAATGGAAGGAAATTTTTACAAAAAAAAATCTTTTAAAAAATTTGTTTGGGGGTTTTTATAAAAAGACTTAAATTAGGAAAAATAAAATTACGATGAGATCAGCTCATTAATATAATTGAACATAATAATATCAGTAAAATTCAGATGTATGATTATCAAACTATGATAATTTCGAATTCCCAATTATGTTTAACGATTTTTATTTCTCTGCATAATGAATGTTGTGCATCGAATTAACTGAATAATATGTTATAAACGTTTAAGTTTTTCCATTTGATATTTTCAATCGCGAAATATTAATAATTAGTATCAACTATCCGAATGCAGCGAGCATAGTTGAGTAGCAGTGATCAACCGTATTTTCTCTGCGTGCAGTGGGTGTTGTATTCTAACAGGGCGTTGGGCTGTTATTTAGAAGGTTGCGGGTTTGATCCCCATCGAAGGAAACATGCATGAGTTTTCTATCCCTCATATTTCAACCTCCTCCTTCAATGTTCCAACCTAAGTAAAATAATATAAAAGGGATATGAACATAAAAAAGCTTCAATAATACCCCAGCAAAAAAAAAAAAGTGGCAATAGAAGAGAAAAAGAAGCAGTGATTTTGATTCCGGTGTTGTGAAAATTTTGATCGGAACTAATGCTTTTTACATAGGGGTGTCATAGGGTGGAATTCTTCTTTTATGATTCTTTTTCATTGCATCTAAAGCAGTTCTTATGGTTTAGTGGAAAATGTGATTATTTTCCCAATATTCCGTTAACTATGCCAGTAAATTTGACTAACACGTTTAAGTTTGTGCTGGTCAAATTATAACGGGATATTCAAAACCTTATTTATTAAATTACTTTATTTAAAATACAAAGTTAAAAATTGATACAAATCACTTAAACCTGATAACTTGTTTTTATAGTTTAGTACTTCACCATAGTTATGAATATCAAATTTATATGAAAATATCTGTGGTTAACGTTTAACTTTCATTCAAAATCACATTTTGGGAAGTTGTGAAAAAGAACTCCTTTAGAGGAGGAAAATTTATTTTCCCAAAAAGAGAACATTGAATTATTGAATTATTTTCAGAAAGCCTTTGTTTCTCCACTATTCCTAATCTAATTTCTGCATCTGAATAAAAAAAAGATTTGAATAAAGCTAGTAGCAATTTAATTTCTATTTTCAAAATAAAACAAATGAGATAATAATCTAATCCAATGTACGATATTAATGGCATATTGTCCAGTATTTGAGCACCTGGACAATTACAGACGTGATAAGCTACTGACCTCTTGAAAAAAAGTTATATTATTCGAAACTTCCATTCAATAATCAAGATTTCATCATTTGGTAAGGATATGGGGTATTATTTCTTAAATTATTTTTAGAAAGCTTTAGTTTCTTTACTATGCCTTATCTAATTTCTGCATCTGAATAAAAAAGCAGATTTTATTGAAGTTAAGTAGAAATTTAATTCCTTTTTTCATAAGTCAGTATTAAGTCCTGTATTTGATCACCTTAAGTCCTACGTCGAGTGCTGGACAATTGCAGAGGTGATTAACTACTGACCTCTTCAACTGGGCATATCGCAGCTGCACATTGCCGTGGCTATGACATGTCCATGCCTGTGACCAGTCGGCAGGAACGTCCTCCTTCCACTGACAAGCGAACTTTCCTTAGTGAGTATTCCTAATGCGCTGATGTATGGTTACGCAATGCATACAAAGAAAAAGCTTTATCATTTCTTGAAATATTTATTAGATTTTCATCTATTGAAACTTTTCATAATAATTATGAAACATTTCAAAAAACTCAAAAAATATTTATGAACTTTATGATTTTTTTATCATTTGAATGAAGTTAATATTTAACAAGTGAGGTTTTGTGGTCATTATTATTCGTGTTATTTATGAAATGTTTCAAAAGTATTTATGAAAATGTTACACTGGTCGAAAATTATAGAGGAGACAAAACTAAGGGAACTATAATTTTTATCATTCCAAACCGAAAAGACTCAATGAATAAACATACTATTTATGCCATTCTCCATGCAAATTTATTATTCTTTTACGTCATCAAAATGTTGATAACTTGGTCCGGTTTGACATCCAATCCGAACCTGCTCCATTTTTTAATGGATTGTTGTTTAGCTCTATCCGAAGAATAATAACTCCGATACGCTAAAAACAAAATAGATCAGATTAATGCAATATATTAAAAATTTTCCATTTAGTTGAGTATTTTTTCGCTGTTAAAAGTATAAAATGTTTTTAGTGAGAAGTATTTACTCAACTTACACTTAAGGAAATGTTATCTTATCAAAACAAGAACAAAAAACAAAAACTGCAATATTCTTAACAAAAAAAATAAAACAAAACATTTCAACTCAAAATTTGTACGAGAAATGTTTAAATAATTAAAAAATATATATGGAATAAAAACATGGACATGTATTTATTTCTGATAAAAAAATTTTTAAAGAAAAATATAGAGTATCATAAAAACAACGCACTCTAACTAAGGGTACTAGGAACTGATAGGAAATAAAGAGAAATATTTAGTTGACGAAATGTATTGCAAACGTTATGAAGAAATTGTTATTTAGCGCACAGTAAAAATAAAGATAGTGAAACGAACTAATTTTGATAAAAAAAAACAAATATCGAAATAAAAATCAAAACAATTATTGATGATTTGGTGAAATCTTAGATTTCTTATATACAAATTATAGTGAAACAAACAAAAAAAAATTAAATATCGAATTTGGCAAAATGTTAAACACATTTAGTTCAGTGACACCATTTTTGAAATTTAATCCCAAACGTGTAACCATCGATAATATTGTGTTTAAATTACATTATCGTTGGACTTTTATCATATTAATAGTGGCCACGATATTGGTATGTTCTCGTCAATATGTTGGAGAACATATAAAATGTATATCGGATTCAATACCCGCAAATGTCATCAATACATATTGTTTTTTTACACCAACATTTACATTGGTAAGTTTATGAATGAGACATTACACAGGGAATAATAATATATTTTGTATATTATGCAACTTTAGGTTCGCCATTTAAATAATTCTGCTTTAGAAGCCGGTGCCATATTTCAACCTGGTATTGGCCCCTATGAAACACAAGAAGAACCAATTAAAAGACATGCTTATTATCAATGGGTACCATTTATTTTGTTTGGCCAAGCTTTATGTTTTTATATGCCGCACTATTTATGGAAAGCATGGGAAGGTAAGTGTTAATACTATCATAATTTAAAGGAATTAATTTGTTGTTACATTTAATCACGTAAAAGTATTAAATTCGGTTTTAGCGAATTGTTTGTATACCCTCTACTGTTACATGTTACAGTTGTGGAAGTATTGGGTAATTGGTTACTAACTACTTAATAACGACCGTTTTTTCAAAATACTCAATACAAAAAAGTATCTAGTCAATACTTTAAGAAAATGCAACCCTATTTTTGGGTATGAAAATACAACCCTATTTCGGAGAAAACACCTTCATCATATGAATGAAAATTTTCATAAAATTTTATGAAATGACTCAATTTCAAAGCAATAGCCAATAGTTTTTTATGGAAAATGTTTCATTTTTTGGAAACTGAGAGTGATAAGGCAAAACTGACAGATTTTTTTAGTCAAGTAAAGCACTAACACACTTTGAGAGTGACATTGGTCAGCAGTTTATTTTACTTTCTTAAGAACTTTATCGATTTCATTAACTAGCGATAATTGTCAAACGGCATACCGGAAAATGTATTCTGTATTTGTTTTTAAACATTTGATAAGAGATACCGGCAAAAGTTGTTAATTTAAATGTTATTTGCTTTGAAATTAACGACAAAAATCGTTATTTTGAAAAAATAAATTCTGTAGGATAAGTTAACGATTTTTTAGTATTAACAAAAAAAAGAATTACTGTTAATGAATTTTATTTTTTATTATTAATTATCTAATATTGACAGTGTAACAACCGAATTTTATAGTTAAATGGTTTTGGAATCGCACCACAAGGTCCGACAAAAATTCCGAACTACGCTGATCATGTTAGTAAAATTTGTATGAATCTGCTTTATCATACATATTAATGAAGTGTTACATAGGACTTAAATCTATGAAGTTTTTCATCATATTTATGAAATTTTTCAAAAAAAAATAATGAGTATAAAAATAGATTTTAAAACAAAAAGGAAATTTTACAAACCCATGTAAGAATTGAAATATTTATGAGCATAAATGATTATACATCATCATCTATGTACGTCAATGCATGGATCAATATATAACCATACATTATCTCATATATAATCATATATCTTTGGATTATATATGAGCATACAAGAATGATATATATATTACGGTGCCGTGTAATAAAGCCATATGGCCTTATTTCACACAGCATTGAGAAATAATGCCATATGGCTTTATTTCCATCGGAGAAGTAAAATAATGCAATTATGGCATTATTGCACCTTTGATAATTTTCTGTGCAATATTTTTGTAGTGTATTTGATTTATTTAAATTACAAAAAAATACAATACAATAAACTAACGGTTCTTCATGCATAGCCAGTCGCCAGAAAAGAAGTGGTTCAATATGTTCAAGAGCATTTGAAGGACCGCGTCGGCCCCCTTCCAATGCCTGTAAGCCATACCTTTTCAACGCTTGACAATAACAACGCATTCTTTTGGCAATAAAGGGTGGTTAAATTTTAAGGGCCGATGTTGATTTTGACTACAACACAAATTATTTAGGAAATTATTGTCATTTCTTTTTATTATGATAAAATGGTATGGTTCAAATATCGGCCAAATAGCCGCCGCAACCTCGGCGGCACACCTCCATCCGATGGTCCAAATTTTCGATGACGCTGAGCTATATTTAAGGTTCTATGCCGTTAATGTGCCGAATTATCTCATCCTTTAGATCTTGAATTGTTGCTGGCTTATCGATGTACACCTTTTCTTTCAAATAACCCCAAAGAAAGAAGTCCAACGGTGTCAAATAAGATGATCTTGGCGGCCAATTGACATCGCCACCACGTGAGATAACACGGCCATTGAATTTAACGCGCAAAAGAGCCATTGTTTCGTTAGCTATGTGGCAAGTGGCACCGTCCTGTTGAAAACAACGTATCATCCAGGGTCATAATATCCTCAATTCATGGCCATAATAAGTTCGTTATCATCTCGCGATAGCGAACACCATTCACGGTAAATGATTGGCCGACCTCATGACACACTATCGCGAACAGCAATGTTTTCCGAAGAACGAACTGAGAGAGCATGCACAGGTGTTTTTACAGACCCGGTTTGCTGAAATTTGCCCACAATTCTCCCGATTGTGGACACATTTGGTCGATTATGCTGACCAAAAAAAAAAAAAAAACACGAAGTGCACGAAATGCATTTTGATTTGAACGCCCATATTCATAATAAGCTTGAATAACTTTAACGCGTTGCTCGATTGTGTATCCTTCCATGGTTCAAACTGAGTTAGTCTGAAATTGAGAAATGTCAAATGAAATGCAGAAATAAACTTTACGCTTAGGTGTGGTTCACATTCAACATCGGCACTTAAAATTTATCCACACTTTACATATGTAACTTTTACAATTAACTGCATTTAACAGTGGTATGGATTATTTCCACTTCAATTGACAAACGCATATGACTTAATTTCACTCCTTCTGTGGAAATAAATCCATATGGCATTATTTCCCAATGCGGTGTCAAATAAAGTCATATGTCTTTATTGCCTATGGCTTTATTACACGGCACCTATATTACCATATGGAACCAAGCATCTTAAATTTTGGATCTAAAGATGTATATGAATGATCATGAATGTTCATATATAATCATGAATGTTAATACATATATAATTCGATTAAAAAAAAAAAATATTTTAACTTTTTTTTTACTAAAATGTGTTCGTGCGAAGAATCAAACCACGCGACAGCTCTTTCATCAAATTTCGCACGAATTTAGAATTAGTCATTCGTGGATTTTAAGTATTCTAAATACGAATTTAACAGCATGTTTCCAAAGCTCAAAATGGCAGAGCCAATCCAATACTGCGGATGATTATTAAAAGTAACGCATTGCTGAAAACGATTGGATGATTTTTTTTTAAATTAACCAGTTTGGTTATATATGATGAATATGAATATGACATTCGAGTTTTAAAACTTAAAATTTTGGAGCCAATATGGCGAATGATATGATTTATTTTTAATTTGATTTATTTGAAATTATTTTGCCATGATTACCTGGGAAAAGATATAGGATTTGTTTTAAAATATTGACCAGAGAGCTTTAGGGAGTCGGTTAATAGAAATCTCAACTATAATTTTTCATATAAAAAAGGGCTGCTGTATTATATGGATGATTTTTTTTAAGTATTCCGTTTTTTTAATTTTAAAAATCCGATATAAGGTAATTTTTTAGCGGCCCTTATACTCCCGGATAAATACTTTTTAATTAAATCGATTAATTTTGAAATTAATTTTAAATATCTGATATCAGAGTCATATTCAAAAAATTCCAAAAACTCACTAGAAAATAATTTTATATAAATCCACTCTTTTTAAACAGATGTAATCTCAGATTTCTAAGATATTCCTTGTCAAGTTTCAGATCATTGAGTATACAGACATTTGCATTCAGCGGACGCCAAAACTCTTCGAATCCGATCACTTTCGTAATGTCATCCTCCTTATAAGAAGACTGCTTTTAAGCGGGGCTGGTTAAAGCTTTTGTTAAAATCCTCCATTAAACAACAAATTTATTACGAGCTTAAATTCAAAAATTTATACAATGATATTCCGATCAATTTAAATAATTAATTCCTTAAATCCAACAAAATTCTTATCTATTTTTGCTGTGCCAAATTTTTATAATTTACTTTCTAGGTGGTCGTATAAAAGCTTTAGTCTTTGGTTTACGAATGGTTGGCCTAACAAAATATTTAAAAAATCAAAGTTTAAAAATTGGCAATTTAAATATCCCCTCTATGGATGAAATGGATTCACGCATTAAAGACATACGTCGTACTATGATTGACCGTATGCGTTTAAATCAATCGTGGGGTGCTCATTTGGTATTTGCCGAAATACTTAATTTATTGAATTTATTGCTACAAATCTATTGGACAAATAAATTTTTGGGTGGAGCCTTTTATACGTTGGGTCCTAAGGTGTTACATGAACGTTGGACAGATCAAATGGATGCTTTGGATGTTATTTTTCCCAAAGTGACTAAATGTCATTTTCATAAATATGGTGCTAGTGGTTCATTACAAATGCACGATACTCTCTGTGTGATGGCTTTGAATATTATAAATGAAAAAATTTATACAATTTTATGGTTTTGGTATGGTTTTTTATTGGCTGTCACTATTTTTGGTCTAATATGGAGGGTATTTACATTGTTCTTTTACAAGAGGTTAGTTAATTTGTATTATTTAAATTTATGTGTCTTTATTTGCATTTTTTCCTTTCTAGCATTAAATTCACCCGCTATTCATTGTACTGGGCTAAACCGGGAAAATTTGATGATCAGGAACTGTCAGCCGTTATTAGTAAATGCAATTTCTCCAATTGGATGTTTTTGTTCTTTTTACGTAGTAATCTTTCTGAATTCCTTTTCAAAAAAGTTATTTTTCATTTAGCTAGTGAATTTCCCGATGAACAACGTGATAATAGCATTAATACTTCTTTGGCTAGAGATAAAAAACCTTCTCGGTTGTATCCAAGTAATTTACAAACTTTAAGTATTGATGAAGTTGATTTGCCACTTTTGAATAAGGCCAGTAGTAGCAAACTTGAGTAAATAAATTTTTAAATGCAATTTTAATTTTCTTAGTAATAAGTAAATGCCATATTTTATAAATGCTTTTTTAAAAGTATTTTTTTTTAACAAATATCCAACACGAAATTTGTTTTATAAGAAACACTTATGTTAAATGCTTACTAATCGGTTGTCAAATATAGCGTAAGTCTTTAGTATTTAAGTATAGTTTTAAAATACCCAAATTATAAAAAAATATAAATAAACTTTAATAATACTTCTTAAATTTAAATATCTTTTAAATTGCAGTTTTACTTTCATATATTATTTTAAATTTACAATTGATTATGTTGAAAAAAATAATAATAATCTTTACATGTCAAGGCTTTGACACTAAAATCATTAATTTTTCAATACATATCTAACAATAGGTGATTTTAACCCTTAAATGCATACCGTATTATATAGGGTACATGCTTTTTATAATCCGATAATCTAATTTAAACTGATGCCACACTGGCAGCTGACCTCATGCTTTAACAAACTAATCAAAATATAACTAGCAGCTTTAAGGGTTTTTTTTTACTAAAATTTTACTAAAAAATTTTTGTTTGAAAATTTCTTCTTTAGTAAAATTTAAATAAAAATCCTACTTAGTGCTGACTAAAAAACTGGCTCTTTAGTTATGATATTTTTATTGCTAAATCGTGACTTCTAGTGGTGGTATAAGCAAGGACCCTTGAAACCAGGATGAACAAACTACAAAATTTTTAGCCACCCATGATGCCATGATGCCATGAAGCCATGATGCCATGATGTCAAATGATGTGACTACAAAAATTCTTAGCCGAGACCACAACATTGTTAGCCGATTTTCAGAAAAACTTAGCCTCTAGCAAGGGTTGTAGCGCAAGTTCGGTGATTGTGATGTGAATACATACATGTTTGAATTGTTACAACCCTTGCTAGAGGCTAAGTTTTTCTGAAAATCGGCTAAGAATGTTGTGGTCTCGGCTAAGAATTTTTGTAGTCACATCATTTAGCATCATGGCATCATGGCTTCATGGCATCATGGGTGGCTAAAAATTTTGTAGTTTGTTCATCCTGGTTTCAAGGGTCCTTGGTAAAAGGGGTAAATATTTTTCCATAAACTTTTTTGGCAACAAATTTTTGTCATAAAATTTCAAAACAATTTTATTTGTTTGCACCATTTTTAAGAATTATGTGATAGTAACTACAAAAATTATAATTCCTCTACACTCACAATATGATTTCGGATACCTATTGAAGTTTATTTAAAATGTAATACGTTACGTTTATTTTAAATGAAAAATTAATTAGTGAAAGCCTTACAAATACTGCCTCGATGTACTTCTTTTTTAACTGAAATTCTAATGATTTTAACATTGAGTTGTCATACGAGAGGAGTATTTCTACATCATTTTTGCAGTACTTTTTGATCGAGTGCAAAAGAAATTATTTTTCATCAATTTAAAGTAGTTTGAATTTAAACGCGGTTACGGTTAAAATGAATGCGGTTAATCTCGGTTAACGGTTAATCGTACCCACTATAACTGATTTGGACCAAGTTATACATTGCAAATTTCTAAAAAATTCAGAATTTATAACACAAATATTGCTTAACTATTGATTAAAAGAAAATGCCAAAAACTTGCATACAAACCGAAAGCTTTTTTTTTGGGGTTAGCTAAGAGTTAACTCACTCTGAAACTTAGCGTAGAACGTATAAAAGTTCCAAATTTTTTAATTTTTCACACGATTTTAATATTGAATTCAAAGCTTGGGTTTTAAAAAAATTAATTTTAATCGTAACCTTAACCAAAATGGAAACTAATTAAGTGTAGAAAAAAATATTTTTTTTTTTGCTTTTTACAAATTTTCGATATTTAATCATATACAATTTGATATTCTTTAACATCTGCTTTAATATCTTGCTGATCTTTTTTGATCGGAATAATAGTGAATATAAATTAGATCCAGTAATATGTTTGTCCCATATATTGCATCATATTGAATTATATCTTTGCGGATATTTTCTCATTTTCTTCAATACTGTCATAATTCAAAAAAATTTATTTTGCAGAATTCGCGTTTAAAGCTTTCAATTTAGCCTGACTACAGGGAAAAGTACAAAACACTTTTTGTCGGCATTTTTGATATGTTTTAGATTGTGGTGTAACTCAAAAATCATAGTTTTTGACAGTTTTGAAGTAAAGACCAATTTATAACAAGATGACACAATATAAGATAATTAAAAAAATATATAATAATGTACAATTATATATGAAAATGCTTACCGACATATGTAGTATGTATTTGTATATGATAATATATTATCATAAACACCATTTTAGTTTTGCGAGATTTTGTGTCTTGCTATCTTATTATCAAAAAGTACACTGCAATTTATTATCTTGTTCAGTACTTTTTTCCCCAAGTGCATACAATGTAATTTTTCATCATTATTATTTTATTTATTTTTAAAAACTAAAGAAATATTGAATTTAAACAAATTAATTATAAATATTAAAAACAAATATAAAACAATATTAGTCTCGTCAGGATTCGAACCTACGATCATCTGTTTGGAAATAAACTGTATTCAAATAGCATCTTAGCAACACTTCTATAGTAGCCAATGCTTTAGAAGATATTCATTGCTGTGATATTTTGGAAGTATAATAACATATTCATTCGAAGCTTTAAAAGAAGTGATTTTTGTAAGGCTTAAAGTATAACATATGTGAATTTGACAGTGCTTAAGGTATAATCTCCATATAAAGTATCAACAATTTAATATGTTTTTACAACAACAACTACACAGCAACAAAATCAACAAAATAGTTTTTTTTAGAAATAGTGTAATTTTTTGGCATCTAAATTGATGTGTTAGCATTGAGGAATTCCCTTGTTAATGTACGCAAAATAAGAAGTGATTTAAAATAACCCTAAAGGATCAATTTCTGGTTTTACGATTATGTCTAAAAATTTGCCTAGACAGTTTTTTTAAGTCGACTTAAATTCCTTTGTCAAAAATCCACCGATACAATCTAAGCTTCTATCCAATCCATTTGTCTTAAATTATTTTTATATTTTATTTAAACGTTAAAGTCTAAATATTTAACCTTTTTAAAGTGTTCTCAATTAAACAAATAATTAGACTATTTAAAAATTGCATAAATTTCCAGTAATAATTCGTATTTCAATAACACCCACATAACAGTCAGTAATGTATTGCATTAAGAAAATTTTATTTAAAACGATGATTTTAATTAAAGCCACATCTTCTGTCTACCTTTTTTGCATATGTATAAGGGGTTTATATTCTAAAAAAAACGTAAATTGCACTTGGAAATTTTTAAATACTTTTATTGATTTCAATTGTTTTTTAAAAATATAATCTTTAACCCATTAAGGTGGGTTAACTAAACAGAAGATAAGTCTTTCATTAATTGTTCCAATTATTATTTTTCATATTAGAAATATAGACAGCAGAGTACACAAAATTTTATATAGGCAATAATTTCCCTGAATTTTTTAAAAACCATACAGGAAATTTTTGATTAATCGAAAAAATTTTCTACATAAACTTTTTGTAAAACTCGAAACAAATTTTGATCAGAAATTTTTTTTTTCGAGTTTTACAAAAGTTCAGAAAATTTTTACATTTGTACATGAGCATGCATGAACATAAACGTCCATGCGTATATCTTGGGATCCAAAATGAACGAACATGTTCATATATGCTCACATATTGTTCATGTAAGCTCATATATGATTATGTAATTTTCGACCCAAATGTATATGGTCATATATGAGATCGTGTATGGTCATATATTGACGAATAATACATTCTCATGTATGATCATATACAAGTTCATGTATAATCATGTATGTTCATAGATATTCGATTTAATAATTCTAATGGGTTAAATAAATACAACGGGATCTAAAGCTGTATGAAAAATATTCACCAAAAAAAGGTTAAAAGGTATACATATGTTTAAATTTGCATATTCTATAAAGTATTAGAAATATTAGTAAAATAAATATGTATAATAAATTTTAATTTAAAATTGTCTATGATAAATTAGCATAAAAATTAATAAAAATTCTAATTTGATGCAAATAATTCGAATTAATAATAATAAATTTTGATATTTAGTAATAAATTTTTAAATTAAAAAAAATAATTAATTACTTGTTTTTAGAAGTTTTTAGTTTAGATTAAAATAAATTAATTTATTTAAAAAAATTAAAGGCATTTATTGATAAAAAACAGGTTAATTTTTTATCTAAAGTATGAATTTTATAAAAAAATCTAGATTATGTTTGGTTATGTAAATTTTAGCTTTTAAAAAAATATTTTTAAAAGTAAATTATGTCATTGTCAAACTTATAACACACTCTATCAGGGATGCATATTTTTCTTATTTTTTCTTAATTTTTTTTTTTTATTATTTATTTTATTATTTATTTATTGTAATTTTATTTATTTTAAGCCCATGAGGCCGATTTTTATTATACCCTCCACCATATATGGTAAGGGTATATATCAGTTTGTCATTCCGTTTGTAACATGTCGAAATATAGGTTTAAGACCCCATAAAGTATATATATTCGTGATCCTTATGCAATTTTAAGTCGATTTAGCGATGTCCGTCTGTCTGTCTGTTGAAATGGCGATCACGACGCGAAGACGCAAGCGGGGTGCCTATTTTTACCCAGATTATTGAACATCCTCCCGAGCAGTTTGGTATTTAAAATGAGCAAAATCGGTTGAGCGGTTCAAAAGTTATGCATGAAAATGTGAAGGTACCTCTAAATTTTCCATACAAATTTGTACAATTTTTCTATATCTATTTTTTTTTTTTTTTTCTGTTAAGTAAGTAAAAATGTTATTAAGTCTTCTTATTGTTCGATTACATTTATTGTCTTACATAGAGAATAATAACATTCTTAGAGCTATATGTGTGTTACTCTGATAACTATGTTAACGTAAAAATCAACAATGTTAAAGTCGCTAACAGAGCAGACCTCTGTAAATAACATTGCTAAAACTAAATAAATAACATTACTAAACTAAATAACAAAAGTTCGTTACATAAATTGACAAAACATATACATATTACAGTTCATGCAAAATTTAGTATATACGTATATCATCTCCAGCCGCTATGGTGGAGGGTATTCAAAGATTCGGCATAGCCGAATTTAGCCCTTTTTTACTTGTTTAAATCTTTAAAATACCTATTAAATCATTAAAGGTCATATTAAAGTGAAAATTTGAGGAGAACAAAATATTTAAAATCTAAAAATTATTAATTGTGGTAAATTTTAACATTTTACCACCTTGAACAATTGTCAAGAAATTATGTTTAAATTTGTCGATAGAGGTTATAAAACCACATATCAGTCAGCTTGTAGTAACTAAGATTACAATATTAAGTAGGGTATTACAATTTTGTTACATTTGTACAAATCTAGCCACAAATTCGCTAACTCTGTGTATGGTGTCAAATCATCATGTTGCCATTGACCGCAATCTGTCAGAACTGATAAAACTAACATTTTTTTTTAGCAATTACAAATATTTTATTTTAATAAACATGTATCAAATATTACTTGAGGTGTACAACTAATAAAATGTCATTTTATATAAAATAAAAAATCCACAATTTATTAAAAATCCATTCTATTTTTTAAATAATTTTGATTTCATAACAACAAAAAGTTACTTGTTACATAACGCATGTCATTATTATAATTATATTACATAATTTTGGATAATTTTAAATAATGATAATGATAAAATGTTGTTCATTTATTTCTAAAATGTAAATATTTTATTCTTGCCACCCAGTATAGAAAAACATTAACAATTAATGTAAGGTAATGGTAGCTAGTTACTTTTCTTAAGTAATTTGTTCCATGACCACTGCTAGTAAATTATGCTTGCTGCATTCGGGTATGGTTGTCACAATCAAGTTATTGGTTTATAATGATCGCTACCATCATTATTATAGTAAATATTTTATTATTTTATGATTACCACTTTCTATTTTATAACCTCACTGTGGTAAAAAAAAATTTACTATGCAAAAAATATGATAATTATGGAACTATAAAATGCTGACTACAATCAATAAATAATTATAAATCAAATAAAACATAACTTTGGCATTTACGGTCATAATACTTTCTTAAATAAATTAATTGTATCAGTTCAGTCATCCATGTAAAAATTATAATATATGATCATTTTCACCTGGGGGGTTTTATTTTCGAAAATGTTTTATACATATAACTTTATAATTTACATTAGTGAAATCATTGCCGAAAAAATTCATTGTCAAAAAGATTCTACAAGGTGGCGCAAAAGTAATCCTCCTATCAGAAAATGCTATAAATTTTGCGATTGGCCCCTAATGTCAGTTCTGTTTTGACATTTGTGTAGTAAACACATGCGAAATACACGTTAATAAACAATGTTACGCTACACTGCTCCAGAACGCGGAATATTGGTGACTATTTATATGATCAATAATGAAAAATAATCATGGGTGATGAGGTCCATTTCCATCTTAGCGGGTACGTAAATAAGCAAAATTTACGCTTCTGGGGCACTGAAAATCCGCGTGTAACCCACGAAGAGGCATTACACCCGCTCAAAGTCACTGTATGGTGTGCTGTTTTCGCTGGAGGAGTCATCGGACCTTTTTTCTTCGAAGACGTCGCGGGCCAAACGGTTACTGTGAATGGTGAGCGCTACAGAGCAATGATCAACGAGTTCTTTTTGCCGCAACTTGATGAATTGGGATTGGAAAACATGTGGTTCCAACAGGACGGTGCAACGCCACACACTGCACGTGCCACAACCGATATGCTGAAGGATGCATTTCCCGGGCGCCTAATCTCCTGTTTTGGCGATTTGCACTGGCCAGCAAGATCGCCTGATTTGACCGCTCCAGACTTCTTTTTGTGGGGCTTTTTTAAGTCGGGGGTTTATGTCAACAAGCCTCAGACTCTTGCAGCTCTTAAAGACAATATCCGTCAAGAATGTGAGGACCTATCGCCGGAAGTTTTGGCCAAAGTGATGGAAAATGCCATAAAAAGGGCTCAAATGACAATCAACTGTGGCGGCGGCCATTTACACGACATCATATTCTCGACTTGATGTAAAAAAAATTAAAAGACCAAATAAAAATAATCCACAAGAAGAATCAAAATTTTTCTTTTTTTTTTAAATTACAGCCAAAAAACATCGGAAGGTTATTTTTGCGCCACCCTGTATATAAAGATTATATTTTTTTAATTCTTTTCAATAAAACGAATATGTTTATAAATTAATTTCTTGTAAAATAATGACTTTCTAGTGGAAAAAGTACTAAGAATACTAATAAAATAATTTTTTTATAAGAAAAGGTCTGTAGAATCCAAGAAATGTTTTGTACGAAAAGGTTTCTTATACAAAATACTAGATTAAGAAATTTTTCTGTTAGAAACATTTTTACTTTCTATCAGATTCTGAAAACCGTTTCATAAACAAAAATAAAATAAAACATTGATTCTAATTCTTTAAATAAAAAATACCTAGATTTTAAGGACTTTTTGTAATATAAATATGCTTTGATTCTAAGGACTTTTGCTAGAAGAAAAATTCTGAGACTAAGAAATATCTAAAAAAAAATCTTAAAAATGTCCTTAGAATCTAGGATTTTTTTATTAGAAAAAGTCCAAAGAATCTATACTTCTTTATTAAAAAGTCCTTAGAATTAAAAAATTTTGTTAAAGTATTTTTCTTTAAAAAAAGTTTATAGAATCAACGAGTTTTCTTGAAAAAGTCCTTATTACAAAATTGTTCCTTTAGGAAAAGCATTTCTAAAATAAATACTCTTTAATTTAAAGAACTCTTTCAAAGTTTCGATTCATAATATAACTATAGGAACAATATTATGATAAAATCATGGTTATTTTATTATCAAAATATGTTAACTGTATTAATATATGATTGCCCCAACCATATCGTATCAAAGTTTTTATGTCATTAAAAAATGCTTTTCAAATATCACATTTACATAGAAAAAAGTTGTTGGTTTGAATTTATGTGTAATACATAATGCATATTTCCTTAATCGAGAGCATATCTAGGCATTTTTCAATATTTATAACCGTTCGGCGTTAAGACAACTGTTTCCGAATAGCTTTTTTCTCTTGTATTGAAAAATAATTACAAATATTGGTGATAGCATAGACAATATAATTATCAAAATTTTTGTTTTCTTGAATCTTAAGTTTCAGAAATTCTTATCCCCTAAACTTTGCTTATTTTTCTCTTCTCTATAACATATCCGAATTTATAAAGTGTTTTTGGGAACTCAAAAATTTGTAAAAAATTTTCAGTTTTTACTGGAAGGTGTTTGTTTACACAAATACTCAGTAAGGAGAGAACAAAAATAGAGAGTAAATTGACAATTCGATGCAAGAAAACTTACTGGTTTTTACTGGATAAATTTTTGCCATTAAGAATTTGTAAGAAAAAAGAAACATCTGATAGGAATAAAGATACCTTGTCCAAACAAATTAAATGTTTTTTTTTAAGGTAAAAAGAGTATACAAGTATCAGCTTATTTACGATGGCAGAAGTAAGATGGAAGTCCGAAATGTTCCTGGAGAACACATCATATATAATTTCAGTTTTTTGTTCATATTTTACATATTGACCTGTTGAATTTTTTTATTGTTTGGTATTTATTTTTACTATCTTACCAATTTTTAAAAATTTTGAAATTTATCATAAAAATAAAAAAAAAATACTCTTGTTTAATATTTTGCAGTAGATACACAGAAAAATTTTCTTTGTAATTGTTGGTGTATTTCCACTTAAAACATATGTAAATTGTATTTACATATGCATAAAATACGAATTGAATGACATAAAATACTAAATTATTGTCAAACCAACAAAAACTTTCGTAAAATATACCAATTTTCGTTTATTTTACAAAAGTTTTTGTTATTTGTAAAAATTTACTTTACTTCCAAAAAGAACTGAACATTTTAATTTATAAAGGGTGTCCCAAGAAGAACGCAATTTTTAAATCTGGCAACATTCGAAGTGTCATTGTTTGACATTTGAACAATTGTTATTGTTTGCTACTAGAAGGTACGAGGTTAGTAAAAATGGAGCGCTACACGAATGAACAACGCATTCTCATTGTGAAATTGTTTTACCAAAATGGTGAAAGTTTTGCGGCTACAGTTCGCAAATTGCGATCAATTTGGGGTCACAATATTGCTCCAAAAGAGTCAACTGTAAAGAGATTAATGGATAAATTTGCCGAAACTGGGTCTTTTAGTGATGTAAAGACAACAGCGCGCCATCGACCAGGTCGATCGACCGAAAATGTCGCAGCTGTACGTGATGATGTCGCTCAAACTCCATCCACCTCAATTCGACACCGAGCTCAGCAAATTGGTGTCTCCAAATCCACTTTGCAGCGAATTTTGACGAAAGATTTGCATCTTCATGCATACAAAGTTCAATTGACTCAGGAAATGAAGCCAGCTGACCATGGACAGCGAAGGGAGTTCGTTAATTGGGTATTGGAGAGACAACATGAAAATGCTGATTTTGCCGATAAAATCATCTTCAGTGACGAGGCCCATTTTCATCTTGATGGCTTCGTCAATAGGCAGAATTGTCGCATTTGGGGTGAGAAAAATCCTCGAGTGATTCACGAGAAGCAAATGCATCCTCAACGTGTCACTGTGTGGTGTGGTTTTTGGGCTGGAGGAATCATTGGACCTTTTTTTATGAAAATGAGGCAGGTCAAGCGCAAACAGTCAATGGTGTTCGGTATCGTGAAATGATAACCAGTTTTTTCTTGCCTAGAATTGAAGAAATGAATGTGGAGGGCATGTGGTTCCAACAAGACGGCGCCACATGTCATACAGCCAGAGAAACAATTCAATTGCTGCATCAGTCATTTCCCGGTCGTGTTATTTCGCGTTTTGGAGATCAGAATTGGCCGCCTAGATCGTGCGATTTAACACCATTAGATTTTTTTCTTTGGGGTTTTTTGAAGTCGATGGTTTACGCGAATAAGCCGACGACGACTCAAGCCTTAAAAGAGGAAATTGGACGCTGCATTAATGAAATACCGCAGCATTCATGCAAAACGGTCATTGAAAATTTCATTAAAAGATCGCGTGCATGCCAGCAAAGCCGCGGCGGCCATCTGCACGATATATTGTTCCATACATAACCTCATTCTGTCTACTTTACGATATAATAAAGTTTCACGATTTTTATTTAAATATCTGTGTTTTATTTAAAATTTAAAAATTGCGTTCTTCTTGGGACACCCTTATTTCTTAAACTCGTAAAATGTCCTATTCGTGCTACAATTAAGATCATGTATGTCCATGTATGATCATTTACAAGACATTGTATTTTTATACATTTTTCAATTTTCACACGAGTTGCGCCGAAATTACGGATATACTTTATTACCTTCAGCATTATTTTACGAAATAATGTGTTACCTAGATAAAAGATTGGTTGGAATTGGATCAAAACCATTAACATTTATTTGTAAGAATTTTATTTTATTTGGAATAACATATAATCCATTATTATAGCAAAAATATGGCATTGGGAATTAAAAAAAGGAAAAAGAACTAAAAAAGAATACTATTACCCAATTATTAGTATTTCCAATCAACTTTACGATTACAATTCGTTTAGAAATTGTGTACAGTAGAAGCAACCATTTATTTAGTGAATGTACTGGAAAATTAGTACAATCATTAGTAAACGAATTTTCTGCTGTATTTATTTTCCTAAAAAAATTATTTAAATTCAGAATTGGTCATTAAAATAAAATAAGTGTTTGTGGGCTAGTGGGTAGAGAGCTAGCCTAGTACTCCTTATTTCCGAGTTCAAATCCCGGTAAAGGCAAACTTTTAAAAAAATTTTTTTTTTTATTAAAATAAAATATTCAAATGTTAAAATAACAAATATATCAAAGAAAATTAAATTAAATTGTGTGCAGTAAGCAACGCTCTGAATCTAAATGCCTAGTTTCGATACCGGAAAAATCTAAAAATATTTTTTTTTTTAAATAAAATTTTGTGGAACGTAATAATATTTATGTGGAATATAAATATTAAATTGTACAACTGAATATTGGCTTTCACAACTAAAAATATAATTTAATATGAATATAGTTGTCGTAACCGCCACAATTCGATTGGCAACAAATTCGGTGGACATAACTAATACTGTTTTCTGGATGTACACATAAATATCATCTGGTTGTTTCAAAACCCAAATACGACCTGGGTTTTGGGGACTCTAAGTACAAATATGACTTTTAAATTCAAAATGGTAGATCCAATTTGAATTTTAATAGTTTCGGAATTTGCTTTAACATTGAATTTTTATAGCTTTTGGGATTCCTGAGCAATAGATTTTATAAATTGAAAATTGGGGATCCAATTAAAAAAAATTGGAGAATTTTGGGTCAGCAAACCACAATTCTGATATTAAAAAATTAAAATTTAAAATTGCGGATACAATACCGCCGATTATTTTTAGAAAAGTGATCAGATTCTTGGTAAATACAATATAAATCCCCATCACAAACCTAATTTGTTGGGAAAATAGACGACTTCCATAAAATCATAATTCGTCAAAAATTAAAAATAAAAACATTTACTTAACCTATGATAATGTTTCATGTGTTACACCCCATGGTGTTTGCAGCAATAAAGTCAGTGCCTTTCAAACTTTACCAGCTCCAAAGAAAAACTCCAAAACTCTTTTGAGTTAAATAATAAGTAAAAGTTATTATTTTTCAAAACTACCCTCTCCGGTATAAAACTCAAAAATAAATTCGAAATTAAAAAACTCTCCTTTACGCAGCCTTGTATACAAACTCATACACACACACACTCAAGATTTAAAAAGGAAATATATAAAAAAAATGTGTATGAGTATTTAGGTATTCCACAGCTTCTAGAACATTTAAAAAGTTATTCTAAAGTAACAGGAAGTAAATTATAAAAGAACTGAAATTCAAACAAACAAAAATAAAAATAAAAACAACAAAAACCATGAAATGTAGTATATAATAAAAACTCCCTCAATTTTTAAATATCCAACGACTCTTAAAGAAATGTGCGTGTTGCAGTTGATAAATATGATGACAATTGAAAGAATCCCATAAAGGAAAAAGATAATAATACACATAATGCTGTAAAGCGCTAAAATGTGTGTTTATTTAGTGAAATAGATATTTTAAAAATAGATGCATATTCTTATTTTTGTTAAATTTGTTGCGTTTCAATACAATTTTCCAGGGAAGTAATAAAAACCAGGGTTGGTAACCAATTCATACGGTTAATGATAATGAATAATGAAATTTTAAAACAATTCCCTTAGTTTATTTTGAGGTTAACGGTATTTTAAGTAATCTCGTTAGAGTATTTTAATGTTAACGGTATTTTTAGTTATTTCGTTAGTATTTAACGATAGTCTTTTGAAAAGATTTTAAATTGTTTGCGGTATTCTAGCGTTAGTGTTTGCCAACCGTGATAAAAAAGTCATTAATTTGGAAAATCTAGGAAAGAGGACGTGTTTGTTGTTGTTAATGGTATTATTGTATGTAGTAAGTTTTCTTTTTCTTGAAAACATCAACAGTAAACTATAAAACAGCGAGAATATATAAAAATGATGTTTTGCATTTGGTATTGAAAATAATATAAATTGGATTAGGGTAAAAATAACAGAACAAAAATCTTTAACAGATTTTCATGAAGTAAGGGATGATTAACTTACGAGAGTACTTCTTTGATGCGGACTCTTAGATTTTTTTTATAGAAATATCAAACCATAATGAACAAATGATTTGAGACATTTTACTGAAAAATTCATTTTTGAATTGTTATACTTTTTTACTACAATAATTTTTCAATTAATATTTCCCACAAATAAGTATTTTTTTAGACTAATTTTTCAACCGATTTCGAAACGGTCAATGGCATTATTTAGAAATGAACGTGCTTTTTCCAAATATATATACTTCCCGTATACTTTTAATACATATAAATATGTAGAAATTTTTTCAATAATATAAAAATTTTTAATTTTTTTTAAACTTTTTCATTTCCTACCAGGGTTTTTTCGAATCTTCTTTTAAAACACCAATAATCTCAAAGTCGGTGTCCTTCTGAGTAAAACAAGCTTTTATTCGAGTAAATCGGTTAAGAAAAGACAATGTTATAGTACTTTTGTTTTAATGCCATTGACCGTTTCGAAATCGGTTAAAAAATGTCTGAGGTAGAAAATACACTTTTCCCCATATCTCGAAATTTTGAGGGTATATATTGCAATTTATAAAACCGGTTATATAATACACTCATTTGTCATTTGTTTGAAATTTAATAAAAAATTGTGGTTTGTTTGTGTCCGTACAGTCTGTTTCAAAAAAAATAATAAAAAAATTCCAATTTGTTTTTTGTATAAATTTGTATACAAAATTATTTCAATTAAAATTACAAGATCTTCATAAACACACATACATACTGAAACACATTTACACAAAAAGTGTCTATAACCATGCATATATACATTTTGTAGATTAAAAAAAAAACAGAAACAATTTCAAACAAATGATAAAATACTTTATTTTTTAAGGAATTGGTAGGTAAAATTTAAACATTTATTTTTACTGATTAATCATTTGTTTCTTTCAGATGTGTCAATTGTTTAAACATTATTTAAAAATAAATAGCAAAAGTCATTTAGTTTAAATGAAAATTAAGTAGACCGGTTTTCAAATGAAATATATTTTTTTGTAAATGGCATTTTCTATTATTTGAACTTACAAGCTATTTTAAGTATGTAGTTAAAACAACTTAAAATATATATTTTAAATGTTTACAAAAAAAAAAAAATTGAGCGCCCCGGTAGGCTAGTTGGTAGCGTGCTTGCTTATCAGTGCGGGGGTCGTGGGTTCGATTCCCACCAGATGCTCTGGTCTGTTTTCGCTACAATGAGCCGATAGCCTTCGCTGCTAGTGCTCGGTTAGTGTATTAAGATATAATTTGTAATTATATGTTTAATAAAATAATAATAATAATAAAAAAAATTGGAAACAACTGGTAAAATGGAGTTTTTAAATTTCAGTTTTTTAATAAAAAAAACGAGTTTATCCCCGTGTAAAAAAGATGAGATCTGATATGATCAGTTTAGATCTAATTAGATATGTTATATATCTGGTACCAGATTTGATTACATATGGTCAGATATTGCATATGTAATAGACTTTAGAGCCATATATAGTCATATCTAAAGAGATCTGGGAAACTGACAAGAAATTTATCCCAATGGGTTCTCTCTTATCTTAATAAAATTGGAATATGTGATACAGAAGATAAATTAATGTTAGGAAACACATATTTTTGTTTAACAAACCAGTCTCACGTTTAGGGGTTAAGAATTGACGACAAAAAAAATTACCAGTTGTTTTTACTCTATTTCATATGTAATTCTGGTATAAAATTTTGACTTTTTTTAGAACAGATGTAGTCACTTATATATTAAGATATATTGATTTTGTATTTAAAATATACACTTATATACGAAATATCTTTTTCCCTGATTCAACAATTGAAATTTTTCACAGAATTTCTTTTTATATTTCCACAACCAGCCTGCACGTTTTATTCCTTTTATGTTTGTTTTATGTGATTTGAGTGCGTTCGTGATGGTAGACAGATATTCTAAGCAGTCTGAAAATAAAAACAGGGAAAATGCATTCATTTATAAGTGAAATGGATTTTATTTATGTATGAAAATTTTCAACAGCAACAGCAATTGGAAAGCAGACATGGTGTTTATGTGATAATGACCTTGAACGTGATTTTTTATTTATATTTTGAAACTGAAAATAGAATTCAATCAAAACATTGTAGTTTTTCCCTTATACATACATAATTTTAATTTTTTTTATTTTATTCAATTTAATAATAATTATAAATTTATTTCATTTTTGTGTTTGTTTACAACAAGTTGTCGCTTTATAAAATAAAAAAATTCTTGACCTTTTATATTTATGTTTTTTGAGTAGTAGAAGTAGTAGCAGTAGTAAGAGTTCAGTTTGTCATATATACCCTTATATGATGTAAAAGTTGTTCAGAATCATATATTTTTATACATACATATGTAGTGTTCTTGTTGTACAATTTATTTATGTGTTTTAAGTTGTCATAAATTTATGTATAAACGTGTCTAAATTATTTAATTAAATAAGCATTTTATCAACGAAACAACTACAATCATTCTCAGTAGTGTTAGCACATTATAGAAAACAGAAATATATTTACAAGATCATAAAACTGTAGCGTGCGTATGTTAAAGTGTGGATATTAAGATCTATTGAAGATTTTCGAGACGCTTTTAATCATAACAAAACTGGTTACAATCTGTTTTAAAGAACATCCCAGCAAAAACCTCACCTTACTAAATAATGTGTTATGCTTAATCCTTGCGTAACGGATCCTTGCACGAATATAAAAAAATTATTATTTTATTTCAAATCTAATGATATCTTCAGTAAAAATTTTGAGTTAAACTTATTTTTAAATTGCTTCCGTTTATATTGAACTTACACGTTAACGAAATCTCGTTTAAAATCAAGTTTAAATTCTGATTAAAATTACCTCCGTTTACACTACGAAATTTGACAGTTAAACTGGATGTGACAACCACAACATCTTGTAAAGAATATAATATAAAAAATAACCTTAAAGTTTATATCTCATATTAAAATCAATACATATATGATCATACACGATCATACATGGTCTTGAATACATGGGAATATATGATCATATGCGTCCATGTATTGTTCAATTTATGATCATACATGTCACCTGATCCCAAATTTGAGGGTATATGGCTACATATGATCATATATGGATATATATGATCATATATGGTCATATATGTTCTTGTATGCTTATATATGATCATACACGACCATTTACCCTTAAATTTCGGATCCGAAAATACATGGTCATATATGTCTTTGGGTATGGTCATATATTAACCTATACATGGATGTATATGACCATATATGGCCATGTACGAACACAAGTTTATGCATGATTACGTAAGTTAATATATATTTCAATTTTTGCATTGGATCTTTCTAAAAAGCCTTTAATTCAATGGCGGTGTGAAAAGATTATCACCACAATGAAATAAACAATGTTAACCCTCTAATGCCCAAGACCGCGAAAAAGCATTTGTCAGATATTCAGTAGTTTTTGGCTAAATAATAATTTATTATTAAAGCAATTAATATCGATAGAAAACATAATTTCCTACATTTTCTGTCTTTAAACCTTTTTTGTTCAACGGAAGATTTTCAAGCGAAAAAGATTTCAAGTCAAAATTTTGTAAATTTACCTTTTAAAAAGAGAAAAAAATCTCCAAATATATATTTCATAATGTTTATTATCAATTTCGCTAAATTTTGCAATTTTCAAAAAACGAAAATCCCTGTAACATCTTAAATAATTAAACCAGATCAAAAGTTTTTGATGTATAATTTTATTTTACTGATAGTGTTATTTATAGCGAAATTGAAATTATTTTATTACTGATGTTCTTGATTCGACTTCAACATTTATTGTTCTATAGTGCCTAAAAAAAACTATAACAAGATATTATATTAGCCATATATAGTATAAATATTATCGATATCTGAAGAAATATCATTAAAAGGGATGACTGTTCTGAAGCAAAATTTTTTAATGGTCCAAAGTTTTTTTGCAAAAATTTTCTTCGCTGGAGTCAAAAATAAAAAAGTGGGTGCTGAACTTAACTTTACTTTTAATTCACAACGCAATTTTATTGGATCTACAATACATATTTAATTAATTTTATTTTCTTAAATAATTATCATAAAAATTATTATTTGCTAACATTTTTTTAAAAGGTGATGCCAGATTCCTAAAATACTTTCATACATACTATTCCTGAATGCCGTGTAAACATTATGAAATTGAATTTTCAAAAAAATCTGGTTAAAAATCTAAATTTCTTTTCTTTCTATGTTAGTGTTAAATCTAGTTATAAGCTAGATTTTCTACAAAAAACCGGTTTAAACGAGATTTCGAGTACAGTGTAAATTCGGTATTACTTATATTTGTCAGTATAAAGTACGCTGCCTAATATTCACGAATTGTATTATTTAAATTGTCAATTGAGCTTATTATCTCAATCTCACAGAAAATAAAAGTTTTTGTAAAGCTTATAAATTGCCATAATTTTTGCTTTGAATTTAATGTACATTTGTATCTTTATGATCTTATAATCTTTGCAAGTGATCTTTAGTTGTTTTTTTTTTTTTTGCTACAATTACACATGAAAATATAATGTTTTTTGCTCGTTACTATTATTATTCATCTTGTTTTCAAATTTGCAAGTAATTTAACTGTATGAAAAATAAATTATATTTATGGCTTACGCATTTTGAAATCTAATTCAAAGTCAGTTGAAAGTTACATTAATAAGGCTTTAGCTTCAGGAGGCACGAAATTTATAGGATACGACAAACGACATCGAACATTTGAACGCGATTAGGCAACATCGCGGAGAAATTTTTTATTTCTAATTTTTTCTAAAAGGTCGGTTTATTTCGTCTGTTGCAATTTGTGGTTTTGTTGCAAAGCTGACTTGTCCGATTATGACTACATCTTCCTAATTTAAATTCTCCTTGGTTATATATTTTAAAGTTTGCGCGTACAATAATGCTAAAATTGTGGTCCAATCGACAGCAGTGCTAAATTTTAGTTGAAATAACTATAAACTCAATTTAAATACATTATATAAGATAAATATACATTCGATAAAATAAATATTTTGTTATCCAAACTGTTGTAAAGTTTAGAAACCTATGTAAAAATCAAAATATATATGAGCATACATGATCATACATGGGCCTGTATATGATCATACATGGGCATACATGGTCATATACGTCCTTACATTGTTCCTGATCTCATATATGATCATATATCTTCGGATCTGCAATTTGTGGGTATATGGACGTATTTGATCATATACATGAATAATATATGAGCATGTATGATAATATATGCACATATATCACCATATACCCTCAAATTTCGGATCCGAAGATATATGGTCATATATGAGATCATTTATGGACATATATGACCATGTATGCCGATGTATGATCATATACGAGCCCATGTATGATCATGTATGTTCATATACAGGTTGGTTGAAAAGTTCCTGCGCTCGAAATGAAAGAATACTGATTTCGTTACGAAATATATTTTTTTTTTCAATATAATCTCCTAGAAGCTCAATACACTTGTTCCAATAATCTTCCAATAATTTTATCCCATCCTTATAATGGTTTTCCGGAAGCTCTGCAAAATAACCGTCTACGGCTGCTATGGCCTCTTCATTTGACGAAAAATTCTTTCCACGAAGGAATTGTTTGAGATTTCTGAAGAGATAGTAGTCACTGGGAGCCAAATCTGGTGAATACGGTGGATGTTCAAGCAATTCGTACTTTAATTCTTTGAATTTAGCCATCGTCAAAACACTTGTGAGCAGGTGCATTGTCTTGATGAAAAACGATTTTTTTTCTTCTTTAAACCAGGTCTTTTCTCACGAATTTTTTCATCCAGCTGATCCAAAAGGCTGCAATAATATTCAGAGTTGATTGTTTTACCTTTCTGAAGATAATCAATCAACAAAATTCCTTTTGCATCCCAAAAAACTGATGCCATAACCTTCTTTGCTGATCGTTTTGACTTCACCTGCTTTGGAGCTGAACAACCAGCTTTAGTCCACTGTAAACGTTCTTGTTTCAATTTAGTATCATGGTGGTAGATCCAAGTCTCATCCATAGTTATAAAACAATGTAAAAAGTCGATTTTATTCGGCTTAAAACGCTCCAAATTACGCTGAGAAATTTGTTTTCGATCAAGTTTTTGTTGAATTGTTAATGTGTGCGGCACTAACTTTCCAAACAGTTTTTTCATACGTAATTCTTCATGTAAAATATGGAGTACTCGTTCATCTGAGATGCCTATGGCATTAGCAATTTCACGCTTAGTCAAACTTGGATCTTCACTAACCATTTTATGTACCTGCTCAATGATTTCTGCTGTGGTTGCAGTTTTTGGTCGTCCTTCGCGTGGATCGTCTTTAAGGCTGGTACGACCACGTTTAAATTCACCAGCCCAAAATTCAACGGTGCGTTTTGAAGGTGAGGACTCCTTATACACTTTTAACAATTGTTCATAAATTTCCTTTGCTTTTAAACCCTTCAAAACAAAGAATCTAATGACTGCACGATATTCAATTTTTTCCACATTAAAAAAAAATCAAGGACACGTCAATTTCAAATGTCTTGTAAACAAAGAAAGAATTGACAGAATGACTTGCAACTTTGCATGTGTTCTCAGGACAGTTATACCAACTTGAGGAAAAAAAAGTTTGGAGCTAGCAGTGTCATCTCTTGATGAGCACAGGAACTTTTCAACCAACCTGTATATTTCGATTTTTACATGGGAATCTTTCAAATTTTATGGTTGTGAATAATTTTATTTTAGACAACTTCTCCTTAGAAATTGATTTAGATTCTCAAACTAATTTAACAACTAAAAGTACATTTATAAGAAAATATCTGTAAATTTGTTTACTAAAGCTACCTAAAATTATGTCAGAAGGATTTTTTTTTTTTTTGCTAATTATTAGTAAGATAAGAACACCTTGCTAAAGTCAGCAAAATATTTTATTGAATATTTGTGGACTAAAAAATCACGAAATGTGTCTCTTGATTTTAATAGTATAGGTTGTTGCCATTCAACTAAATATAACTAAAATTTTGTAAATATAACAGTTTTTCTGTTTTTTCCTACTTATATTTAACAGAATAAACAGTAATTTTAAATTAACTTTAATTTTACATAATTCTAACAAAAATTTTGGGTATTAAACAGTTTTAGTTTTTTATCTGATTAATATTTAGCAAAAAAAAATCTTGTTTTTCCGCAAGCCCTTTTTAACTAATTTTTAGTAACTTTTTTGAGTCACCCAAATGGCGCCCAACATATGGTACCAGCTTCTCGTTGGTAATTGATTGTTCGTGGTTTTAGTTCAGTGATGCTAACTTGATGCTTCTGACACTATCTATGGTGTTTTTTGATGACCCAAAACACCAAAATTTTACTCATGGGGCCACATCCTAAAAAACACTAAGCTGGTGCTTTTGTAATGTTTCGTTAGTCTTTTAGTCCTTTTTGCAAAATTCATTTAGAACAAATAGAACCATAAAATCCAGTTATAAAAATTTTTTATGGCCAACATGAGTTCATCTAAAGCAGTCAAAAATCAGTTTTTAAATTAAAATGGGATCTTTTTTACATTATTTGAATATATATGTAAGGCCCATTCACAGTTATAGAGTACTTCACTCTAAAGAGTGGATTTTGTTCCTTTCTTATTCGCACTTACACATATTTTGTGTCGTGCCATCTATATTTCAGTACACTCCACTCTGTAGGGTTGATTACTCCAGAATTGTGAATAAACTACTATGAGTTAACAAATAATGATTAATATTCGTACGTTTCTAAAACATTTAGGAGATTCTTGAATCGCCTCGTATATGGTGTACAAATACACAAGGCGTATTTGCAGAAACGCACCTAAACAAGTTTTCCCGCCGGTTGAATATTTTATGCCCGTTTCTCCTTAAAAACCACGATTATTCCTTTAAAAAATTAAAAAAATTTAATATGTCATGATAAACAATTTAAATAATTATATATTTTTATATTTAAAGACGTTTGGAATATCAAAATGAAAAACATAATAAATTGTAAAATATATTTAGCAGGGTTGGTAAATTATTTATGACATTAATGTATTAATAATATAGAATGACATGAATCCACTTATTGTAAAAATGTGTTTGAAAATTTTCTATAAAACTAAAAAGGCCTAAAGTGCGTTTTTTTGCCTTTCCGTGTAAAAAAGATTAGATCTGATCAGATCTGCTTAAATATAATTAAATATGATTGAATCTAATAAGATCTGGTGCCAGATATGGTCAGATATGATAATATACATTTTAGGGACAGATCTCATCAGATCAAGTGCCAAATCTGTACATATTTAAAGGAATCTGAAAAATTTCGTGATTTTTGTAGCCACATATGAGCAAATCTGGTCAAATGAGAATATATCTGGTGCCAATTCTGTTATGATCTAATAACAGGTCTAGTATAAGATCGCAGTCAATTGAACCGTTTTCAAATACACCAAAATAAAAATGTATGTAGCAATGGCGGGCAAGTGCGGCCCTTGGTCGATTTTAGTTCTTTTAAATTTTTTAAATATTATAGATTTTTATAGAATATTTTTTTTACTAAATTATTCAGTTCAATTTCTTCGACCTTTTTTTTACTAAGACTAGGACTTTTTAAATCTTCCGCCTCTTAACTGAAAGGGCAACACATCTCCTACATACACAGAAAAATTTTGTCAGTTTCCAATTGAAATTACATCGACAAAAATCGGTTGATGCAACTGAATATTGGTTTTACAACAAAATTCAGTTGGTACAACAGAATTTTGGAAGCGACACCCAACATCACATTTGAATTTGGTTATGCAAACTGAATTTATTGGTTGTGCCAACCAATTCGGTTGCCACTTTATTTTCTGTGTGTATCGACAGCCATCCTTCAGTTGACTCCTGTCAAAATTTGAATAAGCTACGTCATTTAGTTTGTGTTTGATAGACATGGATTGCAGAGTACAATACTTCGTGATTTTAGGATTTAGGATAAAATAGATAATAGAAAAACGCAGTTTCTATGGCAAAAATCCATGAATTGCTCCCTCATCCGCCCTATTCCCAGCATTTAGCCCCGAGTGTCTACTTCTTGTTTCCAAACTTGAAGAAATAGCTCGGCGGAAAGAGATTTTACTTCAACTATGAAATCATTTCACAAACAAACCTATTTTGATGACCTGGACAAATCTTATTGTAGAAACGTTAATCAAAGTGTATAGAGCTCTAAGGAGACTGTTGAAAAATAAAATGATTTTTTATGTAAAAGCCTGTGTTTCATTCATTGATCTACCCTCGTAGGTAAAAAGGTAGTGCTTTCAACAGTATTCACAAATAAATAAGAATAATAAAAGCGATTAGGAGATATTTTCCAAAAAGCGGGTTAAGAAAATTGTTTTTTCCTTCATAACCAGATCTACTGGTTTTGTGTGAGATTGTCCTAAAGCGACCGGTTCTAATGTAAGATATCTTACATTGAGTCGAATATTGTAGAATCGGTTTTGAAATATACTAGTTAGGGAACCGATAGTAAAAAATTTTCAAAGAAAATTTCTAAAACTGGGTAATTACAGTTTTTGCTTCTTCAAAACAAATTTATACAAACATTCGATAAACCTTAAATTTATTCTGCAGCCCTTTAAAATTTATGGAAACAACAATATGGCCCTCGAGGACAAATACGTGTCCACCCCTGGTATATAGAAATAAATTTGATTTTTTATATATCCTATTTCTTATTTAATCTGATAGACATGTAAACATGACCACAACAAATTGGGCCTGATTATATATGTTGCATCAGATCTGTCTAGATTCGATCAGATATAATTAAATCAAAAATTTATCCGCAATTTTTCTGTTGCGCTTTTTATCACTGTTTGGGTTTTGAGTCAGGCAAACGGCTCCCGACGTGGGAGTCGTATTATAAATGCTAATTTTTCCATATCTTATAATTCTTTTGTTTTAATTAATTATTTCTAATTTTGTTCATCTCTTTCTAAGGCTTTTATTAGTTCTTTTGACTTTTTAGCTGTTAGCGGATAAAAAACTAAATAATCTGAAATTTTCTGTTTACCTTTTTGGAAATTTGTCCCTTTTTAGAATTCGTTCTGACATTGCAAACATTTCAAAAATCATTTTGAATTGTTTATACATTTATTAATTTATTGCACAAAAAATCAACCCTGTATTTTGTGAAAGTCTAGTCTAACGAGGTCTTTAAACTTTAACAAAAGTTCATGCAACAAAACAGTATCAAACAAGAATTTCAAAAAACCTTAATTTTATTTATATTGCCATCAAAAATTAAGTACATTTCAATTATACATATGATTTTTTTTTAATTATTTACACGATTATCTTTGTACAAAATTACATTTACATATCAAGTGAGTAGAATCGTAATAAATGCGATCAAACATATACGATACAACACAAATTTAAAACAACTTTCAAAAAAATTCTCAATTGAACTAAACAAACAAAAACTGTGTCACATTCTAACGAAGCAATATCTACATTCAATTTCAATTTATATCTCCATTTGAACATATTGTACGTAAAAAAATTAAATAAAAATATTGTTAAAGTGGAGGCTTAAATGAAAAACCTTATATAGGCGCGTTGGTAGAGCCCCAAATGGGAATTGGAGTACGAGTCTTACAAGGAATGATACCCAACCGAAAATGTCTGATTTGGATAAAAAATAAATTTTAAATTCAAGCAGAACTAACATCAAATTAAATAAAATCAGCTTTGAAATAAAACAAATTTTTTTTTTGCAGTAAACGAGTTAACAAAAATATTAATATTATTAACAAATTATTACAAATTCAATTAAATATTTTGGTGAATTTTAAAAAATTTTAATTAAAAATGCAACAACAATAACAAAACATTTATTCTGTGTAGATGTTTATCACCTCCTCTGACATTGAAATTCCATTAAAATTGAAGATTCGCAGTTGGGTTACATTCCTTGTGAGTGAACTTTCAGTGACAGTAGCAAACAGCAAATATTTAGCTCCATACAACATCAAATACTTTACTACTGATATTTCTGTTTGCACAAACGAACCAGATGAGATGTCAATAAACGAGATCGTTTTACATGATTGAATTTAGATTGACATACATTCAATACGACCGAATATGACAGATACGTTAACGTCAACGTCATTTGATTGTGGGAAGCATTAGAAAAACAGATACACAATAGTAACACAGCTACTACTCGTAAAAATAATTAAAAGACAATTGAATGTTCGTTCAGTAATTCAAAATAATGGGGCATTGTTAATAAATGATTTATTTATGTACATATATTGTAAATTAAATTAATTGCAAACTTTTTTAGAATTTTGTGTCATCACAAAAGAAAAGATTGCGGTTTCATAATTACAGGTAAATATAGGAACACTCAAACTAGTGTAGAAGAAAATATAAACTTTAACCCATTCGCGGCCGGTGATTCCATGTGGCAACACGCGAATGCCGTTAAATTTTTAGTTCGAAAGCGTTCTATGAAAACTCGCGTTTATGTTCGAATCCGGTTGTATGCCATATAATAAAAACAGGGCTTAAATAATGTTAACCAAACCTCCCATCTACCAGCATAGGAAAAAAATCCTTGCCAATATTGGATCAAGCACATTTTTTGCACAACCATGAGTTTAAAATCGGCTGCCACAGCCAAGACGGGATAACCAAATTATATAAGGTCTTTTATTTTGTAGCCAACTAAAAACTCTACGTCTTAATTCAAACATTAAAAAAAGGCTTAAATTCGGCTGTGCCGAATCTTTGAATACCCTCCACCAATATCCGAAAAAAATGTATTACTGTTTTACAAATATTGGAAAAACCTTAGTAGTAAAATTATGGTGAGAAAAATTTTTTGAGGTGAAAAACTTTTTTTTGGATTTCAAAACAAATTTTGTGGTTGAAAAAAATTTTGAGGTGAAAAAAATTTTTTGAGGTGAAAAAATTTAGTGGTGAAAAAAATTTCAGTGGTGAAAAAAATTTTATAAGGTGAAAAATATTTGAGGTAAATATAAAGTATTATTGAATTCTAAGCGACTGGTGAAAAAACAAGACGAAATATTTTACTTGTTGGTCGCTACTGGGCAATTCCACGTAAAACGGCCCTACACAGGCAAAAATGAATTTACTAGTTTTTAATAAAAATCGGTTAATTGTTGTCTATAAGAAAATGTTAATTATGGACAGTGATTAAAGCTCGGGAATTTATTATTAAAACAGCACTAGGCTGTTTCAAATATCTAGTAGAAAAAAAGAAATTAATTAACATTTTCGTTTTTTACGCATCTCAAGACGGCGTAGTGCAGAAAAGTTCTTTTTAAACCAAAGGTGGGACGGCGTCAAATCAATAACCAATATTAAAAAAATTCAAAACTTTAAAAGAGCAGATGCAGTCTCTGTGTATGCTTGCACTACATATTTATCTGAATTTAAAAAAATTACTTTAAAACATACTCGCCTGCAGTATTGTGCTGTCTATGGTAGTACAGATAGTGAATAAGTCTTTATAATAATATAATATTATTATAATATTATTTTCTTATGTGTTTATCTTTAAACTGATTATGTAATTGAAGTCAATAAAAAGTTTTATTTCTCCAAACTTTTAGAGTTTTCATACTATGTCACACCCGTCACATAAAGATGTCACACCCGTCACATTTTCTAAAAAGTTTTTTTTAAGACTCAAAACACAAACAAAAACAATCAAAAACACTCTAATAAAATAACTACATCAAAATATTTAAACGCGTTCTACGGAAAATTTTACATAATATTACCTGAAAGGAATAATTCTTTAAGAGCTCAAATTTGTAAGGTCACACCCGTCACAGTCTTCTAATGGTCATTCTGAGCAGAAAGCATGTAATTTCAGTGCCAAGCTGTTATAAAACGTTATTAAGATTAACATCCTTGGGAATCGCAGTTTTTTTTAAATTTTATATTCTTGAATTATAATCAAAAATGTGAGTATCATGGTCACACCCGTCACAATGGAATTACCCTACTATGAAATTGAACTAAAATAGCAAACTGTTCGGGTGGATGTCCAATAATCTAGGTAAAAATTAGTCTTTGTGCCGTGATCGCCATTTCAACAGAAAGACAGACAGACAGATAGACTTGAAATCGCATAAGGATCACGAATGCACATATATAATGGGGTCTTAGACCTATATTTCGACGTGTTACAAACGAAATGCCAAACTGATAAATACCATCACCATATATGGTGGAGGGTACAAAAAGGGCCACTGTTCACTTTCGCGAACAATTTGCAAGACCCAACTCTGCCATCGAGAATCGATTGTTCGAACAAACACAACTTATCGATTGTCTTATTCGAGAAAAAAAGGATATTTCCTTGTGTTTTTCAACTCATTAAAGGCGGCAGCAACAGCTCTTACGAAAAGTGAAATTTAAAATATAAAACAACAGAAACTGAATATTTAAACTAAATATTGAAACTGAATAGGTGACACAGTCTGAAAATTGAAAGATATTTGTCAAAGGCTGATTTAGAAAATTACCAGTATCACAAAAATTAAACAAAATAAATCAAACCGATTTTGTTTGCTCTATTGAAGTTTTCTAATACTCGTACCGGATCATGCTGTTATTTTTATGAAACTATTTTTTGCACCAAAAAACTAGTAGGATTTTATAATAATAAATATGATGACGATTTTTCTCTAAAGTATCAGAAAAATATATTGTTACGATTTTTTAGATATTTCTAAATATACGAGATTGTGATGTCTTAAAAACATATTTAAGGGTCAATTTTGTAAAGCCCATATGACACTTGCTTGATTTCGTATGATTTATGAATTTGCTTACGGGAAAATAATGGGTATGATGAGTATAACTATATAAAATAAATCAGTATTTGTCAAATGGTTGTCGGCAATGCAGAGCTCCATTTGATTTACATTGCTGTCAATATCAAGTAAGTGTTATACGGGCTTAATAAACATTTAAGTTATTTCTTGAAACTTAATTATATTGCTTAGACCACTTAAGTAAATTTTTAAAATCATTTTTTTTTTTAAGTTGAATGGGCAAGGATGATTATCTTAATCCTAAGTAATGATCAAACATTTTAAAATTCCGGAAAAAAATTCACTTAAGTGTTATATTTTATATGAAACTTAAGTTTTATCTATAATATGCGCTCATATCATAGCATTTTTCTAATGTCTATCATATCTTTACTTTAAGAAGATATCAATGTTCAAAAAGAATTTTCCGTAAAGAAATATTCTTATCTTCAAAATACTATTAAATTCCATACTTAATGATAATTACAAACAAACATACAACAGTTGCATAATAAAAAAATATCAACCAAAGGTCATAAATCAATGAAAAATATTAAAGATTAAACTACTCCGACAAACACTTTTTTTATAAATCAGGGTTGGAAAATTCAGTACTTTAGTACTTTTTTTTAAATTATATATTTTTTTAACTTACAAACCAAAAAAATATGAAAAATTACTGGGGTGTTATTATGAAATTTAAATGAATGAATGAATTTTCACATTGAAAAATATGTACCAAGAAATTGATTTTTGTGGTTAAAAAGTTGAAAACGTGTTAGTCTAGTTAATTTGAAAAAGATAAACTTTCTAGAACGGATATCCTTCTACAAGACTTAAAATTTCTGAATTCAAACAATACTTTTCGAATAAGCTTAACTAAATCGAAGGAAATCAGTTTACATAAAGAATTTTTATCTATTACGGTATTAGTTTTGGTAAAATTTTGTTCTTTAATGCAGTTACAGTAAACGTTTTTAAAAAATACTGGTAACGGTATTTCATGCGGTATACTTAAGCAAATGTCGGTAACAGCTTCCGTGCCTTTATAATTTTGTTAATTTTATCGATTAAAACCCGTCACGGTAGTAATTTTATTAATTTTAAACAATATTTTAGATATTACGGTATCCATCTATAATTTGTTTTTAGTAGAAAAATGTCCCCAGAATAATTATATTTTGTCTCAATTGTACAGAGACGGTCTGCGAATTGGTTGAATCCGGTTTGGTTAAAATTTGTATATTTAAAAGTAAAAAAGTGGAGTCAAAAGCTCTGAGCTGTGAAAAAATTAAGTACTAAACATATTATGTAGTTTTCAATCAAAAATGTTTCGAACAACTTTGAAACTTGTTTGTATCTCCTAAAATAGTTTTTCCTCAAATCGTAATTAAAATTTGCAAAAATAAATATTTTTTCTTTTAATTTTAAAGCACGACACAATAACAATAAACAAAAAATGGCACTTTTTTAGAAAAAATAAAATTCTTGTGTATTAAATTTGCATAAAAACAAATTTTCAATTGAAATTTACGTAAAGCCCGAACAACTTTGGCCAATATGATTTTTGTGTTTTGTCTGCTGTAATACATATACAAATCTCATCGAAATCTAAGCAAACCCCAAAACGTGTTATTAGATCGTTAGATATTTTATTAGGTAGAATATATAGGTGTCCAAAGGCTTTAATTCGGGTGAGAGGTATGGATAGATTTTCATAAAAGGTAAATTCTAGGTCCTCAAGAAAATTTAAAACAGTTCTTATTTAAAGGTCCTTAAACGGCGATTTTTTTCCTTCTATATGCTTAAAATATGACCCAAAATAAACTCTCCATCAGATATCATATCTTTAGTATCAAAAAATATCTGCCGTTGGTACATATTTTCATATTCTGCATAATATTAATAAATTTTATCAACAAAAAACAATTTACGTAATTCAATTGTAAAATGTGTATAATAAAATATTATTTCTTTTTCAGATTTTTTAACATTTTCGCAAAATTGTTCAAGGTAAGTCCACATTGTTATCAAATATTTACAATATATTTCCCCTTTATTAGTCAAAACATATTTAAATCATACCTATGTATTTGGTGGAATTTAATATTTTATTTTAATAAACAAAACTATTTGTTTTCTTTTCTATTAACACACATGAAAGAAAAAATAATATTTTTTTAGTATTCTTATTTCAAACTGTCCTAAAAGGATTCCTGATATTTTTGTCAGCAGAGAAAATTAGTTCAACTGACCACATTTTACAAACTTTTGTAAAGGGTGTCCCAAGAAGAACGCAATTTTTAAATTTTAAATATAACACAGATATTTAAAAAAAAGTCGTGAAACTTTATTATATCGTAAAGTAGACAGAATGAGGTTATGTATGGAACAATATATCGTGCAGATGGCCGCCGCGGCTTTGCTGGCATGCACGCGATCTTTTAATGAAATTTTCAATGACCGTTTTGCATGAATGCTGCGGTATTTCATTAATGCAGCGTCCAATTTCCTCTTTTAAGGCTTATTCGCGTAAACCATCGACTTCAAAAAACCCCAAAGAAAAAAATCTAATGGTGTTAAATCGCACGATCTAGGCGGCCAATTCTGATCTCCAAAACGCGAAATAACACGACCGGGAAATGACTGATGCAGCAATTGAATTGTTTCTCTGGCTGTATGACATGTGGCGCCGTCTTGTTGGAACCACATGCCCTCCACATTCATTTCTTCAATTCTAGGCAAGAAAAAACTGGTTATCATTTCACGATACCGAACACCATTGACTGTTTGCGCTTGACCTGCCTCATTTTCATAAAAAAAGGTCCAATGATTCCTCCAGCCCAAAAACCACACCACACAGTGACACGTTGAGGATGCATTTGCTACTCGTGAATCACTCGAGGATTTTCCTCACCCCAAATGCGACAATTCTGCCTATTGACGAAGCCATCAAGATGAAAATGGGCCTCGTCACTGAAGATGATTTTATCGGCAAAATCAGCATTTTTATGTTGTCTCTCCAATACCCAATTAACGAACTCCCTTCGCTGTCCATAGTCAGTTGGCTTCAGTTCCGGAACTTTGTATGCATGAAGATGCAAATCTTTCGTCAAAATTCGCTGCAAAGTGGATTTGGAGACACCAATTTGCTGAGCTCGGTGTCGAATTGAGGTGGATGGAGTTTGAGCGACATCATCACGTACAGCTGCGACATTTTCGGTCGATCGACCTGGTCGATGGCGCGTTGTTGTCTTTACATCACTAACAGACCCAGTTTCGGCAAATTTATCCATTAATCTCTTTACAGTTGACTCTTTTGGAGCATTATTGTGACCCCAAATTGATCGCAATTTGCGAACTGTAGCCGCAAAACTTTCACCATTTTGGTAAAACAATTTCACAATGAGAATGCGTTGTTCATTCGTCTAGCGCTCCATTTTTACTAACCTCGTACCTTCTACTAGCAAACAATAACAATTGTTCAAATGTCAATCAATGATACTTCGAAAGTTGCCAGATTTAAAAATTGCGTTCTTCTTGGGACGCCCTTTACTAACTTTTTTATGAGTGTAGAATAAAATTAAATTTATTACTATACAACGCAGTTTATTAAATCAAACAAATATTGTAAAAAAACAAAAAAACACATTTTTTTTGAATAAAAGAACAAAATAATGATTTTTTTTGTAGTCAAAAACACATTTAAAAATGTGAAAAAAGCTATTTAAATCTTAAAAATCTTAACAAATAGTTACATTAAAGCTCAAAATCCAAAAAAGCAAATATTTGTTAATAACGCAACCTTGTCTTCTCTGGTGATTGGTTTATATCCTTTTGTAATGCCGTTTACAATATGTTTAACTGAAGGCTTAAGCCTCATAAGGAATATATGTTCTTGATAGTTACGAAATTCTTAGTCGATCTAGCGAAGTCCGTCTGGCGCGAAGACCCAAGTGGGGTTGATAATGAGTTAAATCGGTCCAGTGATTAAATAGTTATGAGTGAAAATGTGAAGATACCTCTATATTGTACACACAATTTCAGATTTTTTACCAGACGCTTAGAGGTGAATAATATTTAAAATTCACCAGAAATTTTTCCTAACTCAAAGATTTTTTAACACTAAAATTTTCTTCGCCATCAAAATTATTTTCCACCAGAATTTTTTTGCATGCGAACAATTTTTTTAGTTTTAAATTATTTTTTATCATAATTTTTTCACTTCTTTTTTTTTTAATTATTCTAAACAAAAACACTGTGGAGAACAGGGATGATAGAGTTTGTACTACAATAATTTTTTGTAATACTAGTAGACCCTAAAAAGTACTATGGTGCTCCCTTGACACATTACAAAGGTACCTCTTTTCTAATATTTTATGTATGCCAACTTTTTGTGGAATAATTTAAATGCTGTTTTGATATAAAGTTCCGTTTTTGAGAATAATAAAGTTGGTACTATGGTGCTATGGTACAACAATAAGAAGCTAAAAAGTACTTTTATGTTTTTTAAATAGAGTACAGCCAATTTCGAAAACTACTGTTTTGGTTAAAATTCAATTTCAATTAACAATCTAATTTTCCATCTCCGCTATAAATTCATAATACAAGCTACCAATTAAGAGATACAGATAGAGAATAAAGAGAGGCTTAGTGTTGCCATGGTAAAATAACCTGTTAAATTAAACGCTCTTTCTAAAAAAGATTAAACAAAGAAATCATTAAAACAAAATAAATAACACAACAATTTCAATTTGAAATTAAATTTATTTAACAAATATATTTATGTATATGATCAGGTTTATAATAGAGTTTCTTATATAAAAGGCACTTATTAACTAAATTAAGTAAAGCTATTTCAAAACAGTTCTGGAACAGAAAAATATAACTACTAAATATAACTTAAAAAACAACTCTGTGTTGAAGACAGAACTCTAAAGAATTGATTCGATTTATTATTTATATTCACACCTAGTTCTTAAACTTAATTCACCAAATGTGCAAGTAATATAATAAATAACTTTTGTAATAGTATAAGAAGCTTCAATTATTACTTATACTAAAGACGTGTTCAAGAGTTAAGCATTCACGTTTAATTTTTTTATGCAACCGAACTGTTTCATTTAAAACGAATCTATTATCTTCGGGTTTAATAATTCATTTCGCAATTTGAATTTTTAATTGAAAATCATTTTAAAGAATCAATTTTTTTAAAGCTCTGTTTATAGTTTTTAACAAATTTTGTTAAACCATCGAACTGTTACTACAAATATTACGCCTACGATTGGCAATAGTTGCGTAATCGAAACATTAGAGGCACCATTACAGCCGTCCGTGTCACAGGTATAGATGCAAGATCTATAATCCATACGATCACCTTTGTTGCGTACATAATCACAGTAGTTGCCTAAATCTTTGGATGAACAAAATCTTTTAGCTCCTATGCCACCTTCAAAACGTCCCACATGTTTAATGCAAAACTTGGCCTCATGGACATTTGAACAGTTTTGTGGTACGATATCGGGTTCATCGAAACGTTCAAACCATTCACCACATTGAAAGGGGCTATTGGTGTCAGAGGCATCACAAACATAGCAATTTATGGCATTGGCTAAACTGATTGCAGCACACACAATGACACTTTGTACAACGAGTTTCCACATTTTTGTATTTTAACTTAGTTATTTTGTTTTTGTATTTCGGAATATTTTTTTTTGTTTTTTTTTCTTCTTTCTTAACACAAACCAAACCAAAACACTAAAATGTCAAGCCTGTACTGACGTTTAATAGTTGTTTTGGTATTTTAATGGCGTCTGTTATGGCCGGTTTTGCAACAGCACTCTTTTTTTTAATTTTCTCTTTATATCTCTTCTTGGCTATTTAAATTCAAATTGAGTGTTTTACTTCTCTTTAAAACTCTCTTTTTTAGTTGCTTTGGTGGTGTTTATTGTTTTGGCCTAATACAAAAATTTTCGTTTTGTTGGCAATTTAAACCTTCTGGTTTAAACCATAATTTTGTGGAGTTCTTATATTTCCTTAACAACGCAACGTCATCAGTTTATGTATCTTCTTTAGTTTTTTTTTTTTTGCGTAGTTACCATTGATATTGTGGTGGTTAATTCTTATATGTTCCAAGCCAATATGTGCTTTTAAGTGAAGGTGTTTAATGTTGTTGATTTAAGCCCTTTTGGTCTAAATAATACGCATTAAATAAGGATGCTGTTAAATTTTATGCAGTCATAGTTTGAGTATGAGTCATGGCTGGGTTCTGAAGAAGTTATCAACAATCACGTTTTTGCTCTAAAGGAATTGTTTTTAATAATTCAATGACTGTTTAAATTCAAAGTATTTTTGGTTAGCCAAATTCCAATTAATTCACACCTATTTTAAAACTACATTAGTGCAAAATCTTCTGATAAAGATTAAATGTAACTTGCTCTCAAAAATGTTAAGAATCGTATACAGAGAAGAGATGATCTATAGTAAAATTCAGTTAAACCCTTTAACCGATGTCTAAACACGTCGATTAAGGTATATTTTACTCTGTTTGATAAATAGTTAATCAGACATTTAATGTAAAATTTTTTATTTATTTTATTTATATTCATATAAGTAATTGTGTTTAACTCTGTGTTTTGTAACAACGTCACTTTCCAACATTAAAGAATACAATCAGATAAAAGTTAATGTGGAGACTTGGCCGCAAAATAAAAAATTGGCTCGGGCGACAAGTATTTTGCTTATGCCAACATTTTGGAATTTTAAACTTACAAAGTTAAACTTTTAGGCTGAGTTTTTAGGATGTAGATTATCTTTAAACTCAGTTTATCGCAGTTTGTAACTAGAAGCCCATAATTCTATGCAAAGAAAGGTTGTTCCGACAAGTTTATGTTAATAAACTTGGAAATGGCAGACAAAATTTATTTTCGGTATAACTAAAACATCCCAAAAACTCGCCTTTATTTGTCAAGTTAAACTTTAAACTGTTAAAAAAATATATATATACACTCAGAATATTATGTAGTTAACTGTTTGTAGTTTAATAAAAAAGTTTTCCGTTCCATTTAAAAATAAAGGAAGATACATTTATTTTTCAAAGAAACATCTATATTAACTTTTTTATTCATTTATTCGAAATAATTTACTATCATTTACCGATTTTTTTCAGTTTCATTTATTTTTTTCATTTGTTTAAAATTTAATAAAAATTTACCCACAAAACGGAAACTTGTGGTTTATTTGTGTCCGTAACAGTTATTACAAATTTAAATTTTGTTTGCTGTCTGTTTCAAAAAAAAATATTCAAAAAATTTCAATTTGTTTTTTTATTTAAATTGGTTGTATATATACAAAATTTTTCAATACAATTTACAAGAACTTCATAAACACACATACATATACAAATACATTCACACAAAAAGTGTTTATAGCTTCATATGCATACATACATTTTGTATTGTACGAGTATATTAAAAAAAAAACAAAAAATACAAAAACGGAAATAATTTCAAATAAATGAAAAAAACATTTATTTTTTAAGGATTTGTGGGTAAAATTTTGACATTTATTTTAACTGATTATATCAGTTGTTTCTTACGGATGTGTCAGTTGATTAATCAACATTTAAAAATAAATAACAAATGGCATTTAATTTAAATGAAAATTAAGTAGACCGGTTTTTAAATGAAATATCATTTCTTTTAAATGATATTTTCAGTTATTTTAACTTACAAACTTTTTTAAGTGTATAAATGTTAAATATTAAAAAGTGTATTAACTTTCTATGTCTAAATGGGCTACGAACCTTATATTTTCCAGAAGCTGTTAAAATAGAACCAATCCCACGGAACTGTTTTCGAAATAAGTTGCTTGGAACAGCTTCTAAAACAACCAGTTCTAATTTGGCGTAAAAGAACCGGTTGCTTTTGGGAAAATTTCAAGTAATTTATGAAATTTAAAATTCTTATTAAAATAAGATCGAATAAAGTTATATAATTATTTATGTATTTTTTCCATATTTAAAATAAAATGGAATTTAATCGAGAAAGTTTTCGTTAGATAATTTTTTACTATCCTGATCCAGCAGGAGTGCTTTTAATGACATTGTTTGGTTTTTTGTGATAAGACTCCACCTCTAAGAAATGTTTAATGCTGATTTGCATAATTCAAGGGTGGGTCGATGTTGCGTTCGCGATGAAATTCGTGGAGGTCGCCCAAAAGCAGCTGTTATTCCAAAAGACATCGATGCTGTGTGATCTATGATTGAGCTAGACAGACATGGAACATATCATGAATTACACGCATCTCTGGGGATTGGTATGACTGTATTACCAAGGACCATGTAAAAAATCGATGGACAGAATGCAAAATCAAAGCCAGCGAAAAAGCACCAATACGTTATTAATTTAGCAGAAATAGCTTTCGTGAATTGATCTGAAAAATCTATCCAAATTTAATTTTTTGTCAATAAATTTTCAAATCATGCCGACACTAATGTGTATACACTCTGATGCATATAAACACTACATAGACTATGTTGTTTTTGTAAATTTAAATAATGAGTACATTAACTAATACGCGTTATATTAAAAATATTTTTAATAAACATTTTTTTAGGGACTTGAGATGCAATTTGAATAACTGTAATAAAAGATAATATATAAAAATATAAAAATAATATGATTTTTATATGTTGTCAATAATGTTTATTGTAAACTAGAATATTTTTTACACCAAGTTCATTATTATTTTAAAATTTAATTAAACTTTAAATTGAAAATTAACAAAAAATCAAAAAACAAAAAAAAATTTATTGAAATAACTATGTTTTAGCAAAGGGTTGTAAAAAAATTAACAATAAAGGCTTTTTCGATAATTTTGATAAAAACAGCACGCGGAAATTTAAAAAGGAATAAAATAGTTGAATTTGACAAACCACATAACACTATACTTATCTATAAAAAGTACACAAAATTGTTGAAAATTTTAAAACAGCAAATTCAAAAACAGGAAAAACCAAGTACCAAGAAAAGGTACCTGTAAAAAGCGCTTAAAAATCCCTTTTCAATGATATCACACTTACATATGTTTGCTTTAGTTTAAATACTTAAAAACCTCTTTAAATAATCAATTGAAATTCACAAAAATTAATATTGTTTTTAACTATTTGAATCAGTCATTCAAAAAATAAACTATAAAAAATACGGACTTTCAGTAGAAGTTGATAATATCAATTAAATGAAAAATTTTATGTTTTCTGTTTCTAAAAATAGAAATTCAAATGATTGCTTTTCGTTTTTTTTTAAATCAAAATAGTTTGTTTAAATTCAAAACTACTTCAATACAAATTACAAGAAAATGTTTAAAGTTAAAGTCGTGATCACAGAATTAAGTCAGTGTAGTAACATTTTTTTCTGAATGCATTTTATAGCGGTTCCTTGACTTTTTGTTCATCCGCAACATATTAAATTAGTTAGTTTTAATTTTAAACAAAAACGAATTGAGCGATTTGATGCTGAAATGTTCAAACTAGCAATCAGTAAGTCTTAAAATACTGAATGTTGAGTAGACACATAATTAAGTCACTTAAGTTTAAGCAGGTAAATAAGCTTAGAAAAATAAATATTTGATTCCAAAAAGATTGTATTGAAAATGTCAGTACCTTTTATCTAATAGTCAAAAATAGAACTACTCCTCCCGTAGAGAGGGAACTCATTTGGAAATGCTTCCGAAATGTTAAATCGGTTACTAAAGAGTTAAAATTACTTTCATTATCGCGTGGAAAAATAGTCAATGCAATTAAACATTATAGAAAATATAAAACTTTCAATGGTTTAAAAAAAACGAGAAAAACGTCTTCTTCCGCAGACAGGTTAATAACCAGAATAGGAGTAAGAATAAAATGTTAAAATATCAACAAGAACTGTAAGAAAGTGTTTGGCCGAAAATAATTTATATGATCGCTTAGCAAGACGAAAACGGAATGTGCCAAAGAAAAATATGAAGTAGGGTCTAGAGTTTGCAAAACTATGTGTCTAATGTGACCAACATTTTTTAAAACTGTTTGTAACGATGAATCTAAGTTAAATGATCGCGATAATGATGACAGACCGCATGTAGGACGTCCACAAAACGCTCCAGTAAATCCCAAATATACGAAAAATCCAGTGAAGCACGGTGGGTCGTCGGAGATGGTATGGAGATATTTTACCTTATCTGGAGTTGGCCCGTTAGTAAAAATTAAGGGCAAAACGACAGGTCACATGTAAAAGGATATCTTTGAAAATAATTTGGATAGTGATTATGGCGACGATTTGCCACTAGCATGGATATTCCAAAAAGATAACGATCTGAAGCATAAGTCTCCGGTCGTCAAGTCTTGGCTGGAAAGGAATCACTAAAAAGACTTTCAATTTGAAAAACAAAAATCTTTTTATCAGTCAAAAATTTATGATTATTTTAAACGACTTTCGATTGTTTTTACAACTTTTGTCGATTAATTGTATTTTTTGATTAATTTAGTATGTATTTTAAATTTTTAAACGAAATAATATTGTGAGTGTATGGTACTGTTTACTTTTATACAGACTAAAATCTATATAAAAACATTTTCATACAGTAAAAAAACTGACTATAAACTGGAGTTATTGCAGCTTTATTCAAAGTTTTTTGTTCCCATCAAAGAATTGCATTCAACATCGAATGCTTATTTCAATGCAGACCAATGTTAAACTATAATCATTAAGTTACCCAAAAAAAACTGTAAGGTTTTTATTTTATTCGTACTAATGGAACGTTTACACTCAATTAAAAAAAAAACTGTAAAAGTTACATAAAACTCTGCAAATACAACAGCAGACTATAAATATTAGTTAAGTGAAAATATTGTAATAAAAAATTTAGTTAATTTTACTAAATTTAATTAAAAAAAAAAACTTTCAACTTAAAAAATTACCATGTTCTCAGTTATAAAAAAATTTTAACTCGGTTTTAAAAGAAGCAACGACAATTAGCAAAAACAAATAGGAATTAGTTAATAGAGAATAGCAACAATTTTCTTTTACAAAAAACAAAGATTTTGCAATAAATAGGAGTAAAAAAAACTTTTTTCCACAATATTTTACTAATTTTTGTACTAACTTTTTTATGTGAGTATATAGGCTAATACTTGAACATAATTTTCTCTATGCTCCTATAAATGTATTTTTTTGAACTCTAAATAAGAACATTAACAACATCCAATTTGAATTAGTATCACGTTTTCTATATTCTACTTATATGGGTCTGATTATACTGTCGTATACAAGATATATGGGTGCGTCAAAACTTTTTTTTTTTACATTTTTGTAAAAATGTGAAATAACAATGTAAGCAACTTGTTGCTTTCCTGAATTGAATAAAACATTCCTTAGACTACAAAGAAGAAACAGAAGAAAAAAAAAACGAATACATATCTATGTACTACCTAACCAAAGATGGAGCACTGAATATCAAACTATCGATACTTAAATAGTGTTTGTTCAGTATAGGTAAATAGTTTTTTTTTTAAATTTTATTTTTAACTCTTTGTCCATTAATACATACTGGTTTTACATGAGTAAACATACGAGTCTTCCAAAATATAAATACCAACAACAAGCAATATCTTACGTGACTTTAATGATATTTTCCACAGACATGGAAGATACGACAAACAAACAACAATTAAAAAAAAGACGACCCAAGATAGTAAGGCAACTTATGTTAGTAGAAGACAACAAAACATGAAGCACGCAAGTTTTTCTTTTTAGATTCTGTTTTTTTTTTTTTTTTTTGTGAAAAACAAATAAAATACCAACTGTTGAACAATTTTTCTTTATAGTTTCTTAAAAATGTCAGAGTTTTACAGCAGTTTATTCTTAGGTTTATTCTCTGTTTTACAAAAACTATTCACCTGCACTACAGGCACGGTTTCCAAAGGGGGGGTCGCGATCACCTGGGAGTTCGCAGCATCAAAAGGGGTCCGGGAAGAGTTCGGAAAGAATTATTTTAAAATAAGAAGGTAATAATAAATAATCTTCCATGGCAGTTGCCATAATTGTATTTAAAAAATCAAAAATCAAAAATCAAAAAAAAAGGAAAAAGTTGGGGTATTCCAATTCTTAAGACTTTTTAGACACCAGCATTTTTTTTGTTTAATTAAATACATATTATTTTTACATATATTTTATAGAACACGTTCTCAGTTGCGAAAACAATCATCAAAATGTGTTTAAGAATCAATTTTTCCTATTAAAGCATTACAGATATTAAGAAGCATTTTTATAGAAAACTTCTCAAAATCCAAAAGTTTTTAAGTTTTTCCAGGGTAATTAATTGAAAAATACTTCCAAAAATATTGTCTGGTAAATCTCCTAAATTCTGAAAATTCTACAATTTCATCTGTCGTATTTTTTATTAATATTATTTTTTCTGAAAATCTTTGGATTTAAATGTTAAAAAAATTAAATATTGGGGTCTGTCAACCAGTAAAAATGCCTCAAGGGATCCTTGAAACGAAAGTTAGTGGAAACCACTGGTTTAAACTATTTGATCGAAGTTTCAGAATTATATTTCGTAATTATATTTCGAACAAACAGGGTACCCATTTAGACAACAGCTTTCTTATAGACAATTAATCATGCAAAAATAATCCGACACGTTTCTTCGATATCTTTAAGGTATCAGCTATATCATGCAACTTCACTTTACGGTCTGCCAAAACGATTTTGTGTACTTTTTTGATGTTTTCTGGTATCACCACCTCTTTTGGGCGACCATGGCGTTCGTCGTCATCGGTGTTTGTAAGACCACGTTTAAAGTCAGCAGTCCGAATAACACTTATCAAGCCAAGTTTTGTCTTGAACGGTGCTGTTTATCATTAAAAAGCAATGAGAAATCAACACACAAAATTGCTTTGAATCTATTGTTTTCAAAATCGCAAAAGTAGCGTCACTAGAACAGCTGCAACTTATTCACTAATAAACAAATTATCATTAAATTTTGACAGGTATCTTCTGAAGGTTGATAGTTCCAAAAAATCATATATATTTTCATATGTGTCATTCTACGGATTTTTCAGCCGACATGTTATTTTAAAGGAGCGAACTAAAAGTATACCGCAGATCCCAAAATTTTGGTTTGCTCTTGATGATATTTAATGTTACAGATTTTTTTTTTTGCTTGTAAGCGCTTATTTTATAAGGGTCCCAACTTTTTGAATAAAGTGAGCTAAATTTTAGCTCGCTCGAGAGCTTTCAAGGACTGGTTCGAAAACCATGTTAATAGAACCGCTTTTAAGATAATTTCAATTATCATAGAAACATGAGTTGATTGCCAGAAAATGTTTGCTAAAAATAGATTTTTGTTAAAAAAAAAACCAAAACCGAACTGAAAAAGAATTGATTTATCGACTTTCTGATTATCAAACAAGCAGCGAAATAAACTTGTTGATATTTGTTATTATTTTTTTTTTGTTTCTTGAAAAAAGACAACATGTTTTATTTCTAACTAAAAACCAACTTCAAAAGAAGAAACCAGATCAATTGACAAGCGGGACATAATTTAAAAAAATAAAAACAAATGTACGCATATTGAATCACTAAATTATGTTATATTGGAATTTTATTTAAAAAATTGTGTGTTTTTATTTGTTTTTGTACTTCTTTTTTGTGCAACATCTATGATCGCTAGTCTGATGACAATTTACGACAACTTTACAAGCAAGATATCAATGGTCTTCTTTGTACTGGAGACTAGAAAGATACATAAAGTCAATACAGACTCATGGAGTATCTGTATTGTTTTTTTTTTTTTTTTGTTATTGTTAGATATAACAAATTCATAGAATAAAGTCTAAAACTTTAAAGTTTGAGGGCATTAAACTATACATGCATGAATTTTAGTCGTGTGTCATTTGGTGAATTTAAGCTTTGGTTATTCTCGCAGCTTGTTGCTAATATGAACAGTCTTTAAACTGTAGGGGGGCCATTTGCCAAATTTATTTAATTGTTAATCATAGTAAGTTGTTTTCCACGTGAAACAATTATACTGTAAATTTAATTGAAGCCTTTAAATTTAATTAAAAATGTAAAAATATTTTTTTATTTTATACGAAAGACAATCACAATAAATTTAAAATGTCTCATTTTACCAGAAAAATAATATAAATTTACGTAAAAACAAAGTCTACGCAATTTTCACGTAAAATTCACTGTCGTGAAAAATATTATGTTATTATACAGTTTTTTCACGTGAAAACTAAACAACTTATTATGCTTTATTTAATGTAACTTTCAAAACCACTTTCAGTGAAATCGTAGCTCATCCCCTTTTCAAAAAATATCAAAAATAAGACATTAGAAAATCAGTCGAAATTTATAATATTTGGACTAAAAAAAATTTACACGACTTATGTGGATGAGCCCAGAGGGTCAATTCTCGTTCTGTGAAACGGTGAAATGAAAAGTTTTTTCACGTTTTCATAGTACTTTTGATTCGCGTTCTGTGAAAAAATGTAAAGAAATATCAAAACGTTTTCATATGAAAAAAAAAGTGGAACGAAACAAGATTTTTTCACGATTGCACAGCACTGGCGATTCTTGTTTTGTGTAACAGTGCAAACAACTGTCAAAATATTTTCATATGAAAAAATTGTTTACACAGACTATTTATATGACTATTTATATATTTATATATAACATGGAGAAGATTGTAAGAGGAAAACGTGCCAGCGAAAGCCAAAAGGAGTATTTAATTAATTATTAAGAAAAGCATGTGGACATTGCAAACGATAAGTAAGTAGTCTAATTACCATAATCACACTTTTATTAATCCCATATTTACATATTTGTAACTGCAGATGGTGCCAAATTTAAAGACGAAAAGTTTAACGAATTAGCGGCGAGCCTTAACAGTTTAGTGGGAGCCAAAAGGACAGTGAAAAATGGCAAAAGTATGGCATATTTATTTATAGTTTATTTATATTCTTTATGAAATTTTTTTTTTCTTTAAGTAATATTAGTTGACTTAAAGTAAGCCGACATAAATCCATGAAGTGCTTGTCGCTTGTCATCTCGAATGGATTGTGGTCAGCACGAAGTATGCATCTCAGCACTCTCAAAAAATTCCTATAAATTATTAAATTATTTACTGCAATGAAATGCTCGTAACATCATTGTCTTACCTTTGTTCATCCGGAATTCTTTGAGTAATATCCAATAATACAATTAATCCATATATTTTTATATAATTATTTAAAATAAATTTTCACTTTTGTTTACGTTTTTCTCTGTTTTGACATTTGCTTTAAATGTTGGATAACACAGTTACAAAATTTTCATGGGTACAGTGCGAATGAAACATTTTTTTCATAATACATACGAATCGCAATTTATGTATTTGTGAAAAGTTCGAGTGAAAAGTGCTTATGAAAACGAAAATGAAAAGTTTTTTTTCACTTCACATTATCACAGAACGAGAATTGACCCTCAGGTCCTCGAACTGTCAAAAAACAATATAAGTTTACAGTTATTAACCCTCTACCCTGCAAGCCCGACTCCAGACAGTGTTCATGAAATTGACCACAAATGCTTCAAACTGTTTCCTTATAATTAGGAATTAAGCTATTCTGATGGTAAACAAAATTTACTAAGTCCTCGTTTGGAAGCGAGAAAGTGTTCAAATTAAAATTTGTTTATAAAATCTTAAAAAAGAATTAAAGTTCATAACAGAAACTGTAAAATATAGAGGATAAATATAAATTGTTAAATTTCGTTGATGTTAGTATAATTGTGTGTTGTTTTCGAGATTGCAAATTTGTTTCCAAACGCTCAATATAAAATAGACAATCATCAATAAGAAATGATCAAAGGGGAGAGCAAGGATACTGGGGAGGTTGTGTAGCGATAACTGAAAATACTAAGTATTCTATCCTGCTAGCTCTATAGAATTTTTCAATTTTTATTCTCTATAATTTATTAAAAAAATTTTCATGTTTCTTTGCAATAAAACAATTTTTAATAAAGAATATGATTATATGATCTAAAATCCTACTAATACTATTCATTTAATCTTAGAAAAACTTTTTAAGTTGACTTAATATCATTGATAATGAACACAAAGTAAGACTAAAGATTTAGCTTATAAAATTAGTAAACTCTTTGGTTCAAGGACATACAGGATTCTAGCAAAACACTTTTAAAAGACATCTTTCTAACTTGAAAGTGAATAGCGGAATTTTAATGAAATTTGACACAAGGATTATGTTTAGTATTACTAGCAAATAGAGTATTCAAAAAACCGGCCTTTTGAAAAAACCGGTTTCGGTTTTCTTCGAAATATAGAATTTTAAAAAAATCGGTTTCGGCTTTTGCAGAAAAAACTGGTCAACCGGTTTTTTCGGTTTTTTTTTGTAATTTGAATAAAAAGCTTATATAATTTGTTAATTATGTAAAAAAAAACAGAAATTTAATATATAAAGAAATAAAAATAAAAAAATACATTCTTTGAAAAAAAAAAAAATAATTTTTTTATTGTATTTCATTTCAACAAAAACTTAACTTAAAACCAATATTTTTTAATATAATATCTTAAAAATTAATATTATAAAACTATATTCATATCAAATGAATAGAGATCATTAAGTTTGTAAATTGGTAAAATTAGGTACGTTAGTAATTTGAACGTTTAAAACGTTTGACATTAAATAAGTTTTTAAATATTACATTTTAAATATGTAAAAAGAAAATCTATTTTTCAGTTCTAAAATAATATTTTAGAAATAATATTCAATTTAAATGTTTCGTTTTAAGACGATTTTTTTTTTTTTTTGTTTGCTTTTGATAAAGCTAGAAGTGGAAAATACTCTTTCACTAATAGTAGATGTTGGACTAATAGTTAAAAGACAATTAAATAAATTTTCCAACTTTTCAGTTCTTTTGTCGCATTTATCAAGATATATGAAATCATCATATAATGAATGATTCTGTACAGTCTCTTTTTTAGGATTTTGAATACTGTTTATTGTGTTATTTAGATCAGAAATTAAACTATTTGAATTTGGAATATCCAAAGTTAAGTCTTCATTGGAATCTATCAGACTTACATCTAAATCTTCATAACCGAACAAACGATTATAAGTCTTCGGAAAAAATAAAAGAGACCAAGTAACCCAGTTGGTGATGTAATAAAAAAACCGGTTAACCGAACAAAAAAGACCGGTTTTCTTCGAATTTACGAAATATTCGAAACCGATCGGTTTTTAAAAATAAAGAAACCGGTTGACCGGTTTTCGGTTTTTGAATACTCTACTAGCAAAGCGTTAAAGTTTACAGAATGTATAATTAAAAATGCAGGATTTTTGGCAAATTTCGGTCGTTTATTGTGAAACATTGGCCATCGTAAGCTATGACCTTTTTCGATCTTTCCGTCAACATATGGATTCCGGGCCAAAAGAACTGCTGATTTTTTGATGCCAAGAACGAATCAATCCAATTTCGGATACCCTGTTTTTAAGTACAGCGTATTCCAATGAGTGTTCTGCATCGATCGAAACAAATGGTAGTGGGACGGAGTAAGGTCTGGGCTATAAGGCGAGTAAGAAAAAACTTCGATCGAAACAAATGGTAGTGGGACGGAGTAAGGTCTGGGCTATAAGGCGAGTAAGAAAAAACTTCCCAACCACTATTTTTTAAATAGTTAATTTGGCTGATTGGCCGGGATTCACATGGGATTGCTTGATCCATTTTTAATCACCAGTATGGATTCGATGCAGAAATCACTTCTTTTTATGGCGTTCAAGCAGTATTTAGGACATACAAAATCGTCATTCAATGTCTCTCGGCTTCGACTGGTGTGGTACCCAATTTCTTAGCTTTTTGATAAATCCTGCTGCTCGAAAATATTTCGAAATTTCTGTTTGAGTGAATCCCAATTATTTTGCAAGTTCTTCTTGAGTTTGACAACAATCTTCATTGAGGAATGCGTTCAATTCGGCGGTCTTTGTTTTCTCTGTCAAAATCACCACTTCCGAACCGCATAAACAAACTCTCGCACGTTGAAATCAAAGGAACATATTCAGGATGAGCAATCAATGTGCTTTAATTGCCCTTTTTTTAAATTGCAGAAGTGAAGCAAAACTTCCAGTATTTGATGCTTTGTTGGCACAAAATTTAACATTTTCGAAGCAATGACAGATGTTTACCCTTCACAATGCAATATAAATTATTAAAGACACAAACCATGTGTAAAAAGCACGCCATCTGCGCATTTTTAAGTTATATGTCTTCCACATGTGTACACAGGCCATATCGTCTAATTATTTTAATTTTCAACAAACTATTGGTTGTTGAAAATTATACTAATTTTGTATATAACGACTGATTTTTGCATGTCTTATTTCTAGAAGCAGAGGAGACAGAAGTAAAAAATTTGGCACATTTAAGAGTTTTACAAAATGTCATCGATCTTAAAAATGTTTTTTTTTTTTTAATGTATTTTACATATTTTTACTCATTTTTTGCGATTTCTAAAAAAGGGAATCAGCAACGATTTAACTGGAAGCAATATTGAAAACTAAGAGGAGTCCTCTAACAACATATCCACATATTAGTCGAACCTACCGCCTATAGAGAAGACCTGTGAGAAATTAAACCAGTAAAATGAGACAACCAAATGTCTGGTCGACATTAAGGAATTTCTTAAAACTTATTTAGTCTTGCTTATTATAATTGAGTCAATATCCAGTTTGAATTTTTATATCGGCTACTCCGCCAATTAGTCTTTTGTTGCAACATCAAATAATCTAAACAGCTTGTTTTATATCACGTGCCACAATTTGTTCAACACGTTTGTGTAAATTTAAATGGACAATACTGGCTGATTATGAAGATGGGTTACTTGTAGCGTTGCCAGTTTAGCTATTTTATGGCTAGACTTAGCCATTTTTTAACACGCTTGCAAAGTAAATGACGAATAAAAAAATGCATTTTTCATAAATTTTTTAAAAAAATGGTAAAATTTGTTCAATACTAATAGTTCAAAAATACTCCTAAATGACAAAAAATTGTGCTTTGGGAGGTAATTTTTTTACTCTGAAATTTTGTCTTAAAGGTCTGAGATATTCGCTGATAGGTGTGCACATTATGGCAAAATTTCACAGAATTTTTTAACTTTTTAGCATAATCAGGTTAAATATGTCATAAAAATGTTCAGCCATTTTTTCCACATTCTGGCAACACTGTTTACTTGATACGATGCTTTAAGAAGAGTGGGTTTAAATGTAATTGTGGCAGACTGGATTTAAAATTTAAAAAACAAAATCTGGTTTAACCCGTTCTTTTTGTTTAGTTTTGCGAATATTTTTTTAATTATGTACGATTTATATTAGTAAATTTGTTGTTGTAACATTATTTTTAAGTTTGCCAAACCAGTAATTTTGAATTACAAAAAACATAATTTTCCTCCCTCATTAAAGCGTACATAATTTTCGAAAATTAAACATTCCATCATGTGTTGAGTTTGTTTAATTTCTTTTATTTTTGTTGGAGTTCAGAGAGAATAAAAATCACCCCTAGGGTTTTGTTGAATTTTTAGAACCCCGCGTATGAAACACTTTTGGGTCTGTTTTCAAACATATGTGGCATATGCTGCAAGTATACAGATGTGCTCGTACTATTTTTAATACCGTCTGCAATGCATATGATGATGGTAATGGTGATGATGACGATGCACAGTAATGCATTAGCAAATTTAGAATGGAATATCTGTACTTAATGTGTGAACAGATAATGATATCAAAATAATGGTCGTGGTTAGACATTTAACTATCCACTTCGCAAGTCTATTTTTTATAACGGAAAAAGTATTATTTTATTTTTACTCGTAATGTGTTGCTTTCTTGGAAAGGAGATAGAGGAGAGATGAAAGTTGGTGAAACATAAAAGACTTCAAATATGGCAACAATGTAATTGCGCAAGATGATAAATCTTAGAACATCTGATAGGAAGTTGGCGAAAATTGTTGAAGCTTTTTAGTTAACAGTCCTGTTTTGTTATTTTACTTCGGTGGGGTTAAGTGCTGTTAAAACACCGTAGGAGGACGTTGCGATATGTATGAGGAAGAGGAAAATAACACATATTATTTTTTCTAAATTGATGTTGCCGTCGCAAGGAATCGAACCCGCGACCTTCTGGATAACAGTCCAACACGCTAAACATTACCCCACAACGCACACATTGTTCGTACATTTGCGAAAAAATCTGTCACACTTCATATTAAATGAATAAATTTTTAACTTGCGTAGAATTTTGTTGAAATTTTTTTCGTATCACAAGACCTTTTTAAAATGTAGCAAAAAAATTACATTTAACTTTGATATGTAGACAGTTTGAGAATTTCAAAGATTTTATTAAAGTTTTTTAGCGCGAAATTTAAATACCAAAGGAAAAAAAAAATCGTTCACTCTGAAAATTTTTATTCATTTTTTGATTTTATCGATCTAATTTTGCCAAATGAGACACTGTGCAACGATGTTGTTGTTATTTTCTTGTTGTGTTATTCCCTTAACATTATTCGTTTTTAGTTGTTTTTGTAATGCTTTCCTGTATATTTCACAAATTTTAACCAGGGTCATTCTACTACTTTTTGTATTTACTCACAGACATGGCTGTATATTAAATGTCCAATTAACAACCAGGGGTTGAGGGGTGTAGTACGTATGTTTCTATAAAGACACATATTTCGTCATCAGCATTATCATTGTAATGATGATTATGCTGATGAAATTCTACGCATCAGTTACGTTAAATTTTTAATTTTGAGTAAAACTTTGTGGATGTTTTATTTACTACTCATATTTACAATGAGTGGGAATTAAAATTGTTGCTACACTATTAGCTGGGGTTTTAGGTCAATTAAATGCGAGAGCGCGAGAAAATTTTCGAAATATTTAATTGTAAGATTTGACCCTTGGTCAATCTTGAAAGTAGAACACCTAATATATGAGAGAAGCATAAAGATACTCATACAATTTTATAATATAGTTAATTAAATAGTTCATAATTTGGAAATCTAAAAAAAAAGAAATAATTTTTTGTACAATGCTACAACCGGTTCTTTTAAACGTAAGAGGCCTGCCACTTTAACCTGGCGTGATTACAGTTCGGTTATAGAACTTACCCTGAACATTTCAACATACTCCTCTTCTATGGCATGACATGTAAATCTAGGAGATTATTTTCATATGAAGAATCTGGTCCAGTGAAAGTTTGTTTAATTTTCTCGTAAGACTCTCATTATTTATTTCAAACTCCAACAACCTTTTTATTAGTTTCAATATAAAATTTTAGAGCATTAAAGCATTAAAGGGTTTAAATCAATTTTGGATACCGTTTTAGTTATGTTGGTTTTGCCGAAACCAAAACCAACATAAACATTTTAAAAACGGCTGCTGCCAAAATCGCCTAAATCGACCAAATGAAAAATGGTCCAAAAAGCAAAATATGAAAATTCACCTAAAAAGCACCAAAAATTCCCAAAAATATATTGAACAATAACATTAAATCCAAAAAATTATAGGAACCTTGAATATAAAGAGTTAAAGTGTTTTTGCGGCGAGAACTTCTTAATTACTTTAATATGAAGAAAAGTGTGGCCGACGGTCATCGAATTTTAGTGGAAGATTACGGCGATCGTGCTTTATCTGAACAATTGTGTCGGAGTTGGTTTGGGCGCTTTAAAAGTGGTGATTTTGAGCTCGAAGACAATAAAAACTTTGAAGACGAAGAATTCGAATCATTGTTCTATGTGGACAATTGCCAAACGCTTCAGTTGGCAGAATCATTCGGAGTGGATGAGTCGAAAGTCAGTAAACTCCTAAAAGGCATGTGATTGATTCAAAAGTAAGGATATTGGGCCGTAAGTGTTAAAGCCGACCGACGTCGAAAGGCGATTTTTCCCTTGTGAACAGTTCCTCGAATGCAAAAAAGGAAAGGTTTTTTGCATTTGCGAGTGGTGATGAAAAGTGGATGAATTACGACAACACCAAGCGCAAAAAGTCATTGATATTGCCCGGACTGCCATCAACAGCACTCAACTCAAAACGCAATAAAGCAAAAATGGCAGGAATACAAAGAAAGTCACAACAAAGGTTTTTTGCATTTGTGAGTGGTGATGAAAAGTGGATCCATTACGACAACACCAAGCGCAGAAAGTCATGGGTATTGCCCGGACAGTCATCAACGGGACTCAGCTCAAAACGCAATAAAGCAAAAACGGCCGGAATACAAAGAAAGGCACAACAAAGTCATTTTGCAGCATGACAACGCAAGGCCAGTCAATACCTATTTGGAAACGCTGAAATAGGCAGTCCTACGCTACCCGCCGTATTTTACAGACATCGCTCCTTCCGACTACTACTTGTTCCACATACGGCCTGTCGATAATGTTCACTTCATATGAACAATGCCAAAAATTGGTCGATGATTGGATTGCCTCAAAAGACGAGTTGTTCTTCCGAGCTGGTATCCGAAAATTGCCAGAAAGATAGGAAAAAGTTGTGTCCAGCGATGGACAATATTTTGATTAATATATTTGGAACCATTTTTGCACAATAAATCTGTGAATTTCGAAAAAAAATCGCTCATTATTAAATTAAGATCCCATTACTCGAATTTGATATTTTCGGAAAAAAAATTAAAAAAAACTCATGCAGCATATTGGTCTTTCCAGATCACGTTTTGCTTCTGAAGAACGAAAATATTGTGCAAAAACAAAAGAGAGAAATAATATGATTACACAAACATGATCATTGTGGATGATTTTATGATCATTTAAGATCATGCTATGATCATTTCCTATTCACAATCACACATGATGCTCTTTCTCAACGTGTTGAGATATTTGTCATACGATTCAATGATCATAGGAGTTTTTGAATCCGTAAAGATTGATAAATATTTTTTCGAAATTAATGTATATATAAAATTTTATCTTAAAATTTTCTTTGTGCGGCGAGTGTGTTTTTTCATATGAAATTACGCCAAAATTTGGATGAATTTTCCATTTTTATATTGTATTTAAGCCATTTTCTTTGGACGATTTTGCCTAAATCAGTATAGGCAATTGTATTCATATATTACAGTTTTTGTTTCCTTGTTTTACCGGTGCAATTTCCTGTTATCTGCAAATCACCATATATTTATGTTTCGGTATTTAACGGTAACAAAAATAATTAAATATGAGCAAGTTACCCCCCAAAATAATATCATTGTTAAAAAATATTTTTATCGAGTTTGGTTTCGTTATAGCACAGACCAATACCGTTTTCCTGAAACTAAAACAGTATCCAAACTTAGTTTAAATTATGTTTTTAAAATTAGTTTTAAAGTCAACATATTAAATAGAAAAAACTCAAATCTAATGCCGTTATATTAAATTAAGACAATAGAACAGTGAATGTAAGTTAAAATATCAATTTTAACAATATGAATTTCATAACTTAAAGTTAAATTACTAAATAACAAAAGATCAATGACCAAGCATAACAAAAAACCTGACTTATACAAAAATTACAATAAAATTGGTTTCAAAAAAATTTAAATTAACCCATATAAGGCTCAGTTTTTATGACCTACATCAGACTGTTTGTAAATACCAAAAATATATTAGGTCTGCATAGTTTTCCCTTTTTTAAGCGACCTCAAATTGATGGCATAACGTTGAAAATTGTATTAAGGAGGATTAATAATTGTTTATAAAGTAGAGAATCTGTAGAAGACATTTTCCTCCTTTTTTATTGTTTTTTTTTTCTGTCTATGTAGCATAGTTTAATGAGTTTTTGATGATGTGTGTAAGAACAAAAATATTTGACCTATACCTATAGATTTAAAATCAGTTTTTGAGTCGATTTAGTGATGTCGATCTGTCTTTCCATGTATTTATTGTTCGCACGCTTTTATAAAATTTATTACACTGACTCATAACGAAGCCAGGACAAAACCGATTGCTTTTCGTTGGAGATGTGCCTATATAAGGGTCTCCCAAAGATGACTATTATGCTAATTCGCCCGCTATATATAGCATAAAGTTATTGAGATATTTGGCATACTGATATATACCAGCGCAGTCACAACCCCAAATTCCTTTTTTGGTGAATATTTAGACCTATTCTGCATATAAATGTTACCCAAATGACAAAGTCAGTCCCATTTATGGCAAATAATATCCAAGAAATATTTATGCAGCATAGACCCATTTGAACCATTTTCACAATTTTCTTATAATCAAACAAAATCAAAAATTTTAACTGATTTCTTAATTGTTTATCCATTTGTGGACATATACTGACACAAGTCCATTTTAACGCATTAAAACTTCGGACCCAAAAACTAGTTTATTTTTATTCAGACTTGTTTAGTTCTATAGTAGGTAATCATAAGTTGATTTAGTTTATTGTGGCTGCTTAAAATTAGTTTGGACATGTTTCACTGTTCCGGAATCTTACCCAAAAATATGTTTAAATCTAAAATTGTTAATAAAAAAATAGCTAAATAATTAAAAATTAAAATTTTTTCCAATAAATTTTGTAAATATTTTAATTACTGTTGAAAATATAAAAATTTTTTACTTAAAAATTTCCGAAAAATTGGTAAATTTTAGCATAATAATTTAACAATATTGCCAAACAAATAAATCTATTTAAAATGCTTAAAAACAAGAAGACTGCCTTACAAAATATAGCTAGATTTTGCGCTAAAGCATAGTAAGGTTCAAGTTTCACGTGGAAAAATCGTTATACTCCAAATTGTTTTTAGTACAATTTGTTTTCAAGCAAATTTAATAAACAACACTATTATTTTTCTAATGATATAGTGACATTTTTGCATTTTCAGAATTCAAATTACGATTTGAAGTTCTAGTGAAATTTTATCACGTGAAGAACAATTTACTATTCTTAATTCCTATGCCCCATTATCTCAATAACCCATTAGCAACACGCAGAGAAAAAACATGGTTGCAACATGATCACTGCTACTATATAAGCTTGCAGCAATCGGGTACGATTGTCACAACCATGTTATTGGTTTTTTAACCATCGACATGGTCGCTTCCATCATTTTTATAGTAAATATTTTACTATTTTATGATTGACACCTTCTATTTTATAAAATTATTGGCTGTAACCATACTGTGGTAACAAAAATTTTTACTATGGAAAAAATATGATAATTATGCAACCATAAAATGCTGGCAACGATCAATAAATAATTATACATTAACTAAAACATGGCTTTAACATTTACAGTCATAATATTGTCCTGTTTTCATAAAAACCAAAATTTTATCAGTTTAGTCAGTTTGTTTTTACTAAAAAATGACTTAAAAAAATAGTCCTATATTGTTTACTAAAACTGGACAAATGTCAGATGGGTTTTCTACCTTTCATGTGGCATTAAAAAATTTCATCAATTGACCCATTAAGATTCAGTTAATTTCTATTTTAACTTTAGATTTTTTTAAAGGGTTTTTTTCGAAAATTGCTTATACATATAACATTATTTACACTAATCAATTCATTGTAAAAAAGATTCTATTTAAATATTTTATATATTTTAATTCGTTTCAATAAAACCAATAAGAAATTTTTCTTAAAAAAATATATTTATTAATTCATTTCTTGTAAAAAGTTCTTATAATTATATAATAATATATAATTATAATATTAAAATATTAATAAAATATTTTTTTATAATAAAAGTCTGTAGAACTCAAGATTTTTTTTGTACGAAAAGATTTTTCTTACACAAAATACTACATATTTAGAAATTTATCTGATAAAAACATTTTTAGATTCTATGGACTTTTACTTAAACTAAAATTCAATATAATAATATGCTTATTTAGAATCATGATATGATAATTTTTGAATCATAATATTACTGTAGGGACCATATTATGATAAAATTATGATTATTTTATAATCATAATATGATAATCATATTATAGTACGACTATGGTTGGCACAATCATAAACCCAAAAATATATGATGCTCTTCGAATATGATTGTTTTTTCTCTGCGTGAACTAATTGGAACTTAAACTCTCATATTTGCTGTTGTTTTCCATATAAAATTTAAATTTAAGTGAAGGTTAAATTTGAACGGGACATTCAGTAATCGGGCCTAAATCATATTTTATAATTCTGAATGTGCCCAAGCAAACAGTTCGGTCAAAAAACGATATTTTGTTAGTTTTTCTCGGACTTTTTCTTAAATTTTGCACTGAAAATCAAATCAAATCGGCTCAACAAACATTTTTGTTAGCAAAATTTGTCCCTAATGCTTCAAAATACCGAATATTGACCAACTAAAATGTTATTAAAAAACTATACTAAAGTGTTTAAAAATCGCTGGATTTGAAGAGAAAATAGTTTTATTTAATATTTCAGAAATGATATTTTTAATAAAAATTTCTAGTTATACCAAGGAAATAACATTGTTTACTGGTCCTACACATATAATTATTTAGTTAGTACCAACCGAATTGTGAAGCATTTTTTGGATGTAGCAAGAAATAAATTATGTTAGTACAACCATATTCAATTAATATTGCTTACAATTTTGTATGTTGCAATTAAGAGTCAAAGTTAACCGATTTTTTTTGTGAAAATTAATTTTTGTGAAAATTAATTAATTTTCACTAAGTTTATTCAAAAATGAAAAAATGTATGTCAGTTTTCTTTGTAGTTTTAATGACGATATATATTTTCACTATAAATATGATGCGGCCCTTTATGATTTATTAAAAAGCTCAATATGGCCCATGGTGTTAAATACGTGCCCACCCATGGTATATACCATACCCAACTTTGATTTTTTCACTCATTTTAACTTTTCCATAATCTTTATGTTTTACGAGGTGAAACTCTATGAACATTATGGGTGTTTATTATAAGGCCTCTAAAAAGAAATGTACCCCAACCTAAACAATCCGATTTTAATGTAATTTGGATATCTGATAAAAAAATCTAAGATACATCTATCTCGTCTTTTTCGGAAGGCCATTGTTAGTACTTTTGGACCCTGACAAAATATAGGTTATTATGTATATTATGCGATGAACATATGTATTATTTAAATGCAGTTTTTATGTAGAATTTTTAAAGTTTCCGACATGCTGCCGAACAAAAAAGTGCAAAAATGTTAGAATTTCACATATTTAACCCTCAGATACCCAAGGAGTCGGATAAAATGAGACGGGTTGTTCTAAAATTTCATTTTTCTATCATATAACATATCAAAATTTTATCAAAATTGAAGTGTTTATGTTTTAATACCTTCCTTGTAAGTACGAAATTGCATGGCATATAAATTCATAGAAAAAGTAAACAGAAACCCTGGATTCACATAAAAACCCTAATTTCCTCATAATAGGCACAATAAATATTGTTATGTTATGGAAAATCCAAAATTATTTTTTGTGAAATGAATAAATTCACAGTAGGAATCGACCACAAATGAGCTCTATAGTTGGCACTTAATTTGAAATGAGGCCATCGCCAATAATCTTACGGTTTGTAACACTTTAGTTACATGCAGAATTGCTCCTTCACCATCTAATATTTTTTTTTTAATTAGATCGGGTAGGGTTGAGCCATGTAATACTTTTTGCATCGGTGGTTGTCTAATTCCTATACACCAAATAGTCTTATATCCTTTATGGTGAAATTTATAGAGAGGTTACTGGCCGACTTTCTTATGTGAAGGAGAAATCCACTCAAATAATCTTATCGCATGGAGTTCAAAAATCGCGCTTTCCTTGATATTAAAGAAGCTTTCGATAATACAGGACATGATTTGATAACTGCTTTTCTGCACGCAATGTTTTTCACATATATTGAAAGACTGGAAGAATAGATATTAAAACTTAGTCCTGTTTCACATACAGCAATTTTATTTGCAGAAATTCTGAGTTTATAGGAGAGGGAGGAAAGAAGAACGAAAAGGGCTACAGATTTGCGTGTACTCGCAAATCTATTGTGTTTTCTTATTCGTACTTTTTTATATGTAAAAGATACTAAAATTTCAAAAATAGACTTTCGCAGTGTAGATACGAATCCAAGTTCGGAAGAGAATTTAAGAAAATTGCTGAAAGAAAAATGTATGTGTGTGAACCGAGACTTACTACAATACTGCATCATACTAATAAAAATAAGTACTGCCCAGAAGTATTGAATTCAAAATTGTCGCGGAGCGTTGCATTGCCACTAATGGTACTCTCTAGTAAGCTTGTCTACCATTCGGTTCTTGATCGTTGAATGTATCATATCTGCGATTTGAGGTCATTTGGTCTAGACAATCTGTTCTCTTAAAAGAGGTTATTTTATTTTTCTAAATTTCATTTTCATAATGTCACTTCGGCTTGGGACTTTAACTCGTTCATTTGTTGTTATTTTTCATATAAAATTAGAATTTAACTGTTGGTTAAATTTTAACAGTCCATTAGGTAATCGGCTCTAAGAGGACTATTGGCCTTCTATTGGCTAAATTAAATAATAAGCATTTTTTAAAATGTACTGATAAAAATGTATAAATATCATTTTCTTTAAGAAGCGAATACAAAGTATCACGTCCAACTATGGGTTAATTAAAAAACAAAACAGCTCAAAAAGAAAACAATAAATAAAATTCAAAAATGAAATCCTAAAACAAATGTTACAAAAAAACTGACAATTTGACTGACAGCATAAAATGAAAGTACGTGCGTCAAGGCACTCGTGTTAACAATTTACAAAGCCGAGTTTGGTAGCATGATACTACACATTGAATCGACGTGGCACCTACACAAAGTGAAAGGTACAAAGAAGTAATAAAATAAAAAGAATTATGTACAAAATTGAATTGAAAAAAAGTATGTTCGGTAATTTAAAACTATATAAACTATATACCTTTGGGGTTTTACATGATATGATGACATGTATTGTTTTTTATTTTAATTTTTTTTAAGGTTTTGAGGTTTTTGCGGTTTTTTAAAGAAATTTAATTTTAAAAAATATCATACAACGAAAGTTAAATTTAAAAAACCAGCTTTTATGATAAGATAGGATTTTTTGGATTCCAAAAGTATAACAGAATGGTAGTAAAAGAGTAAGAGAGAAAGGTTTTTACAGTGCCAACTCAATATTACGTTTTAAAACAGGGGTTCTTAATCTACGAAACGTTTTTAACTAAATGTACGTACGAGGTTAAAGGAAATCATAAATAGAGTTGTTTTATACTATTTGATTTGAATATATTTTAATGTTTTTTGAAAATCCAATTTGCCGTTAGAGGGGGTTCCACGCTCAGTGGAAACGTAGCCTTCGGATAGTTTGTTCTATAATCAAAAGAAAATCTTCATCATGTCCTTGAAAAGTTTTATAAATTTTAAGCCCAATATTATAACTTGTCTTTAAGGTGCGTGTTAATTAAAGGTAACTTTAGCTAAAGTGAGGAATAAAGTGACATTTAACTTTTTTTGGTTATTACAACTTCCTTATAAAATAAAATTAAGTTTTTTGAAAATATGGCATTACCAGAGCAAAAACCGATTACTTTTGCCAAATTAAAATGGTTCTTTAAAATACGTAGTGGCAACAACGTACTTTTATTTATTTATTTACTAACAACAAACAAAAAATACAAACGAAAAACAAAATTTGTTCGAATTGTGTAAAAGATAAAAATGTTTGTTGTAAAAAATTTACATTGTCGACGCCGAACACAGAAATAAACCAAACAGCAAAGATACGGTCAAAAACCTACACGGCAACTACACAGCAGAGCAGAAAATGTGGCAACTTCAAATGCTTAAACCTTACGTTAAAAGTTAAAGGTAATATAAACTTACCTTTAGCTTATCGGTCACTTTTAGGTTAAAGTATACTTATAATAACGAAAAACTTATAATCTGTCCGTTAACATCCTAACTTTAGCTATCGGCAAGTTATAATAATGGCCTTAGTCTTTTATAACGTTTAGTAGTATTTATGAAGCACACCATAAAACGCACAAAACACATTCTATCATATTTAAGGAATGTTTAATTATATTAATAATAATATGGTCATTGTGGTATTGGACGAAGCTTTTCTCTAAGATTAGGAAAGCGCATTTTTAAAAATCTCGATAAGGCGACTAGCTTAACTGAGTCTTTCATACAGCACAACATATGACAAAAATATATAAAACATAACGTGTATCCTGATGTGAAGAAAACATTTCCGAAAGTTCAAGAAGTTGAAAAAAATTCAAGTTATCGATCCGAGCGGCTATTTCGTCCATTTATTTCATTTTAAAGGCTTCCTTCGTCGAATGTAGTAACCTAAGACGTGTAGTGAAGTTTTATATTGGGACTTCTTCTTCTCAGTGCCTAGATTCCACGACGATTATCATCTACTTTTGACGTTAAAATTTTATCGTTCTAAAGATGTTACATACCAAAATGTTGAACTATAAGACTGATAATTACTATATTTTACCAAACAACAGTTTAATTTTTTTTTTGTAATATGCTAGATATTTAACTTCGAAAGTGGACGATATACGATAATTTTCTTATGGAATCAGTGCTCAAAACTTGAAGGACTGGATGACATTTTAAAATCTTTTCTTCAAAATGTCTACTATTGAGTGCTTTTTTCATTAAGTTGCTCAAAATGAAGTATAGCACATTTTAAACATATATTTTTGTTGAAACTTTCATTCTTGGCATATAATGTTTCTTTGGCGCTAGGTTCTGTTAACTATTTTTGAACGGTTACATAAAGTATTAAACGCCGTGTAGGTAAAATTTCCATCAATCCTTGTTAATAGGCCACTATCAAGTAAATTAATACGTTCTTAATTTCGCCCTCCACACGCAAAGAAAAAATATGGTTGGGTCAATCATATTCGAAGAGCATCATATATATTTGGGTTTATGGTTGTACCAACCATAATCGTACTATATAATGGTTATCATATTATGATAATAAAATAACCATATTTTTACAATAATATGGTCCCTACAGTTATATTATAATTCAAAAATTACCATATTATGGTCCTAAATAAACATGTTATATAAAATTTATCATAATATGATCGCACGTAATAATAGTATGCTCAATACGTTATCATATTATGGCCCCTCTTAACTATATTATGATTCCTGGATAATCTTAAAGGAAAAGTTCTTAGAAACTATGAAAAAACTTTTCAAATTTAAGAATATTTCCTTTAGAAATGTTTTTTCTATAAAAAAAATTAATATTAAGGACTTTTTGAAAGAAAATTGTTAGGGAAAAAATCACAGACTTTAAGAACTTTTCTTTCTTTGTCTGTATAATTATTTATTGATTGTTGCCAACATTTTTTCGTTGCATAAATATCAAATTTTTTTCACAGTCAGAATTTTTGTTACCACAGTATGGTTACAGCCAATCATGATATAAAATAGAAGGTGCCAATCATAAAATAGTAAAATATTTACTAAATAATGATGGTAGCGACCATGTTGATGGTTAGAAAACCAATAACTTGGTTGTGACAACCATACCCGATTGCAGCAAGCACAATAAAGTAGTTTTTTCTCTGCGTGCAGAGGTAAAGAAGTAGTAACAGCCGGGGTTGTGTGTACAGAAAATCTGAAGTCCGTTTTATGCCGCGCTGTTGGTGGATATTTAACATTGAACCAGCTATAGAATCTGATGATAAGATAACACGGAATTTAGATATAAGCAGTCATTTTGAAAGAACTATAGCCTCAGTGGCAAGAACTTTTTCTTAGACTACTCCTTCTCTATGTAGGACCTGCAGAAATTATTAGACCAGATCTCCAATCGTGGATCCCTGTTTACCTTTCAAAGTGTAATTTCTTATAAATTGTTTAAGAATTGTTCTTGACCAGCTGTAAAGTATCCTTTCCCTATCTAGCTCACACTTTCGATAGGTTAGGTTTACCGGTTGCCACGAGTATCCACAAGGCTAGGTTCAGATTCAAAGTGGTTCCCTTGGGAATTTGAGTTGGTGATGGCAAGGTTTCCTTTTCACTGGCTAATCAGAGTTTATTATATCCCTTTACCTTGGTCAACTTGATGAATTCTAACATTCTTCAAGGACTAATATCAGTTAGTTCTTCTAGTTTCAGGAAGAAATGCGATTCAAAGTATTTAAATTTTCATTGCGATAGCACTTGACAATAAAGAAAATATACTTAGGGCTTCCACCACTTGCTCATTACCACATAACCTACATAATTCATCAGATGTTTCACTAATTTTCTTATTATCAGCTTTTAAATTTAAGCTTCTATAGCGACTTTGTTTGCAAACCATATTTTTTGCACTTTTGCTTTTGCAAGGTCATCAAAATAATCTCTTATAGTAACATAATGTTTGTTCAATCCAGACCTGGGTATATGTTAACTGTCGCAGTATTTACTAGAAATTCTGCACCTTTTTTAAAAAATTCATTCGCTTTTTAATTTTCTGCAATATAACTATGACCTGACTAGATGTGCAGTTTCATTTAGAGTTGTTCGGTTATAAACTGTAGCTCTCGGTGAAAATAGCTGATTATAAATGTATGTTAGATATGTAACTTCCATAAATCGGCATCACAGATAAAAGTCTTGCTGCCTCTGGCGCTACATTTATTCAATTTTAGAATTGCAGAAATCATTAAGCAATCGTGCACTGTGTTGAGTAGATGGCATATACTTCACTTTCAATTGTCCTGGAACATTTTTCATCCATCTAGATGATTACGATATCAATTTTACATGATCTCCTACAAGGAGAATAAACTTATAAAGGGATCTGTTTGTTATATATTTTTCGATATAGCGGCAGTTCCTCAGAGATACCAGAAAACCGAGAAAACCACAACTAGCCTTGAAATGAATAAATATAATTTAAATTCTTTATATGTAGCCAGGTGTCAAAACCATCCGCCTTAGAAACTTCGAAGTACATTTTGAAAAGAGAGAATTTCGATCTTAAACTGTATCAAAAGTTTTATCAATTGTAATCGCAAAAATGTTTAAGAATCTCTGTTTTAGCATATTTATCTCAATATTAGGAGATTTTTGTGTACACATATGGCTTGTTTTATATCTGTTTACATCTAAGTGCTATTTGCAACATAAAACGTTTTGCAGCTGCTGCATGCCTGTTCAAATAAGAGTTTTTCAATCATTTTACTCTTGTGTGTAATTCAAGCATTTATTTTTCTTGTGTATATGAATGTATTGAGTATCTTCTGTGTGTATGGTTTTGAGTAGATTTTTTCAATACTTATTTTATTGAAAACAAAACTTCAGGCTTGAGATCCCTCACTCATTCTCTTTGGTTTTTATGGCAGTTCACTGCCACGCTCTCCTCTTTACCTTACCTTCCCATCGTTTTAGCTGTCAAAATAAGAGTATAGAGTTTTTTTTTTCCAATGCCTGCAATAAGTATTTTCAATACAATTTTTGTTTAATTCGGAAAATATACACAGAGTATTACGATTCTGATGGATACCCTCATGTGTGTATTTTGAATCTGTAAGTACGTTTTTTTGCTTTTTGTTTTATTTTTCAACACCAGTTTCAGTTTCTTTGTGTATTTTCTGTTTAACATTTATTGTTGTTGTTGCTGCTGTCTGTGATTGTTGTTGTATTTAATATTCGTAGTTGTTTGTATGGTTTAGTGTTCGAAATGTTTTTTTTCGAGCTTCTTGAACATCAGCCACTGTACAAGCGTATTAGTGTAGTATTTGTATGTTCACAGTACTCAGCTTAAAATATAAGACGACGCGTGTAGAAAAATTTTGTTTTCAATATTATTATAATTTTTTTTTTTTCGTTTTTTGTTAAATTTTCAAAAACGCTTTAAAATTTTATAGTATTTTACGAAAGAGATAAGAATAAATTGGGATTACAATAAAATAAAAGAAATATTTAAATTACAATTGATTTAAAAACTTGTTTTATAAAAAAGAATTGATTTCTTTTTGAATCGAAAAATTAACATCTTAACAACACCCACGTTAATTTCGAAAAGAAGTAGTGTTTACAAATATTGTTGTCATTTAAAATAGAAGAAATATTTTTTTTTTCGAGCGGCATTTTGTATCGTGTGTAATTTGAAACAAAACAAATAATAACAATCCTTATCACCAAATTCGTGTAATATTTTGAAATCTCAAAATCTATACAAATTGAAAAAACATCACTGGCATTGCTGTTGTTCTGTATGTTGTATATTTGACATTAACAGAAATTCATAATGAATGATTTTGTAAGTATTTTTTTTTATTATTATTTTAATAGCATTTTTAGAACTTTTAATAACAATTAAATTATTTAACAAAACATTTATATTTTTTTAAATATTATTTCTATAGATCACATTGAAATTCTTAGATATTAGTCACTAATTTTATAATAGTTATTGTATTTATTTGTTAGATTCAATTACCGGAAAGTGTTCATTATTACAACAGCATAGTTTTCATCAATAATCATTAGCATTTATATTGTAACTATGTACTCGTATAAGTTAAAAATACTTTTTTTTTTAATATTAATTATATAAAATCATCAATGATTCTTATCTCATGCATACTTACAGTAAACATTAACATAATTCGAAATTATACTAAAATTATTTACACATGTGGTTTGTGGTTTTCAATATAATCTATGAATTTTAATAATTTAAAAGTAATATTATTTGTAAATCAAGCCTTGTTATGCTCTACACTCTAGCTAGATGGAAGGTCTCCAATTTGGGTACCTACACACAGAAAAAAAAACAGGGAGAGCATTATATAAGTGTATGCATTTATACAACTACTTAAGGTTCATGTTAGTTTTACAATTTTTTAGTAAAATATATCTCTTTCTTAAGAAATATTTTTTTTACACTCAGAAAAAACGTCAGTAGAAATAATTTTAAACGGTTTATTTTATAGTTATTTACTATATTTGTACTGATTTTAAGTAAAAAAATTATTATTTAGTAAAATTTTTTGTTATTTGCATTTTACATATTACAAATTTTTACATAATATTTACTAATTTTTACTGCTAATTTCAGTAAGCATTTTACTATTATTTGAAAATCGAGTTGCTAAAGTTAGTAAAATTTTTTACTAATTTTAACAAGTAAAAAAATTTAAGTCGGACATGCCGATTATATGTATACTACCGTACACCACAGTTTGATCAAATTATTATATAGCTATGAAAACAAGTTTTAAAAGCTTAAACCACGATTACTTCCATATCATAACGAATAGGTGCTCGGGGCAATATGCTCTCTGTTATGTCAGATATTCTAGTTTCCGAATTGATACATCACTTAAATATCAGCTCAACAGTTCTTAAGTAATTTACAAAATGGCAGTCGTGAATTTTTCGGGTGTTTATATGTTGTTAATTTTTTTTTTTTTTAAGGGGGAGGGGGATGTTGGGTTTGAAACCCACACCAAAGAATTTATCAAAGTACGAAAACACCACGAAATAACAATACAATTTTTGAACCATTCGACCTTCAAAACGCTTAAAAAAATATAACCGGGAGGAACTAAGCCAATGTTAGTTGGAGCCGTTTTTTGTTTGCCCTGGATGGGCACTATCTGCTTAAAAAACATTTAATCATAATTCGAAAATTGGAACTGGGGTTATGTCCAGTAACATACCCACTACCCATTGATGTTATGAACATTTCTATTTATATTATGGCCGAAATATTTATTTTATTGTATTAACAACTAGTAAAGTTTTAGGAGAAAATACCAAGCAAAAAACTGTTCATCAGCGAAGCCAGTATTCGGCATATCCCAGAGGAGAAAACCCGTAAGTTGGCAAAAGGTAGGGCCACCCACAAAACCTTAATTTAGCAATGAATAAAATTTAGTAAATTTATAGATCTGCTTGACAAACATAATAAACTTAGAAAGTACAAACAAATTTAAGATAAAAAACTAGTAAAAACTTACATATACAGGGTGGTTGAATTACAGGTATCTTTTTGAGTTATATGTTATTTTAACAATCATAGATTTTTTTCTGTTCGAAAAATTTACTACATTTATAGTCAGTTTTATACCTCCGCAGACCAAAATGAGTTGGGAAATATTGCAAACTTATTGCTAAAGTGAATGCTGTCTTGCCCAAACTGTGCGTTTTTTGAAGAGGAGTATTGTCCGAAATCAAGCACGCGCCGCGAAATGAAGCACGTGCCGCGCATGCTGTACGCGAGTTTGTGGAAAAGTTCGTGAGACTGGAAACTGAGTGTTGTCCACTAGCAAGCTAGTGTCAGGAACTTTTTGCACATCCTTGCGTGCAGCACGCGCAATGCGGCTTCATTTCGGCCATTTTCGAATAGAAGAAAAAGATCAATGTTAAAATAGCATTTAATTTGAAAACATTCCTGTATTTGGACCACCCTTTAAAGTAAAACATCAAGACAGCGTTCGCTATTGCAATATAGTTTTAATATTGATTTGGGGAAGAGTCCCAAAGAAATTGTCAGGGTTGTGCCCCTATTGGGGGGTTTTGCTTCATATTTGTACTGAGTATTAATATACGCAATTAGAACAAATTTTATAGCCATACTGATTATATTTGGCGCCAGAGTTATTTAAAGTATATAAAGTAATTATAAATTTTCTTAATATTTGGATGAGGGTTATTGCATTCAAATCACAAATAACAACCAGACACATATCTAGGATTTTGTGTACACAGAAAAATAAAGTTTAATATTTTGATTACAATAACATGGACACTTGGACCAACATCTGTCGCAAAATCGAACACGAAATTTAAATCCCATATTTGACTAATTTTATACTCTACTTTTGTATCCCCAATCGAAACCGAAAATTCGATGAACATTAAACGATGATTTTTGAAATTAAAGGAATATTAAGAAATTATCGACGGTATCAAGCAAGGCAATAAGTTTTACAAAATCGTATAAGGGGCACTAAAAATTTAAAACAAAGTAGGTTTTTGAAAAAATGTTGGGCAAATACGTCATTCAGTTTTTTTAACAATCGATCTATTTTGAAAAATGGAAAATAAATGAATTTCGTGCTATCAGCAAGTCTGCACAAGAAACATATTTAATACTATCTACACTCCGGTAAACGAATTTAAACGTAGCCGTACGGCCTCAAATGATGAACCTCGTCCAGAATTTCAGCTTGAGGCAATTACTTCGGAAATCATTGATAAAAAAAAATATAGAATCGCTCTGTGAAGTGTATCGAGTTATAAGAAGACTATGTTGGAAAATAGAAGAGAAACAATGAAAAAAATTAGGTTTTGCTATGTTTTTTTAGAAAAAAGTAGCAACACTCAGAAAATTCTTTCTGCTAATTAATGTGTTGCTTTCTTTGGAAAGGGGATAGAGAAAATATGAAAGGTGAAGAAAGATGAAGGGCTTCATATATGGCAACACCGTAATTGCATACATATTATTTTTCCACATAAATTTTGCCGTTGCTGAGGATCGAACACACCACAACGCTATGCTGTAGTCAGAATGTTCAAAATAAATGAATTTTTTTCTTTAAAAGAATCATTAAATATTTTTCGTGAAAAATTTTGATTTAAATTTATTTTTTTTTTTTCATTTAGTTTCAAAGTAACAGATTTAATGATTGCAAGCGGAACCTGAAAATGAATTCCCATTCCGTAAAAACAATTTTTGTGTCCACAATTTTTTTTCATCGTAGTTGAAATTCCTCTAAAATATCAAATCCAACCTTCCTAAAGTATAACCTGCACAATGGGCGGAAGGTTAGTCAATTATCATGATTTTTTGAAAATTTCAAAGTACAACATCAAAGTCTTTAGAATTAATTGAGTTCATAGTAACTCGAAGTTGGGAAGGATCCCAGCTACTATATTTAATTATTATTTTATTGATTATTAAACTGTTTTTACTACAGGTTCCAATTCATTTTATTATTACAATATGAATTCTAGTAATCACAGAAAAAGTTGTACAACTGATTCTAAAATTAAGTAAATAACTTCTTTTTGAGCTATTATCTTATACTTTTCTTTCAAATATCAATCGTGTTATTTTGTCAATGTTTTTATACAATATTTCTGTTCTCATCTAAATGAAGTTTTAACAAAATTTGCTATTAATTGTCAGGATTCTATCTTCGATCTCTTTATTATTATCTGCATGTAACAATTACTATATTTGTGTATACTTCCCCCATAATAATTTTTATGATTAAATTACCTTATTGTCTACCTATTATTGTTTTATAATATAGCAATTTCCTCTTTTGCTGTAGTTGGGTTTAATTTTAAAATTACTCTTTTTTTATATCGTTACCACTGCCATCTGTTTTATGATTGTGTTTTTTATTCTTTTGTTTGTTCTTTCAAAGAACCTACAATATAATTGTATGTAACAAACTTCCGTTTTATTTCACCATGTTTCACTTTGCATGACTTGGAATTAAATTCGTTGGTCAAGAACCAGGTGTTTTAAAGATTCATCATGATTTTATCAGACACGCATTGAGTTAAAAAAATGTTTGTAGGAACGTGAAATAAAAAATATTTTAACATCTTATAGATTATTAAATTCTTAAAATTGAAGATTTTAAGTAGAATGTAAAAGTTTAAACTTGCTGTGTGTTCTATGGCCCGATTACTGAATGTCTAGATAAAATTTAACTAACAGTTAAATTTAAATTTTATGTGTAAAACAACAAAAAATTAGTCAGTGAAAATGGTGCTAAATTATTATTTTAGTTAAAATTTAAAACAAAAAATACTTACTACATTAGAATACTTGTAGTTTACAACACCTTTGCACAAATCAATTTCAATGTCGAGTTGTCACATATCATTTGTTTAGAATTCCATTTAAAATACTTGACACAGTTTTATTTATCGTCTCGTTACTCCTAGTTATCATCATTATTATTTTGACAGCATCAAAAGTATTTAATTTTTATAAATCGATAACCTGTTCTCAACTCAATTAAAGTGTTAAGTATTCAAAAACATTAATTATATTAAAAGGTAAATATTAAAATTTTAAATGTTAATTAATAACAATACACAGAAAAAAATATTACACCACACATAAAATCAATTTTAAAACAAGAAAAATACATGCAAAGCAACAACAATTTTTTTATTTTATTTTGCATGCATTTTTCTTGTTTTAACATTGATTTTATGTCTCGTGTAAACGTCAAGTTAAAATCAAATAGAAAGTACAAAACTGTGCCTAAATAAATCTGAATTTTTTGAATTTCAGACATGTTTCTTTACAAAAATGTAAAAATTGTTCACTCCACCCCATAAATCCTTAAACATAAGATTGGACTGCTAAACAATAATAGTTACAGATCTCTTATTTCGTCTAGTTTATCACATATTCAAATTTTATCGCAATCAAGGAGAACCGAAATTGTAATCTTAGGCTTTTTTTCTAAATCCATTACATTTTTTGTGCCGTTTATGAAAAATGCTTAATGTGAAAAAATCAGCCTAAGTATGAATAAAGCGACATAATTGTCGTAAAGAAAAAATTCTCAAAATCTTCCAAATTTTCAAAATTTTCTATATAGTCAATTTATAGATTTTCATTACACGTGAACTGGGAAACTAGATCTGCCACAAAACAAAAAAGTTCTTTTTTACAGCATGGGAACCCAATTCATGCCATAATAAATTTAAAGCCGTGTAGGCCAGAGCTCATTTCAAAAAGAGTTCAGATATATACAAGGACCCATTGGGAGAAACTTTTAAACACTTAAATAAATATTCTTGAATTTAAGTCTGTTGTGCTATAGAAAAAAATCAGTGTTTCAAATTGTAGACTCTCAAAAAACTAAAAATACCGATTTCACTTCTTTGGGCGACAACTTAACAAACAGGTCTGACCCAGAAAAATAATATAATTTTCAAACTCCCCACACCCTAGTTACTCAGAATCTAGAATCCAAGGCACCAAAGTCAGTTTTTCGCAGTGTAATCTAAGTAATTTGTGAAAACTTCAAATACATTCAACAAAATTATTATTATATCCTACTCCACAACGTGCTCAAGGTATAATGAGTTTGTATGATGTTTGTATTTACCCAAAATTTCAGACTTGAGGCTCACTACAATTGGCTTATGAGAGGAAAATTCAAAGTTTTTTAAAATTAAAGATTTATATTTTTATAATTTCGTTTTATACTAAAACTATGCTCATTCAATTCACTTAAGCCAATTTCAGTTGCACCCGTAGACACACCTTCTAGTTTACCAATCCACTCAGAATCACTTTGTAAATCAATTTAACGATGCCAGTCCGTCTTTCCATGTAATCAAACTACAGGTCGTAAATATAACGATAATTTGATAAAATTTTGTACATAAGTTTCTTTTGACCGAAGCAATTAGCCCCAGAACGAAAGCTGTTAGCCCAAGAACGAACCTTATTGAATTTGTAACTTCATAAATTTAAGAAGTTAAAAATAATAAAAAAAAGGTTAAATTAAAGTTAAAAAAAATACCAGTTCATATTCAGACCTACCCGGCAAAAACATGATAACGACATATCATTACTTTATACATTTATTTGTAATCAGTACTCCTTACATTCGGAATTTTTTCCTAAATAAAAATAATGTGTTACATTATTACATATTTATTAAATACATATTTTATTATTTTGCCTACCTTTTCTATTATATTAATATAAATAATAATGAGTCATTTAAATAATTTTAATTATATATTTTTAAATGTTATCAGGCTCGATATCATAATTTAATGTTACTAACGAATAGTAAACACTATTTTTTTTTATTAAATGGAAAAAATCTGTGAGGATCAGCGCTAGAGGGAGTGCACACTTTCGACCTGAGCGACCAGGTCATCGTCAGCTTCCTTATGAAACACCCAACCCGCAAACAACTAATGATTTCCAACAGTCTTATACTCGTATATCACACACTCTAAGAAAAATTACCTTGCGAAATTCCTTTTTCTCAGTTAGTAAATGATTACCCGTATAAATAATTTTATTTATTAATGTATTAATAAAACAAATCAACATATAAGTGAACAGGAAAAAGCCTACAAGTAGTGTCATCGAATTAATTTATTTTAAATTGTTTGTGTTATTACACATCTTAAAGATTTAATTTTAACTGTGGTTCCGAAATATCCTTTATAAACAATTTTTCATAATTGTAATGAGATAGAAAAATTTTAGAGATCAAATTGGAATTAGGGGAAAAATCTATAAAAATCAAATAAAAATTACTTCAATTCATTGGCGCAGAACAAATTTTAAAAATAGTGCAAAAACTTCCTCTTTCTGACCTTTAATGACCCATGGGATTCTTTTGTCCCAAAATTGCATCAGTATCCTGTAAGAAATTAAGTAAAACAATTCCAAATATCTGGATATTTTTACAAATTAAAGGATAAAATTTTGATCCTCTGTGTTGTCCAATAGGATACGAGAATATGTGTTCCAAAAATTATACAAAAATACATATTTATGAATTTGTGGTGATTTTATTGACTCTGAAACCATATTGATCCAAATGGTTAGTATTGTGTGAAAGCAAGAATTATTCTCTATCGATACAAGCCATATTTAAGAAAACTGGTTAAAAAATGGGCCAAATATGACAAAAATTAAAAAGGGGACATATATCAACCATTGGCCGTCAAAGGGTTAATATATATATTTCCTTTTGGTAGAAAAACGGATTAGAAATTGGGATTCACAACACTGAATCGCATTACATTTTCGCTTACTCAAAGTTTATTTATAATTGGTTACCAGAAATTAAAAAATTATGTGTTATTAAATTTTTTACGGAAAATAAAATAATTGGCTATTAGTAACCAATTATTAATATGCACACATGTAACCCATTATTCTTTATTTTTTCGTAAGCTGAAACCCTTACCGTTTGGAACATTCCATATAAAAAAGTGAGAATAATAATATAAAGGGTAATACTTGAAAACCTTGGAGCTTAGATTACTAGACTCATTATTTGGTAAGGTCTGTTTTTGCTGGGTACCTTTCCTTCAGAGCTCTAAAACGCAATCTCTTGAAAAACATTCGCTATTAAATTTTATAAGATATCCGACGATCTTATAAAAAAACTTAGGAAATTTATGGCTCTTCCATTATTACCTGCAAATTTAAAAAAACTCGCTGGGAGGACACACGAATTATAAATTGTATTTTATTTTAATATATGTATGAAAAACAAAATCAAAAATTTTACCCTGCGTCGCCCACTACACTCCATTTCTTCGATCGATATTATGCGCTCTCACGCGTTGCAACACCCAACTAAACTTTTTTTTTAATATTTGGGCCTAAATTTCATAATGCAGTTCACCTTACACACAGAAATGAATTTTTGGCCCAAAATTTATAAGATCATTCTTCATATTAATTTTTCCTTTTCAAAAATGTAAATGAAAAGGTGCCAAAGAGATGAAAATACTCCCCAAATTGCTTCCCTCTTTTTTGGGGTCATTATTCATTTTTCGTTTTTGGGCTTAATTTAATAGCACCAAAAGACCCTGCTTCCCGAAATTTGACGCAAATTATACATGGTCAAGTGTTTTATTTTAAAACAGCTGCAATTGTAGTAAAATTAATTAAAAAAGCATTACCATACAAATATGTAAGTTGACAAAAAAAATTCACTTATCACAGCGAATTAAGAGGGAAATTAAGTGTCTGAATTTATTTATTTTTTATATTTTTATATTTGACGAAATGTTTTGCACGTTTCGCCATATATACTTGGGTTTGGTCACTTATTTGTCAATTTAATGTAATGACACTTTTTTATCTCTAAAAAACGTGATGAAAAACCTTGTGCAGATTAAAGTCATTCCACAAATAATATCAACAACATATGTATTCGAAACTAAGGTGTGGGTTTTTTAATATGATAATAACACAAACGTGGTGATTTGAACAAACACCCAGCCAACATCACCACATAAATTGCAATTTTAAAATTATAAGCTGATTTTCAGATATAACAAATTATGTAATTTTAAAATGATTATTTCTGATAGTGCATTTAAAATCTTTTGTACGAGTAGGCCGAAATGCATTTTAAATTTTATAAAAAAAGTAAACTTCTTCTAACTTATTTAAACATATTTTGTGATAAATTTTGGGAACAAAAACTTTCGCGATTTTTTTAAACCTTAGTTTTAGTTCTTATATATATTTTCGTTAACGGAATCGGTCGTTTTCGAAATATTTAAAGAGAATTTTAAAATTAATGAAAGCAGTTTCAAAAAGTTTGATTATGTTCTTAATGAACGTTGGGTCTTTGATCATTATTATTTGCTATGCTTTATTTTAAATAATTGTATTTTATTGTGTTCTTGTGTATTAAAAAAAAAAAAATTCAAATTTCGCACCACTCTAATACAAAACTAGCAGTGTTGAGGAAACTCGTGTTATATTATTATTAAAATAATTGTGTTTTGAGGGGTTAAATCTGTTTTTCTTTTTGTTTTGAAATAGCAACAGGTTTTTTGTATTTGCTTACGTCGTTATGCAAATTAAATGTGCAAAATTGTATTCTAAATGTCTTATATGGTAGAAAACTGAACAATACCTACTTTTCACTACGTTTACGGAAATTCAAGTTTGAGAAGCAGCAAACAAAAAAATAGAGATAATAATGTCATGATAAAAATTTCAATATTTTTACAATATCCTACAAGGAATGTCTCCCAATTTACAGGGTTTTATTTGTTTTAAGCAGTTTAATATTTAAAGTTTATGTTAGTTGTGTGAAAGCTACCCCAATTTGGATTTATGTTTTCTGATTCATTGATAAATCTTTTTAAATTAAACAATTTATTTTCAATTTATTTTTATTATTTTATATTTTACTTTTAATTTCATTTTTGTTTCTCTTTATTAGTACCGCTCATAAAAATGCATAAATTATTTTGTATCTGGAAAAAAAAAGTTGAAAAGTTCAATTGTTATAACAATTACAAATTTAACATCAGTTAAATGCATTTTTTTCTTTTTATGCATATTTATTTAGTTCTATTTTATTTATTGTTTTTAACATAGAACATAAAATTGTGAATTCATGTTGCAATTGAATTGAAATTAAGGGTCGCTTTCTTAATGTAAGCTTAATTTTCCAAGATATTATTATATGACAAAAAACTTGACAATTGTAATAGTTATAACACAAAATCTGACAAGACATAACGATAAAAATCAATGTTGAAATATACATATTCTTTTATACTCTGAGACCTCATAAAGTTCATTAAAGATCCAGTTGAACGAATTGCGATTAAAAGTGTTACATGATTAATGTAGTTTTAGTTGGGTAAAAAAATCGTAAAATCAATTTGAAAAAATTGTCAAAAAATGGGGAGTTAATTTTACTTAGTTCAATAATTTTTTTTACGCAAACAGCTAAAATCATGACACTTTTTTGAGGCAAAAAAAATTGATTTTTTTTTTTTTGCTATATTTTTTGTTTAAAGTCCGATTACATTTTGCAGAACTGTTTGCAGCACTTGTGGTGTTACGTTTTCAATTTCGTCTCCTCCAAAGTGCGGAGCTTGTTCGTGTATACCAACGACAAATAGCCCAGAGGAAGAAATGCGTGGCATTCAAATTGGGAGATCTAGATGGCCAAGCCAAATCACCAAAAACATGATATTATACGCACTGGGAAGGCATCATTTAAAATACGCATTGTATTGCGTGAAGTACGATAAGTAGCCCTGGCCTATTAGAGTTCATTCAAAATGGCTCAATAGCGCTCGCCGTTCACCGTAATAGCATTACTGTCGGTTCTTTCGAAAAAAGTAAGGTCAAATCAACTTTTCCGTCATAACTGCACACCACACTGTGACTTTGAGAGGGTGTAGTAGTGCTTCATGAATTATGAGTGAATTTCCGTTCTCCATAATCGGTAATTTTGCTTATTGACGTAGTCACTGAAACAAAAATGAGCGTCGCCGCTTATGATCAATTTTCATCGAACATCATCCACTTTATCGTTGAGTTACAAAATCTTGCGTTATTTAGTCTTGTAATTATTCATTGTTATTCACTATAAATTTCGCACACATGTCTACTTCACGAATATCAAAACCAAACTGGCATACGGGTGATACTTGTTGCCACACCTTGTATGAATTCGAAATTAGTAATTTTTTGGTTGAAAATATGAAATTTATAAAAAGAAATATTAAAGGCACAAAAGTATGAGGAAATTTTAAATTCAAAAAATGGTATAACGGTAACAGGTTTTTAGCTTAACGGTACTTTTTTTATTCTGGTAACGATATTTCATTTATTTCGGAATCGTTTTTTTTTAAATATAACGGATTTTAAGTTATTTCGGTAATGGTATTTTAGTGATATTTGTAATTTGGTAACGGTATTTTGAGGACAATGGCAGTAAGTTAAAAGACTAACGTTTTTAAGCGGTATCCCTTTTACTGTTAATAAATATTCAGAAAAATATGAATAATAAAAAAAGTATAAATTTCATCTATTTTTACCATTATAAAATTCTGTAACGAAACAATAAACATAAAAAATTCTAGGGACTTGAGTATTAAGTCGGGTTTCTTCTTAGACCACGTAAGCGCCAACAACTTATTTTTCAGAAAAGGAAGAAAAAACTTGATAACTTTTTTAAAACTATTTTTCTTACCAAAAATCGCTTTGCGACTCTCTGAAGGGTGTAAAAACATTTCTTACAAGTAACTGTAGTCAAATTTATCGCTTACGTGTTTTTGGCGAAAAGAACGATTTGCAAATTTTGTCACTTGCGTGGTTTTTGTAAAATTTCTCTGTGTAAATTAAGATTTATTCTAATATTTTTCAAAAAAAAATATATCTTCTCAAAAAATGTAACGAAAGCTGTTTAATGTAAAATGTATACAAAGAAACTTCAGGTACCCCAAATTCTCTGGCGTCAATTATCAAAACATATCCCCAACATTATGAGTCTTAACTTCAAGAAATATTATGTTTTATGCTTAGCACCGTGAAAAATTTCATTTTCGAAAATTTTCAAAATTTATAAGATTTCCAGTGGTAATTAAAACAGAACCAGTGCATGTATTGTGACCGAAAGGGTGTCAAAAGTTTCTTTATTAAATGCAATGTAAGAAAATTGAAAAACATTTAGGTTTTTTAAGATATTTTTGGTTTTTTTTTAACAAAAATATTAATAACTCAAATTAGACAAATTTCATGTTTTTCCATACATTTTAGGGTTTGTATGGGAGCTACAAATAGATAGAGCTTCGAAACCCTCTAAAAGAAATGTTGGTTATGTAAAAATTATTGGGCTCGGTCTTAGAGATAAACCCTCTTTGGTTACGCTTTAAGCCCTTAGTGTCCAAAAACGAATTTCGGCTCAGAACGGCTTTTTGTACGGAAAAAAGTTGAATTTTCTTTAAATAATGGGTGCTCGAGGAACATTTGTGCTATATATATGGGATAATATATAGTTTTTAAGTTACTCGTCATAAAGTGTAATTTTTACTGATGTTACTTACTTTGAGAGCCCTGTGCCGCACGAAAGGTGCCTGAAACTTTGCATATTTTTTTTTGGTGGGTGAGATTTTAACATTTCAAACTTTAAATATGAAAACCCTTTTATTATTTTGCATACAATTTTCATTTTGTATGGGTTTATTTTTTTTCATACAATGTTGTCAAGATAAGAGTGCAATTGGGTGGCAAATGTTATTTTGTACCATAAAAACTAATAAATTTAATTTCGAAAAAATTACGCTTACGTGGTTTAAGAAAAAACGCGACGATTTGTTCCCATTTTATGACATTTTCTTGTTAAAAAATTCTCAATCACTGGTAGGGACTTATAAAGCCTTAAAGGTAGGTTTAACAATATAATTTTGAATTTTCGAAAATATAAAAAGAAATTGTCAAAAAAAAATCATTGGGTCTATTTCTATATTTGGATACATGATTTATTCACATTTACACATCCAAAGTCCAAACAGATATCAACAATTTTGTATGTCTAAATACTATTTAAGGCCAATTTAGATAACAACTTTCTTTGGGAGGTAGGCCTGAATTTGGACCGCTTCTTTCATTTAATTTAATAGGGGTTTCCCTGAACCAATGAAAACTTATATTTGCGACCTTTACTTTTATTAAAGTTAATTTATGTAAATTCTGGAAAGGTTAGCTTATATGTAGACTAGGTCCAAATATGGTTCAGTTTTCTTTAAACTTATCCAAATATCTTTTTATTTGCGACCTGTATCAGAAAGTGGTTCTGGTAACTTTGTGATGGGACTCATTATACCCGATCAACACTACGTTTATAAAAAGTAAGAGTTTTTCAAATAAAAAAATGTATAAACTCTCTTTTAACTATTGCTTAACCAAATATTAAAAAAAACAGCCATTAATTAATAAAAAAAAGTAAAATATTTCAAACTTGTTTAACATTTTTTACTCGATTACAAGTTACTAAATCAATATTAATTGTGTTGTTCAGTTTGTCATTTTATTAACATTGATTTCATGTTTTGTATAAATGTATTAATTAATAATTCGATTAAAATAAATGTAACAGACCTTAATGTTGTTATAAATATTTAAAATATAAAAAATGGATTCAAATTGATAGAATTTTTCAGTAAGTTTTTTTTACGCAATTATGTCCTTTAGTCTTGTTCTTTAAAATACATTTTTTAACGACATAAAATAGATGTTATAAAATTATATATTTGGTATGCCATTAAAAAAAAATAATAAAACGGGAACCTGACATAATATGTATTTGAATTATTTGATAGAAATAAACCAACGGATCACATGATATGCATATGAACTCAATTAATGCCAATAAAGATGAATTTGTAAGTTTTTTTGTTAAACTCTTAAAATGACTTGAACAAAAATCTGAGAAATTATATTTAATTAAAATTTATGCATAATAAATGCATATTTTTTTTACAAACGAAATTATCAACATCACAAATTGTTATAAAAGAAAACGAATTGAAAACAAAACGAGAATTGAGGGCAATAAACTTAAATAGACATACTGAACTATACGTCTTTCAATACATTTTTTTTAAACTTCAAATTAAAAGAAATTCTTGGAATATTGTAGGCAATTTAACATCAAAAACTCAACACGCCGATAATAAAAAGATGTTTAAGGAGAAAATTTAAAAATAACATTTTTGTTTTTTCATTTTACCCTGAACTTGAAATTTTTGTCTTGATTTTTGGGAAGAGGGATGTTATACATAAATTTGTCACAATTTATTTTAAGAAAATTTCCATAAATTATTTTAAACCAACATGTGTTTCGTAAAGTAAATGATGTGACAGTATTTGAATGATATTGAAAACAATATTCATATAAAAAAAAATCAAACAAATCAAAGTGAGTAATATTTAAAGAAAGCATGCCCAAAAATTGATTCATCAATTAACACCAGTGCTGGCAACTTTGAGGAATTCTAAAAACGATTTTATGGAGTAAAATTAAATGAAATGGCGGGTTTTAAGTGCAATGAACTTTTTGAAAACTATAACAGCAACTGATTGTTAATTTTAAAAGTAATTTATAAAGTTGTTTTGAAATAAATAAACAGTTAATATACAAAGAAATAATTAAAAATCATTATAGTTGTAAATTTATTAACATATCAAAATAAGTGAAAAGTTCGATTGATATTAAGAAGTTAATTTTAAAAATATAATAATTGACATTAATATATTTTGAGATAATACTATCGGAAGAAATCGTTGCTGACAATAGAGGAATTACAAAATTTCCAACAAGTATTACCAGTTAGTTAGATTTTCTTTATATGAAATAAATTATAGGCGTTTTTATGTTGACGATTTTTCATTTACGAAATTATTGAAAATTTATAGTTTGTCATTGTAAATAATTGACAACACTGATTAACACCCATACGATTTATAATAATGAATTAAAAAAAACCATCTAAATATTTTAAACATTACCTAAAATAATATAAAGTTCAACAAAACTATTTATACACTTAACCAAATAATTGTTATTTTTAACATGTTAACAATTTATGTAAACAAATATATTTTTGAAACCATTAACAAAAACCAGTCATTATTTATTTTTTTAAAAATTATTTTCTATTTTTTTTTTCTTTTCAGCTGATATGAATCTTCTACAATTAACAACATTTTTAGTTATTTTACAAAACTACAAGTGATTTCTTTCATTTATTTATTCTTCTTGAAACTTGAGAATTGTTTTTCTCTTTAAAATTTTTCACACTGCCTACTTTAGCTAAAATTTTCCCACGATGTATAAGTTACTGGTTGGCTTAAAGAGTTATTTAAAATGGCAGGATATACAAATTGATAATACAATATTTCGTTTGCATAATTCCTTTACGACAGTCCTGTTATTGACGTGCAGTTTAATAATTACGGCTACACAATATGTCGGCCAACCTATAAGTTGTATAGTTAATGGTATACCCACACATGTGGTGAATACGTTTTGTTGGATTCATAGTACATTTACTATGCCCGATGCGTTTCGGAGACAGGTGAGTTAACAATTTTTTTTTTTTAGTTTTAAGAAGGACCAATTAAATGGGATTTTTGGATTCACCTCTGAATCTTAGGTGGCAAAATGGCTTTTTGTACAGCTTTCAAAAATTATTTGCGATTAAAGTTTTAATGTTGATACACACTTCCCTTATTTAACGCGGTTTATTCTTTGATAAAAGGCTTTGTAGATATTAAGTTCTACTTTGTGTAAAATTCTGGACATTTTAACGCTAAATCCAAGTAAAACCTCGTTAATAAAAGGGAAAAGGCCGCGTTATAGGAGAAAAGCCAAGAAGACTTTAGCTTCTGGAGAAGCAAAATTCAACATTTTTACTAAAAGCTTGGTCTTTTACGTCTGTGTCAATTTTTTCATTTTGGAAGCAGATACATGCTGTTGCGTCCAATGTCGATTCCATCTTCTAAATTTAAATTCTTCTTGAAAAAGGTATCTATTTGCACACAGCGTTAGAACAAAGTTGCGTATTACGAAGTTTGGTCGTATATTTATAATATACAATAAATCGCTATACGACTTAAGAAAGCGCGATAATTGTGATAATCTTGAAGTGTATCTATATTACATCCTCTCAAAGTCACCGTGTCGTGTGCAGTTACATCGGAAAAGTTGACTGGACCTTATTTATTCGAAGGAGCTGACGGTAACGCTATTACGGCAAACGGCGTCTGATAAAGAGCCACACTCACAATATTATTTCGTTAAAAACAGCTTAAAATACATTTTGTTGTTTATTTTCAATCATTGTTTAATAATCGACAAAAGTAGCAAAAGCAATCAAAAGTCGTTTAAAATAATCATCAGTTTTTAACTGACAAAAGTTGGAAAAAACTACTTTTGTGGCTTGTTTTTTCAAATAAAATTTTTTTTGTATGTAATTACAAAACACAACACACACAGATGTATATATTTTTATTGGCTTTGTGTGTATGTATATTTGAATAATTTCTTGTAATTTTTATTAAAATAATATTGTATATATACAAACTATTTTGGTAAAAAAGAAACAAAAAAGAATTATATTAATTTAAATTTTTAGAAACAGAAAACATAAAATTTTACATTTAACATTTAACAGAAAATATCAACTTGTACTGAATGTCTGTAAATTTTTATAGCTTGTTTTTTGAATGACTGATTCAAATAGTTAAAAAATATATTTCTATGAATTTCAATTGATTCTTCATTTAAAAACAAACTTTACGTATTACTTTTTAAATAAACTACAATCGGTAACGGAAAATATATTATGAGTGCATGCTTACTGAATTTTTCTTACCCCAAGATGACGATCTGGATTTAGTGGACATTTGTTTCCACAATTAATGGAAACAAAATTTATAAGTGCAATAAAACACAAATTATTTAGGAAATTATTGTCATTTCTTTTTATTATGATAATATGGTATGGTTCAAATATCGGCCAAATAGCCGCCGCAACCTCGGCACACCTCCATCCGATGGTCCAAATTTTCGATGACGCTGAGCTATAATTAAGGTTCTATGCCGTTAATGTGCCGAATTATCTCATCCTTTAGATCTTGAATTGTTGCTGGCTTATCGACGTACACCTTTTCTTTCAAATAACCCCAAAGAAAGAAGTCCAACGGTGTCAAATCACATGATCTTGGCGGCCAATTGACATCGCCACCACGTGAGATAACACGGCCATTGAATTTGTCGCGCAAAAGAGCCATTGTTTCGTTAGCAGTGTGACAAGTGGCACCGTCCTGTTGAAACCATCTCACGATAGCGAACACCATTCACAGTAACTGCCTGACCGGCCTCATTTTAAAAAAAAAATACGGCCCGATGATGCCGCCAGCCCATAAACCGTACCAAATAGTCACTTTTTGTGGGTGCATTGGTTTTTCGACAATCACTCTTGGATTATCATTCGCCCAAATGCGGCAATTCTGCTTATTGACGAATCCACTGAGGGGAAAATGTGCCTCATCACTGAAGATGATTTTCTTCGAAAATTTATCATCCACTGTTGCCATTTCTTGCCACCATTCTGACCATTGACGACGTTTGGAATGGTCAAGAGGCTTTAGTTCTTTAGTCAATTGCACCTTATAAGCGTGTAAATTCAACTCCTTATGCATATTGTTCATCAACGACGTGCGTGAGAGGTGCAATTGTTGGGCACGACGAAGAGTTGAGGTGGACGGCTCTTCAGCCACACTATCGCGAACAGCAGCAATATTTTCTGCAGTACGAGCATGCACTGGCGTTTTCACATCTCCTACAGACCCGGTTTCTAAAATTTTTGCACGTTTGCACAATATTTGATTTGAACGCCTATTTCCATAATAAGCCTGAATAACTTTAACGCGTTGCTGTGTATCTTTCCATGGTTCAAATTGAGTTAGTCTGCAATTGAGAAATGTGAAATGAAATGCAGAAAAAAACTTGACGTTAAGGTGTGGTTCACATTCAACATCGGCCCTTAAAATTTAATATGATGGTTTTTAACACATCCTGTTTATTTGGTTTTTTATCTCCCTGCTAGAAAAGAAGTGAGAAGCTGGACAGTGTCTGCATCTCCTAATCTCTGGTGCGATGTTTTTAACTGCTATTTTTTAAGCGTTCATTTTTAGTCGGTTCAGTTTACTTCCTACACTGTAAACAGGTCCCGTCTGGTTAAAGTGATAGCTAACCAACATATTCAATTAACCTCTTCGCTGAGGTGCTCACACAGTTGTGATTCGACCAAAGAGCACAGGTCGCGTAACACTTTGGTCTTTAAGTGTATAAGATTTTGTCTGTATCCTCTAAATACTAACTGTCTAATAATTTGTTTTAGAATTCATCTCATAACGGGGAACTAAAGCAAAAGTGGTTACTGATCAACGGTATTTTAAATTATTGTTTTCATCACTTAAGAAATATGTAAGTTGCAGCTCATTGAGGTATATTTCTGCTGTATAACTATTTTGGGCGCCCAACTCAGATGTTAAATGCAATATTTTTAAATAGTAAAAATAAAAAAATCCCACGTCAGGAATAAAAGTGAGACTTTAAAATGTGCACATAATATTAGTTTACAAAATAATTAAATTTTTCTGCAAACTACTAATTGGTTGGCAAAAAATTCGGTTGACACAATGAAACTGTTTTCTCTGTGCAGTTGACCTTAAAAATCACATGTTTTTTTTTAATTTTGAGATTTTCGTCTGAAGTGGTTTCACTAATTTTTTATTATTTTTCGGCCCAAGAACAGCCAACGTGTTTAATTAATATTCACCTTTTTTTATTTTAAGCTATTAGCCCACATTTTTAAGAAAAAATCAAGGTATACATTAAAAAAATTCATGGGTAAACTTCGAAGTTTTGTCAAATGGGGTTTAACAAAATTTAAAAATGGTTTTCAAATATCTTCGAGAACTTTGAATTCGTTTCTCTTGGATAGATTTTTACAGTACCTCTCTTTGGATACACAATTTGCATATAAATGAAACCAGTATAAAAAAAACCCAGCTTTTAGCGCAAAAAATTTGAGATTTTTTTTAAATACATATAAATTTATCAACCTTTTTCTATAGAAATCCGAATATGATAGAAGTCCGTTGTTGTCCCAGTAGTGTATCTTCCTTATTATTGAACCCTCTATAATTATAATTCCAAATATATTAGTTTTCAACGAAAAACTCCTAAATGATTATCAATTCAATAAGAATTGCTGCCTATTCAACAATATAAACAAAGCACACGGTACCATATCCAGTTACCAATTCTGCGAATGGTTTTTGTTTTCAATGTTCTGTGCTGTCCCATTTATATTTGTAGAAAGAATGGAGTGTATAAAAATAAAGCGAAACGGTAAAGATTCTTACATATAAAAAAAAACTTGCAAGAATACAAAATAAATACGCAAAAACACTTCAGTAGAGTTTCCCAAACTTTGTACTCGTACATCCCCATTTGAAATATAATTAAAACCAGATAACGCCTAACATATTGCAGAGGAAGAAATAAAAGAAGCCAAGAAAATACGGGGCGTTTACAGTTGTCTGCGCATAAATTAATTTTTTTCCAAAAGGAATTCCTTGCTGTTGTCTTTTGTTTTTTGTACGGGTATACAGTTTTTATTTTAAAATTTTTATATTTCATAAAATCTACTTCTTATGAGTTATTTGCACGCTACATGCAAATGCAATCACTTTACTTACTGGACAATAGGTTTAAATTCAAGTAAATTTTAATTACATTGATCATACGAGCTTTTTTTTTAATTTTTTAACATAAACGGATTTTCATGTGCAGTATTTCTGTTGGAATTTGTATTTATTCATCCTACCTTTGGATGGTGATATCTGAGTAGAAATACAATTTTAAACCATTCAAATTTATAATGTCGCTTAAAATTTAAAATCGATTATGTTTTTGTATAGCTAACATAAAACCTGTAGTATAACTAATAATTTAGTTATATGTAACTGTTTAAAAGCAATCAAATGCATTCAAAATAACTACTAATATTGAAAATATAACGGAATTTACTAAAAATAACTATTTTTTTGCGGTTGTAGTTTGATTATCAAAAATAACAACTATAAACCGTCTTATAGTTGTTTGTAACTATAATTACAGTTATGAACAGCAACTAACTACTACACAAATAACTGGCATGTATTAATTGTGTTAAAAAGAAACTAAGCTTACTGTGTTGTTTTAAATACTTTTATTTTAAAATAAAACATGTTTTCTTTATTACATTTTCGATGTAAAGCCATATGCTGAAAAATTATAAACACCGGATCTCTATAATTATGGGACTGCAAAAAAAAAATTAAACTTTTCTACAAGAGTTTTCCATAGGAAAAATCTCAATGAATAAAGAATATTTTCATTAAGTTTTTATGAAAAAGTCGAAGAAATATAACGATTGTTCAGTAAATTTTTATAATAAAAATTAACAAAAAGAAAACGAGAATTATTTTCTATTAAACAACTCAAAACTATAATGCAAGGTGCATTTTTTATTTATTTATTTTATTTTTTTTTTGAATAATTGATTTACGGAGTTTTAAATATCTTTATAGAAAAAATAATTAAAATTACCTAAAAGTAATGAATAACTATGATACAGTAATGAATAACAATGGTACAGTAACTGGTTTTGTTAAAGTAATTTTTTAATTCGCTTCCACAATTATAGAATAATTCCACACATTTTGATAACTATCCGAGTAAAAAATTGATCTGGTGCAACATTTAATCATATCCAATTTGACGTTCTTTTATGTCTGCTATAATATCTAGCTTATTTGATCCGAAAAATGACAGATCGAATGAGATTCAGCAATATTTTTGTGGATTTAGAAGGATCTAAATTGGCCCGAAAAATCAATTAGATCTAGCAATATATTTAAGGATTTAGAACGATCTTAATTAATCCGAGAAATGAAAATTAATATCATAAATTCTTATTTTTTCTTTAAATTTTCTAAAAAAAAATTTTTGTTTTTTTCCTTATTTTTTAAGGTTGGTCGTGAAGTAGCACATCCTGGTATTGCAAATGATTTTGATGATGAAGATGCTAAAAAATATTATACCTACTATCAGTGGGTTTGTTTTGTGCTCTTTTTTCAGGTAAGTTTTAAAAAATTTTTTAAAATATTTTTCTAATTTGTCTGCAAACATAAAATAAAGCAAAACTAAATTAAAACTGCTTTAATTTTCGGTGTTGCACTAGTGCTGGAAAAAATCAAAGCATTTAAACAAAACAGGATAGTTTTGAGAATAAAAAAAACTAATACAGTGCAAGAAAATAAGAAATATTAAATGTTTCCGGTTGCGACCCATCAGTGCTAATTGGCCAATATTTTAGGCCAACCAATTTTACGTTTAGAGGGTGAAAACGGGTGTTCAAAAACGTTCGAAACCCTTTTATTATTAATTATAAACCTATCGTTTACTTAGAATAGCCATTTTGTGCTCCAGTTTCAACATATAAATTTGAGACTGGGTAGATGATTGGGTGGCTCAAATATATTTTTCTCGCCTAAATTATATACAAATTTCATTAAAACTAGGCTAAGCTACAATGCATAACTTTGCTGTTATTACGGGAAATTCTGCTAATATGAGCCCAGCGGTATTTTTTGCTAATCTTAGCAACACATGTCTGCTGACGTGTAGTATAAGTAGCCGCTACTAAATTTAAGTAGACTTAAAGTGGAATTTAAAATCCGTTTGCTAAAATCAGCAAAAAAAATTGCTAAATACTACTAATATTAGTACAAAGTTTTAGATTTATTTTTTTTATCGAGCATCAAAAATTTTAATTACATTTTTTAAAAGATGTTTTATACAAAATGAAAAAAAAAATCAAAGGCTTAAAAATCTTAAAAATTCTTAAAACACAAACGAATTTATCATTTTGTTTTAATTTGGTAATTTCTGTTTTGAAAAATATTTTAGTCAATATTTTTTTTTTCTTTTAAGGTGAAATTTAAATTGTTGTTAGGGCTGATTTTTAGAAATAAAAAAACTTTTTAGTGCTATTTTAAGTGGATGTCCTATTTTTAGACATGAGTCGGTATCTTTACTTCCGATCCCTTTTTTTTAATCCTATGTAACATTTTAGGGCAATTTAAGTTTGTATGTATAAGTTTAAATTATTAGAAAACACATTTCCATCAATATCGACTTTTTTAAAATTAGTAATTTTTTTTGCTAATTTTAGCAAATCGGTTTTCAAAAATTTGTAAAATGATTTCTGAAATTAGCAACGAAAATTTGTAGATATTCTGTAAATACTCTGTAATTTGTAAATAGTAAATAGCAAAAAGATTTGCTAAATAATAATTTTTTTACTAAAAATCAGTACAAAAAAAGTAAATTGGGATTGAAAACTGTTTACAAATTTTTCTACTAACTTTTTTTTCTGAGTGAAGTTACCCTGTGGGAAAGCAGTCATTTGAAATTTGAGCACCTCTCCCGTGATCAGTGAAAACATGACGGTCTGGAAGTATCTTCCCATGAAGAAACCATTCCCGAAACTAGTTAAACCTGGACAGAACCAGGACATACCAGTGAAGTGGTACAAATATGCTCGAGGGAGTCAATTCGTCTAAATTGAGTATTATATTATTTTATTAGAATATTAGGCGTATAGTTAAAAAAAATAGGGGGTTTAGAACAGATGGCGTATCTTCTACAAATGGTTTCTGACTTTTAATACTTATTGGACATATCGGAGGATTAACATCTTTCATTCGTTCTCAATAAGTCATTGAACGAAAGAGTGTAAACAACAGTTTTTTTTTTGCTTGGAAAATGTCGAATTTTATGCCAACAAATCATCATCTGATGGAAGTTTTGCTTTACTTTTACAATTTAAAAAAAAAGTGCAGCTAAATATGTTCCATTGATTTCAAGGTGCGAGATGTGGTTTGTGCGGTTCACAAGTGGTAATTTTGGATACGGAAGACAAACCAGCCCAGTAGTGGAATTCCGTAACTTGTTAACTACAAACATTGTCAAAATTCGATAATTAACACTAAAATTCGTTAAAAGTTATTATCTAACTTTTTTCTACCGATTTTTATAGTTCAAAAAATCGTTACCTATAGATTTTTTTTTTTAATTTAAGTTTATAATTTTTGTCGTTACTTTGTAAAATTTCAAAGCAAATAAATTTCAAGTTAACAACTATTGTCGGTATCTCTTGTCAATAATTTAAAAAAATACAGAATAACTTTTTCGGTAACTCAACCGACAATTATTGTTAGTTAACAAAATCGGTAGAATTGCACTACAGGTCAGCCAAGAAAGTTCGAAGATGAAGAATTGGAGGCATTATTCTATAAACTCAAGAAAAACTTGTAAAATCATTAGGAGTCACTCAAACAGCAATTTAAAACATTTGCAAGCAGCAGAATTCATCTAAAATCAGGGAAATTGGATACCACACGAGTTGAAGCCGGGAGACGTTGAAAAACGATTTTGCATCAAATCATTATTGATAATGAAAAATAGATTCATTATGACAACCCGTATCGTATGTGAACCCGGCCAGCCAGCCAAATCAGAGCCAAGATAATGCTGTGCATTTGGTGGGACCAGAAGGATCCCATCTATTCTGAGCTGCTGAAATCATTGAAACAGGGTATCCGAAATTGACTTGATTTATATTTCATATGTTGTCCGAAAGATAGGTAAAGGTCATAACGATGACCAATACTTTGAATAAATTGTTATTGTTTCATAATAAACGTCAATTTTTAAATTAATTGTTAAATTTAATTAATAAGAGGGAAATATTTGCACGTAAAATTAAATAAATTTCGTAAATTTTATTAAATTTATGAAATTTTGTATACTAAAAAGCATTTCGGTGACATGTTTTTTGAAGAAGTTTTGCAACACGTTCTATTGCGTTAGTTCTGTGACAGGTTAGTTTTTTTTACGATAGACCAACACTGAGGTGATGCCTTTTACTAATGCAGTGCATTGTGTTGGAAAAGACCTCTGTGATTCGTGGTTTATAAATATGTGATTTGGCAAATAATAAATAATGCTGTACTCCAATCGGACAATTTTTTTGTAACAAGTGGGGTACCCAGTGGGTACCCTAATTTGAGTACGCTGAATTCAGTGGAGTTGTTTTCGAAAAATTTGAGATGGAAAATTGTGGCTTCAGGTACCTAAATGTTAAATATAAATCAATAAAATATAAAACATCTTATTGATCACCATGCATCCTAACGAATATAATTAAAATCTTTACAAATTTTAATTTCTTTTAAAAATAAAAAATTATATAAATCGCTTAAAAATGGTGTTAGCCAATTATTTTTTTAACTGGTTAACCATACAGTTTAAGAAAAATGAATATGGAATCTAAGTATAAAACATATATTTACTGAAATATTTAAAAGTCAATTTAAATACTAATTAATTTAATTTAATTATTGTTTAACAACAATTTTTTTAACCAACCGTTAAATATCACATTTTGGATTAATTATTTTAGCGGTGTATTATACAATTTCGTTTAAAATGAGCTTAAGATCTTTATTATAGAAGATTATAATTTTTATTTATTTATTATATAAAAAAAATTCGCCTGAAAAAGTCTCCCAATGTAATGACGATATATTGGAATAAATAAATAATTATAATACATTTTTTTATAAAAAAAGATCTTAAGCTTATTTGATGAAAATATAAATCAAGAAAATCCAATAAAATTATATACAATTTTGTCTGTATGCATTATTTAACTCACTCTACATAATATTACTATGTTATTAAACAAAAAAACTACATATTTAAAACAATATGGTTATAAAAAAAACAATTTCATATATGATGCAATTTTTTTTTAAATGCGTGATTTTTTTTTTAAGGTAAATAAAAAATGAAACTTTACTGAAATAATCACTAATGCATAAACATTTTTCACACGTTTTACTATTATTCCATTTTTTTACAGTTGAATTGTTTAAACAATATTTTAATTGAATTTCCATAAAAAAAAAAATTGTATATTCAATTTAGAAGAAACGTGTTTCATAGTTGATTTTATTATGCTATTTTTAAAAAGGACATAAGTGATGAGTATAAATGATCTTTGATCATTTATAATGTTCAATCATGTTTTCATGTAAAGATCACAGTGTTTTATATGTCAACTAGCGCGCTATGTTGTAAGTGTAGAAAAATGTTGCTCGGGATTACCAGGAGAGTCCTCAGATGAAACACCCCGAGAAAAGATTATTTGCAATTCGATCAAAACCATTATCATTTATTTGTAAGAACTTTATTTTATTTGGAATAACCTACAATCCAAAAAGTGAAAAGAACTAAAAAAGAATACAATTATCCAATTATGGGTATTTCCAATCAACTTTATGAAAAAAATTCGTTTAGAAATTGTGTACAGTAGAAGCAACCATTTATTTAGTGAATTTACTGGAAAATTAGTACAATCTATCAAATTTATTAATATATTCGATATTCAAAAGTGATAACTACAAATACGGTTATCCTGATCAATTATATCATTAAATTAGAATTTCAGTTGACCCAACCGAATTGTGGATTGTATTGATTATAGAAGCCGCTAAAGATTGGTATTTGTAAACAAATTTTCTGCTATATTTATTTTCGTAAAAAAATATTTAAATTCAAGATTAGTTATTCAAATTTATAAGTGTTTGTGGTCTAGCGGGTAGAGAGTTAGCCTAGTACTCCTAATTTGCGAGTTCAAATCCCGGTAAAGGCAAACATTTTAAAGTATTTTTTTTTAATTAAAATAAAATATTCAAATGTTAAAATAACAAATATATCAAAGAAAATTAAATTAAATTGTGTTGCAGTAAGCAACGCTGTGAACTGTGAATCTGAACGCTCAGGTTCGATACCGGAAAAATATACAAAAAAATAAAATACATTTTAATGTACAACTGACATAACTTAAATATAACACACACAACTTAAAATATAATTTAATATGAAAAATGTTTTCGTAACCGCCAGAATTCGATTGGCAACAAATTTGGTGGCCACAACTGATACTGTTTTCTGGGTGAATGGGTCTTTTGAAATAAAAGCTTCGCAGATGCGAATGTTTATTAGAAATTTATGCAAAAAATAATTAATTGAGAATGTTATTATTTTGAAGTAGCTTAAGGCTGATAAAATGGAAAAAATCAAATCTTAAAAATTGCGTAACTTTTATACAGAATTGAAATATTTTTTTAAATCATAAAACTATGCACAGCCCTCTACGTTGATAGTGGGCTCCATGTTACAGGGAAGACTTTTCTCTTTTTTACAACTTTATTTAGGAATTTTCAAAGAGCAACCCCTACATGCAATATTTAATTTCATTCCGTCTTAGTTGATGTCTATATCAGAGGAGGAACCTTCATACCAAATTTCAACTTCTTTGTTTCAGCTACAGCTGATGTTTACTACAGAAGAGAAACATTCCTACCCCAGCGGCTTAGGCAGGCCGTTAAGGGGGAAACTTTTCATACTTTGAACCCCATTTTACCACGACCCCATACTTCAGGGAATGTATATTTTAAATTTCAGGTTTCTAGCCAAAGGAAATTTGATGAGAATTTCCCCTTTTTTTACCTTCCCTTAGGCTTTTCCAAAAATCCTGTCTTAGTTGATGGCTACACCGGAGAAAGAACCTTCATAATAAATTTGCTAGTATATATTTTAGTTTGTAGATATTTTAGTAATAAAATAATGTTTACTACTTTTTAAAAGCTGTATTACAATTATTTAGGTAAAAGATAAATAGCAATTGATTCATTACAAATGTTTAAAAAATGCATTTAACTTCCACCATATGTTGTTTTCATCTAATTTTTTTTAACATTATATGTCGTATTCCTATTTCCTATGATGAGATTGGATAATCATAAAAAATTTAAGTTTCCCTGAAAATGTTTCCTTTCAAATATATATCACCACATTTGTAAGTCGTATATTTTGTACTAAAAATTTATTGTACTACCACAACACCGTCCGATAAAAAAAAAAAGAAAAAAAGTCGTTAGACATGAACCGGACTTCAAACGTCATAAGCTAGAGAGCAAATGGAGTAAAACTGCATTTTCGGTTTTTCATTTCGTTATCCTGTTTCCTTTTAAAAGGATCTTAAAGTTTTAAAACAACGATATTGATGTCAGATGAAAGAGGAGAAAGTAAGCAATTAAATAAATATGTGTAGAGTGAGCAAATATGTTTAATACCTTTTGTTTTAAATCATTGTATCTGATAGTGCCCCCAAAATTAAATAAAAGGACACAAAACAAATATTACTTTAGCGAAAATTTTGGAATCCCTCGCATAGTTTGCAAGGTAAACATCTTCAAATCCTTTTGTTTTAAAACAATGACCGATGGTAAATTGTGGCCAAAATTAATTTTTTTATTTTAGTTTTGCTTAAATTTGTATGGCAAATGAAAGGTTATACTTCAAAAAAATAATTGGAGTTACTAACTTTAAGTTTTATGATTATGAGCTAAATATAAAAATTTTCTTACATTAATTTTTAACTTACAAAAATAAATGTTGGTACTTTGAAAACAAAAAGAGGTTTGACATTGTTTATCAATTTTTTTTTTTGCCCACAAAGCTACTTTTCGAAAAAATTAAGATTAATACTAAGTACGACGTGTGCTTTTTGGGATTGTTTTTAGTGCATTTGTTAAATTTGCTTGATGTTTTAAGGGGTCTTTTTCAAAAACAAGAAAAGTCAATTTGACCAGCTTTGAAAAGCGGCGGAAATTTCTTAAGAATCCTTAGAAGTTGAATCTCTTTACTATTTGATACTACTACGTGCCCCAAGTTTTGGCTGCCTTTTTTCGCCATTTTATTAATTATAAGGAATTGAAATTATGTCTTGTACTACAAAAACTAAAAGTAAAAAATTTTAAAAAAACCTAAATTTTTTTTACTCGGGTAACAAATATAATATAATAAAAATTTTAATTAAAAAATATTTTACCTAATAAATTTTTTTACTTTATTTTTTTTTTTTATCAGAAATGTCATTAAACACTTAACATAGATACCAAATTTTAATAACATATGTTGATAAATCAAAAAGTTATGGGATTTTGGCCATAATTTACCACTGTGCATAAAAGTGCTTCCAAAATTCAATAAAAATGGACAAAAAGCATATTAAATTTTATCCAAAGTATCGAATAAGTTTTTAAATGTTTTGCTAACATGTGTAATACATTATCAGTGACTCCATAAATACTTGCTTTAAATTAGAAGAGTCTAAAAATAACTTCATATTTCTTAATAAAATTTATTAAATTTTAAAAATTAAATTATCTTAATTATATTTTTTTATATAAAAAGTATAAAATTTTGAATTTTAACATATTTTACGACAAGACCGGCGTACCTTAAAAAAACGTGATTTTTGTGCTACTGATGCAGAGATATGTGTCACACCATAAACTAAGAAGGTATTTTTAGATGACGTTTTTCTTCAGACGAACGAAAATACAATAACAAAATGCATTCGTCTAGTGACGCACGTCTATTGGAAATCCCATATAAAACATATCAAAAAATGGTATTTATATCTCTTTGTCGTACTGAGGGTTTTGTACCGTACTCAGTATGCAGTTAGGCTAAATTAAAAACTTTAAATGCATTTATCTCGGAATCATTCTTTTAAATAATGCCGGTCTTTTCGCAAATGAGCCATTAAATTTTTAGACAAATTGTAAAGACAAAATTAAGTAATAAACTAATTTGTAATATTGCTAAAACAAATACACGGAATCATCAAGCCATGCTGTTCAGCGTGCTTGATCGTCTGTCTATTGGGCGCTTATAAAAATGAATGGCCGCTCCCCAATTATATCAAATTTATTTGAACTATTCGAATCATAGAAATAATATTGGTCGGCCGTGATATCCAAGGCATTTTTGGCAGCTACTAACGAAGTTTCAATGTCTTTTGTTTGGTAAGTAGGCTTGTGTTGTTGTAATATTTTAGCGGGGTTTTCTTGATTTGGTCTATCTAATGCAACCTTCGGTGGATATTTTAAAAATATGTCGTAGTAGTCTTCAGCTGCATGTCCATTAGTATCGAAATCTTGTGCATCAGTTAATATTTCCGATTGCTCTTGTACATTTTGTAAATTTTTCATAATTTCATCGGCGTCTAATTTTAATTCTTTGTCTGATAAACGATTAGCTGGTAGTGAATTGCCAAATTCATAACTACTACAATTATCACACATACCCCGAAGAGTATGTTGCGTAGACCAATTTTGTGTTAATTGATGCTCGCCTTCTTCAGCTGTACAAGTGGCATTGTTTGTTTGTGTAGGGCGTAAGGGATTATATTGTACTCTCACACCATTATTATTAAAAGTCGAACAACTAGATGTAGGTTGCAGCCAGGTTAAATGGTCAGATGCCTTAACAGTTGCTTTAAGAGTTGCCTTAAGAGTTGCAGTTTCTGCACATGACTCAAGATGAATGTGAAAGGTAAAAGGTACTTTGGAGGCCTTGTCAGCTAAATTTTGTTCTTGTTTCTTTAGGGTCCGTTGATTAAAAATACTATCGCATACATCGTTACGAAACATATCCCACAAAGCTATATGTTTGATAGTACACCGGCATTTTTCATCAGGCTCTGTATTCTGTCCATACGCTGGAGCTTCCCAAATGGCTCTCGATATGAACACTGTCCTTTTAATGAGTTCAAATTTTTTATTACCCATTAGGTTGCTGGTTGTGGTATCGGTTAGTGATTTCATTTTTGGAGGAAATGCAGTAATATCTTTCCACCATTTTTCATTTTGATACGGACGAGATTGTAAATTAGCACCAGTATTTTTATTATTGACATCTGATGATTTCTTTGGATCATGAAAATCATTTACATCATCAATTTTGGCTACTAAATCTGGAATCTAGAAAAAAAGAAGGCCGTTATTAAATATTGTTTAATATTTTAGAGATTATTACTCGATAGTTGCAATGAATGTACTATACTCGTCGAGTACCGTTGAAAATATAGAAAATAAATTGCTTTGTGTTAGAAATTGGTGTACTCTGCAATGTGTGAACCGATTTTGTTTCTGTGAATAACACGGTTTTTTTTTGAATATACGGTCTAAGTATGTGCATTGGTTCATAAGTTGTAGTGTATATCCTGTATTGCGTATATGCAAATTGGAAGGAAAAATAAATGAAATGATATGCGGAAAGAGTGAAATCGATACACTAAACAGGGTAAAGAAATATAATGAAATTTGGTGTGTAAAATCTGTTTGAAAGGCAAAAAAAAAATAAAATATAATATGTGATTTTGGACTTAAGGTAAAGCAATATTCTAACTAATAGTATATGAAAATACAGAAAGTCTAAAGAAAACTATTCTTGTGTTTTTAATACAAAAATGAGAAAAAAAATTCCTTCTCGACATATTTCGATATTTAAAAAATATCGGCGGATCCAACCTTTGCTTTTGGTGTGGGACAATTTTTAGTTTTTACACTAACAGTTTTATTTTTTGTAAAACTAAACATATGTATCTTAAATATATATTTATAATTTTTTCTTATTTAGTTCGAAATTAGAAAACGTCTGAGAAGATGTCTACGTCAAATTTCAACTTCCTAGCACTAGTGGTTTTGGCAGGCCGTCAAGGAGAAGGATTTTTCCCTTTTTTTCACCTCCTTGTAGGTTTTTCCAAAAATTTCGTCTTACCTGATGTCTAAGTCGTAGAAGGAACCTTTTTAAAAAATGTGAAGTCCCTAGCTAGAAAGGTTTGGGGAGGACGTCAGTGGGAGACTTTTCGCCTTTTTGCCGCTTCCGTTAGGTATTTCAAAAATCCCGTTCGACTTGATATTTACGCCGTCGGTGAAACCTATATACCAAATTTCAACTTCTTAGGTTTGGTTTTTTGGCAAAAATTTCCCCAGCTTCAATGGTTTTTGAAAGCTGTCAAGGGGAAGAACTTCCACTTCATACCCAATTTCACCTTCCGAGCTCCAGTGGTTTTTTCAAGCCGTCAAGGGAAAGAATTTCCCCTTTTTACTTTTCCAAGCTTTTCCAAAAATCCCGTCTAAACTATTGTCTATACTAGAGAAAGATCCTTCATAATAAATTTAAACTTACTAACGCCAGCGTTTACTGTAGGGTGCTAAGGACTTACCCTTTTAGAAAATGCAGCTTTGTGGTTCAGCAGCTTTGTGGTCCCTGGCTAAAATTCAAAAATAAAACCCGATCAATTAGTTAGCCCATTCTTCAAGTAACACATATTTTAAATTTTAGTTTTCTAGCTAAATCGGTATGGGCAGGCCGTGAAGGGGGATACGTTTTACGATTTTGCCACACCATGTAGGAATTTCTAAAAAAATCCGACTGTCTCCAGGGGGAGAATTCTATACTTTTTTTGCACGTAGCCGTAATTTTTTCCAAAAATCTCGTCTTATCTGATGTCTACACCGGAGAAGAAACTTTCATAAAAAATTTCAACTTCCTAGCTCCAGTTTTTTGCCCTTTGAACCCCCAGCTTTGATCATGTCTCTTGCAAAAATTCTGAAATGTAGCCCATTCTACAGGTAACAATATATAAAATATCAGGTTTCTAGCTAAATTGGTGTGGGCAAGCTGTTAAGGGGGAGACTTTTCCCCTTTTTCTCCTCCTCGTCTTAGCGGATGTCTACGCTGGAGGGAGAACCTACATACCGAATTTCAGCTTCCCACCCCCTGCGGTTTTGGCTGGGCGATATTGAATGATTGAGTCAGTCAGTAACGTTATTCCTTTATATATAGAGAAATTTTTATGTTTTTGAAACTTTTAAAAAATCTTAAATTTCTTCTTTTTTCCTCGTGTTTCACAAACTGGTTCAAGTCAGTGTGTCTTTTTTATTTTTTTGTTCGTTTGCTTTCTGTTTTCAGACTATTTAAAGTAATTTTTTTTTGTCTACACGAGTTTTCAAAAGTGATCTTATTTCACTGCACGAGTAGTTAAATTTCCAAAATGATCATGTTGAGTTTTAAATTTTTTTCTTATTTATTCAAATGTTGTTTTCTGTTCATATTTATGTTGTTAAATTAAGATACACACAGAAAAAATATTTTAAAATCAAGTTAAAAAAACTTTAAATTGAAACAGCTTTGAAATCAAACAAAGTTTGTTGTCTTTTAAATTCAACTATGTTTTTTTATTTTTAAATTGCAACAACAAAATATAAAATGTTAACATTTTAATTTAAATACGAAAAGTTTAATAAGACTAATACTTTTAGGAAAATAAAATGTTAATTCAAATATAATTGAATACGTATTTTATCTAACTATGATTTTTTCTCTGTGTATAGAAAAAATACACAGTTTCTCAATTCCATTTCAATTGACTTTAATTAAGATCTTAATATACATTTACAATGTATCGCTTTTATTTCTTTTTAAGTCATGATAATTTTTCGTGTAGATTTTGCTTTAAGAAAATTTAAAATAATCAACCTAACAGTGGGCTTAAGCAAAGATTCGAAAAATAATAATTTTTTCAAGAAAACTAAAATTTATATTAAATTTACTGTTTGCAAATTTAATATTAAATAGAAACAGCCTTTGAAAGCAAACTAAGTTTGTTTTTTTTTTTAATTTAAATTTGTTTTCAAAATGTGAAAACAATATCCAAAATGTTAACATATTAACATATTACTTTAATAAGACTCATATTATCAATTTAAAAATGTTCGCGAAAAATTAAAACTTAATTTAAATATGTTATAATAAATGGTTTGTGTTTTTTCTCTGTGTTTAATATCTGTAATTAGTTCTAAGAACATGTCGTTTATACCAGAAATCTCTGAACCATCTACTTATAATAATCCATGCAAAACAACAAAAACTCCTATTTTCTTTAAATATTTTCCTTTATTTTACAAAATTTGTTGTTATTTTTATATATGTTTATATTTTTATGCATAGATTATTATCAGTGTTGTAATAAAACAAGTAAAAAAGACTTTAATTCGACTATACTGAATCAGAGAACTGCAAAATCAACTTTTTTCTTGATTTAATCATACACAAAAATTTTTGCTCACATTTAATAATTCAACAAAATTCACTGTAGAATAAAAACAAGCATCATGTTACTGAACGCGTAATTGTAATCAGTGTGAATCATCTGTCGACTAAGTTTTATGCAAATGTAATCACTCAACAAAAAGTAAGCGTTGAATAAATCAGAAAAAACAACAAACAACGCGTATAAGTGTAATCATAATCAAAACAAAATATAAACACATTTCATAAATGTACATTAGGGTGAGATTTAAATCCACATTTTTAGGATTTTTATTAGTAATACAATACTAAAAATATTCTTCTTTGTGAAAAAAAAAATATTTTTTTGGAAAAAAAATTTAGGTCGATATCTCAGGCTTGCCTAATCCGGAAAAATTTAAATATTGTCTTAATTTTTTTTCATTTATTTTGATTGGAAAATTAGGCAATACTTAACTTTTACCGGATTGGGAGAGCCTGAGATATCGACCTAAATTAAAAAAAAATCACAAAGAACAATATTTTTGGTATTACTAATAAAAATTCTAAAAAACGGATTTATGAAATGTGTTTCTACAAAACCACCCCCTTTTTATAGATAAGAAACTATTTTCTTTTAATTATGAATACACACATACGCGTTATTTATTTATTATTCTACATCAAAATAATTATTGTTGACTCGAACGAACAAGAACAAAATCAATGGTATAAAAACGACCGATGATTATAAATCAGTGACAACAATTTGCACGTCGTTTGATAGATTTAAAATTATCAACAATTATGTGTGTTTAACATTTGAACGCAAACACATATTTATTCTTGTGTTGATTGCGTATGCCACCAATGCCCTAAAAATAATGTTTTCCCTGTTTTTCATACAAATATTGTAAAAAGCTTTAGAAGTTAATTTATGGAGGTGAAAAAATTTATTTGAGGTGAAAAACTTTTTTGGATTTGAAAACAAATTTTGTGGTTGGAAAATAATTTTGAGATAAAAAATATTATTTGAGATGAAAAAAATGTTTTGTGTTGAAAAAAAATTTTTGAGTTGAATATAAAATATTATTCAATTCTAAGGGACTTGTTAAAAAAAGAATATATTTTACGTGCCAGTCGCTACAATGGAATAGTACTAAAATACATCCCATTTGTATGGAAAATTTACGGGTCCCTTTACATTTTCACTCATAACTTTTTAACTGCAGGACCGACTTTGCTCAGTTTCAATACCAAACTGCTAGGAAGGATGTACATTAATCTAGATAAAAATAAGCGCCTCCGTTTGCGTCTTCGTGCCGTGATAGCCATTTCAACGGACAGAAAGACAGACGGACATCGCTATATCGGCTTAAAATTGCGTAACGATCATGAAAATATATAAACCAATGTTTCGGAATAACAAACTGATATATACCACCATATATGGTGGAGGGTATAAAAACTTATTTCTTAAAATTTGCATTTCTCTATAACGACCATTTTCTGATGGGTTTTCTCTTAATACCCTCCACCATATATGTAACATGTTTAAATATAGGTCTAAGACACCATAAAGTATATATATTCTTGATACTTATGCGATTTTAAGACGATTTAGCGATGTCCGCCTGTCAGTCTATCCGTCTGTCTATTGAAATGGTTATCACGGTGCAAAGACGCAAGAGTGGGTGCTAATTTTTATATAAATGATAATCCTCCTGAGCAGTTTGGTATGGAAAATGAGCAAAATCGATGTAGCGGTTCAAAAGTTATGAGCGAAATTGTGATGGTACCTCTAAATATTCCATACAAATGGGTTGCATTTTAGTACAATTTCATAGTAGTTACTTCAAGTAAAATATTTTTTTTTATTTTCCCACCAGTCGCTTAGAATTAAGTATTATTATATATATACCTCAAATATTTTTTACCTCAAACAAATTTATCGCGACAAAACTTTTTTTTAACCACAAAAAATTTTTTTCACCTCTAACAATTTTTTTTGTTTATTGTTGCTTTTGAGACATATTTTTTAAGGCATTGGTGGAGGGTATTAAAAGATTCGACACAGCCGAATTTATTAAGCCTTTTTTACTTGTTGTTATTGTTTCCAATAGCACAATACATCAAGTAGTATACCCCTTAGGAACAATCTAATTATATTATTAAAATTAAAGCAAATATTAAAATGTATTAATAAATTAAAAAATTTAATCCGTCGATAGTATGTTATTTTTGTAGTTAAATAATTTAAAAATTCACTTTTCCACTTAATTCTTCAATTCACTATACCATTTCTTTTGCTAATTTTTACGGGTAATAACAAAACTGATGACTCAAAGACGTGATAACAATTTATGATGAATATTAGAAATATAAAATATACAATAAAACATTAAGCAAGATACAGCGACGGAGAATAGAATAAGTTGCGTTTATTTTCTAATTTTATACTTCTGGACTTTATTATTATAGATTTAAATAACACTAGCACTGAAAAACTAAAGAAAGGTACAAAAATTTGTACAGGCTTAAAAAGTTTTGTTTTTATAATTTTGCCAACCGTTCGAAGTAGGCGCGTCTTTTAATGTAAAATATGCAATATTAATCGGCTTTCTACTAACCCCATCTATACAAACTTTATATCGTTGGAAGGCATATAAAATTATCTTGAGTGCATCATTATTTTCCATTTTCCATAAACAGTTATTATTTTTTAATAAATAGTTAACAACACTACCTTGTAGTCTAGACTGGCGATAAATATGTTGACATAAATTGCAGCAAATCTCAAAATTATAAAATCTCTCGTACATTTATATCTCGCAATATTTATATGTCAGCAGTAATTATTGCAAGATAAAATGTCGAACTAGTTGTCATTTTCCTTTGACAATTTTAAAAAAGACGCCACAAATAAAAAAAATAGAAAAATTATAGAAAAGCAACAAAAAATTATTAAATTTAAAAGAATTAAATAAATTTTAACAAACTATAAGGAAAAAATAAAAAAAAACATAACAACTTTTTTGCTTTACAGGAAAAAAGCTAGTAGAAAAATTTGTAAACGGTTTTCAATCCCACTTTACTATTTCTGTACTGATTTTTAGTAAAAAAAATATTATTTAGCAAATCATTTTGCTATTTACATTTTACAAATTACAGAGCTTTTACAGAATATTTACAAATATTTGTTGCTAATTTCACAAGTCATTTTACAACTTTTTAAAACCGATTTGCTAAAATTAACCAAAAAATTTACTTATTTAAAAAACTTAAATTGCCTTAAAATGTTACATAGATTTAAAAAGAGATCGGAAGTGAATATACCGAGCCATGTCTGAAAATTGGACATCCACTTAAAATAGCACTAAAAAGTTTTTTTAGTTATTAAAATTAGCCCTAAAAACAATTAAAATTTTACCTTAAAAGTAAAAAAAAATAACTAAAATATTTTTCAAAACACAAATCACCAAATAAAACCAAAAGGAGTAATTCGTTTATGTTTTAATAATTTTTACGATGTTTAAGCCTTTAATTTTGTTTCTAATTTTGTATAAAATATTTTTAGAAAAAATAAATAAAATAAAAAAAATTTGATGCTCGATGAAAACAAATTAATTTAAAATTTTGTACTAATATTTAGTAATTTTTTTGCTGATTTTAGCAAACAGATTTTAAATTCCACTTTACAAAAAGTATACTAAAATTTAGTAGCGGCTACTAATTTTTCTACTAATTTCATTGTACTACACGTCACGTGCTAAGATTAGCAAAAAAGATCGCTGGGCTCAAATTAGCAAAATTTCCCGTAATAACAGCAAAATTTTCAGTTGCCATTACAGACTTAACATAAATAAGTGTTCTCCACCCTTAATATAAGCCCGGCAATTAGCAATTTTGTGCCGTTATTCTGCCGACGCATTTTACTTATTACTAAGATTATTTTTTCTAATAAAATTTGAAAGGGCATGGGATACCACGAAAAAGCAAAACTGTAATTTTGTATTAAAATATCAGAGCAATTGAATTATTTTAACTTGCTAGAAAAACAAAAAAATAAAGTTTTATGTTTAAGGCGCTGTACTGGATAATTTAGCAATCAATTAAAAAGGTAGTTAACATATCGTTTAAGACAATTTAATAAGCTTTTCAATAATATGCAGCTTGTATAGACCCGATCCGCAGTTTAACACTTATTTTGCCCCTTTAAAATAATGGTCACAAGGCAAAATTATATAAAAACTCAACTGATTCTATTGTATTGTCCGTCACTGTATAAGAAACATAAAAAATTAACGGAACTCTTTAATAAAACTTCATTCAACTTTTTTTTCTACAAATCACGATTTAATGTTTTAGGCACGAAGTTAAACATTTAATTTTAATTGGGATCATTAACAAGACACGTGAAATTTTTAAAACATTTTCAAATAAAGATCAATGGCCGTCAACACAGTTTCTATCAGCGTTGCCGTAAGGCAACGTAAGCCTTAGTCAGACACAGAATTAACGTAAGAGGCTGAAACGAAATCTCAAAATTTTTTATAATGAAAAAAATTTCGTTTCTTGCCAAAACAAGGCTTAAGTCAATTGTAGTTGGGCCTTTAGTTTTACGTAAGTAAACACTCAAAAAAAGTTTGTCAGTTACTATAAGACGTTTGTGTAGTCATCAGTATCTGTTGTTTAAAACAGTATTTACACAGAGAGAAAAATTATAATATCATATTATAATAATGTTTAGTATAAATCTTATTAAAGTAAATATGATGAAAGTTAAAATAAAAATGTTTGCATTAAAATCAATACATTTTAGATTTTATTTTCGCTTTTTAAAACTAAGTAATAATATATTTAAATTAAAAATAATATAAACTCAAAACTGTTTCTATTTAATTTTAATATTGTTTCTGCTTGATTAGATACACTTTATCCAACGATTCCCTAATGTTGTTAAAACCTCCGCAAAGTATGACTCATTTGACTCGAATATCTTTCCGTCGAGCCATTTATTAAAATTTTGAAACAGGGGAAAAGTCGCTAGCATCCAAATCTGGTGATTAAGGCGGATGCAACAATAATTAGAACCTCAACTCGTGTATTTTTTTTTCCCACACAAGCGTATACTCGAGCATAATCCAGATCACTTTTTTTGCCTAACGGGTGTGTTGTTTTCTTAATTTCTTCGCTTAATTGTCCCAATAATGATGTGTGATATTCTCCATTTATTTTATTTCGCTTTTTCAAACAAAAAAACAAACAAAAAATTAGAATTTAAAAAATTCATTTATTTGGATTAATAAACAAATTTTACTTAAAACTAGGTCAAAATTTCTAAATTATAGAAAAAAATTACTATTGAGAACTAAATGTTTATTAGAAAATATATAACAATTTCCTCGTAATTAGTTTCCTTGGTTTTAAGAAAAATTAATTTTTATTTAAGTTTATTAGATAATTTTTTTTTACTAAAAACTAGAACTTAACTCCCAAAAACTATGAAAAGATTTTCTAACATCAAGTTAAATAGCACTTCTTTTAAGTGAAAATTATCTTAAAATTTATAAAGAAAAAATTTTCTAATAAATATGAAACTGTTTCTATGGTTAAGGTAATATATATTTTATTATATATTTTAAAGTACTTTACATTTATTGTGTAACTATTTTCCCACTTTCGGAGGACTACCGCTTTGTGAGGACACTGCTTTTAACAAGCTTTTTGCTATATAACTTTAAATTAAAATGATTTACACTAAACTCATGTATGTAAAATTTAAATTAAATTTCAATAGCAAAAATGCCAGATCCTTTTCGTAGTTAATTAATCTCCTTGAGAGAACTACAAAAAGGGACGCCCTAAGTGACACACAGCATCTGTGGCTAAGGGACACTGGGGGTCCTTTGTCTTCTTAAATTAACTATATTAAGAAAATTGTTGCAAAAATACAAAATACTACACACACATTTCTTTTCATTATTGGTAAATGGAAAAATTATTCGAAATTTTTTACCTTAAGTTCAATATTTAAGACTGTTAAGATTAGAGATGGGCACGTGAGCGATTTGTAACTCACGCTCACACGCACGAACAAAAAATTACAATCACGCACGATAATTTTATTGAATAGATACTTTAATTTATTTCCTGATATAATATTTTTTTCTTTAACTAGTTTGTTTTTAATTTATTGTTTTTTTGTTTTAATATTGAAAATAAGTTACGTTTTTCCACAAAAACTAAATTTTTCCCAAATTTTTTAATTTATCTGAAGAAATTTTTAAAAGAAAATCCTACATCTAAATTTATTATTTCCCAAAAATTAGAAAGCTTTTACTTGAAAAAAAAAATAATATTTTAGTAAAATTTTTAAAACTTATCTGAACTAAGTTACATGAAAATTATCCCTAGAAATAATTTATCAGTTTCTAAAATCAAATAAATTTTTAAAACTACCTTTTTTAATTGTCTAAACAAATTTTTAAAACAACAATCTTTAAAATTAGAAAGTGGTAAACTTAAAAAATAAATTTAGAAATGACATTCTAAAGTTCAGTTAATTTGACTACTCGCGAAAAAAAATGAGCACTCAAGTACTTTTTTATTTTTAATTACATATTTTTTGAAATAAATGGGAGTAAATTATGTTCTAACTTTTTTTTATATTTTAATATGCAGATTTCTTAAAACTAGGATTTTTTCTAAAATTGATAAATTTTTATTTAATATACTTTTTTCCTAAAACCAAGAAATATAACATAGGAAAGTTACGAACTACTTTTTAGTATTAAAATATTTCGTTTTTTCTCAAACTGAGGAAATTTTATTCTTTTTAATAATTTTTAAGTTAAATTGAGGAAGATTAGTAAACTATTTTAAAGTAAATTTTTAATTAATTTTTAGTTCATGTCTTTTGTTTTTTTTTTGAGTGTACATATACTTTTTAGCAGTTATTTGCAAGAGAAGCAACACTCAGGAAATTATTCCTACTAATTAATGTGTTGCTTTCTTTGGAAAAAGGGGATAGAGGTGATATGAAAGGTGGTAAAAGATTGCTTCAAATATGGCAACACTGATTCTAACGACAAACCTGTTTTTAAGGGCAAAACATCACACTTAATCCATTTGTTAAAAGATAATTTTGCAGTTAAGCTTTTTATATTTTGATTTTTTGTAATTTATTGCTTTTTAACCTACGTATTTTGAAAAATATTAATTGTCTTCATATTTTTTTTTATTCATCTTCCAGGCCATTGCTTGCTATACACCGAAATTTTTATGGGAACATTTTGAAGGTGGCCTTATGCGTATGATTGTCATGGGTCTTAACATCACCATTTGTACACGAGAAGAAAAAGAGGCTAAACGCGATGCCCTGTTAGACTATCTAACGAAACACGTTAAACGCCATAAGATGTATGCCATTCGATATTGGTTATGCGAAGTGCTCTGCGTGTTCAATATCATAATTCAAATGTATTTAATGAATCGATTCTTTGATGGTGAATTTATGTCATATGGTACCAGAATTATGGAATTATCGGATGTGCCACAGGAACAAAGAATAGATCCTATGGTTTATATATTCCCACGTGTTACCAAATGTATATTTCATAAATATGGTGCTTCCGGATCACTCCAGAAACATGATTCCTTATGTATTCTGCCATTGAATATTGTCAATGAAAAGACTTATGTATTTATATGGTTTTGGTATTGGATATTATTGGCATTATTGGTGGGACTTATGGTATTCCGGTAAGTTTAATAAAACTTTTATTTGAACTATTATGTTTAAATTTATATTAAATATTATTTTCTTTCTTTTTTTCAGTGCCTTTATGTTATTTATGCCCAAGTTCCGTCCACGTTTGTTACATGCTCGCAATCGTATGATTAGTTTGGAAACGTGCCGCGTATTATCACAAAAATTAGATATTGGTGATTGGTGGCTGATTTATATGTTGGGTCGCAATTTAGATCCAGCCATTTATAAAGAAGTTATGACAGAATTTTCTAAAGAAATTGATCCATCTAGATATAATCGAACCAAGTGATTTCTCTCTATATTTTTTTAGTTTTTTTTTGGGGAAATATAAAAAAACAACAATGACGACAGCTGCTAAATAATTTCGTATAATATATTTTTTTATTTTTGAATAAATACGTAGTAGTACTGTGATTAAGTTAATTATCATTTATATTCTTTTTTCTTTTTAAAGGTTTATACAATAAGTTTATTTTAAAAACTGAAATTTATGCTGCTATTCTATATCTTCTAACTCGTATAAGTTATGATCACAACTCATTTATTATAATATGTAATAATAATAATAATAATTAAAAAATTGTCATTCTCTAAGTACTAGTTCTTAAGTTAAAATCAACGAAAAAAAATTTAGTTCGTCTTTTAAAAAATAATAAATCAAAATGTTCGCTTTGTATTTTTTAGAATGCTTTTGTTTTTAAATTTAAGAGTCTTAGTAAAAAAGAAAGTTTTGTATAATATCAAAAAATTAAAAAGCATTTATATATATGAATTATTTTTATAATGCAATTTTGTTGCACCACTTTATATACTAAAGTACAATAAAATTTTAAGTTATTTGAATAAAAAAACTAAAAAATAAAAAAAATTTATTTAATTAAAAAAAAAAATTATATGCAATTAATTGTAGTAGAAAACGTCTTACAACGGCAAACAGTTTGGCCCACTATTTTGTTTTTCAATTATTACTTGCTACTCTGAGTTTACAGACAAATTAAAAAAAATAAATCGTGATACAATAAGGACTAGAAAATTTATTTGGCATTAATAATCTTTTTATTTTCCTATTTTATCAACCAAAAATGTAATACTGGATACATAGTTCAACCTTTAAGGCGTAAGGCTGTCAATATCACTGATTTCATAATTAATAATTTGAAAAATTAAATATCGTCTTATTGTCATATCGTGTTTCGTCATATCGTAATTTTACACATTTTTTGTGTAATTTTACAAAAAAAAATTGTGTTTTTACACATATTTTGTGTAATTTTTCACAGTATGTGATTTTAGCGTCATGGTCATATATATTTTACACAATATATATATATATATATATATATATATATATATATATATATATATATATATATATATATATATATATATATATATATGCATTTCATATATATATATGCATTGCCCATACTTTGAAGACATCTGTATATATATGCATTTCATATATATATTATATATATAATATATATATATATATATATATATATATATATATATATATATATATGTATTTATAAATATTTAGCAGTACATACATCTCTAGGATATCTTGAGGTTTAGTATGGATTTTGCATTGAAATGCATTAAAATTTCCATAATCGATCCTCCATAATCATCATTTTCTCAGGAACTAAGAGGAATTTCGCAGCGAAAAGTAGTTTTATTTGATGCCCTAAGTATTACCTTTCGTTTGAGTATAATATTGAGTGAAACAAAAATTTTCCATTTTTTGGCAAAAAAGACAGTGTATACATCTTCCTTTCTTGCAAAAAATCGAAAAAAAATTTTTTACTCAATATTATATATTATTATACTCAAATGAAAGGGAATTCAAAGAGCTATTTAGCAATACATAAATCTCTGGGAAATTTTGAGATTTAGTATGGATTTTGCATTGAAATTCATTAAAATTTCCATAATCGATCCTCCATAATCATCATTTTCTCAGGAACTAAGAGGAATTTCGCAGCGAAAAGTAGTTTTATTTGATGCCCTTAGTATTACCTTTCGTTTGAGTATAATATTGAGTGAAACAAAAATTTTCCATTTCTTGGCAAAAAAACACAGTGTATACATCATCCTTTTTTGCAAAAAATCGAAAAAATTTTTTTCACTCAATATTATACATTATTATACTCAAATGAAAAGGAATTCAAAGAGCTATTTAGCAATACATAAATCTCTGAAAATTTTGAGATTTAGTATGGATTTTGCATTGAAATGCATTATAATTTCCATAATCGACCCTCCATAATCATCATTTTCTCAGGAATTATTACATCATCCTTTTTTGCAAAAAATCGATAAATTTTTTTTCACTTAATATTATACATTATTATACTCAAATGAAAGGGAATTCAAAGAGCTATTTAGCAATACATATATCTCTAGGATATCTTGAGGTTTAGTATGGATTTTGCATTGAAATGCATTAAAATTTCCATAATCGATCCTCCATAATCATCATTTTCTCAGGAACTAAGAGGAATTTCGCAGCGAAAAGTAGTTTTATTTGATGCCCTTAGTATTACCTTTCGTTTGAGTATAATATTGAGTGAAACAAAAATTTTCCAATTTTTGGCAAAAAAGACATCCTTTTTTGCAAAAAATCGAAAAAATTTTGTTCACTCAATATTATACATTATTATACTCAAATGAAGGAGAATTTAAAGAGCTATTTAGCAGTACATAAATATCTGGCAAATTTTGAGATTTAGTATGGATTTTGCATTGAAATGCATTATAATTTCCATAATCGATCCTCCATAATCATCATTTTCTCAGGAACTAAGAGGAATTTCGCAGCTAAAAGTAGTTTTATTTGATGCCCTTAGTATTACCTTTCGTTTGAGTATGATATTGAGTGAAACAAAAATTTTCCATTTTTTGGCAAAAAAGACAGTGTATATATACATCATCCTTTTTTGCAAAAAATCGAAAAACTTTTTCATCCTTTTTTGCAAAAAATCGAAAAAAAATTTTTTACTCAATATTATATATTATTATACTCAAATGAAAGGGAATTTAAAGAGCTATTTAGCAGTACATAAATCTCTGGGAAATTTTGAGATTTAGTATGGATTTTGCTTTGAAATGCATTAAAATTTCCATAATCGATCCTCCATAATCATCATTTTCTCAGGAACTAAGAGGAATTTCGCAGCGAAAAGTAGTTTTATTTGATGCCCTTAGTATAACCTTTCGTTTGAGTATAATATTGAGTGAAACAAAAATTTTCCATTTTTTGGCAAAAAAGACAGTGTATATATACATCATCCTTTTTTGCAAAAAATCGAAAAACTTTTTTTCACTCAATATTATACATTATTATACTCAAATGAAAGGGAATTCCAAGAGCTATTTAGCAATACATAAATCTCTGGGAAATTTTGAGATTTAGTATGGATTTTGCATTGAAATTCATTAAAATTTCCATAATCGATCCTCCATAATCATCATTTTCTCAGGAACTAAGAGGAATTTCGCAGCGAAAAGTAGTTTTATTTGATACCCTTAGTATTACCTTTCGTTTGAGTATAATATTGAGTGAAACAAAAATTTTCCATTTTTTGGCAAAAAAGACAGTGTATATATACATCATCCTTTTTTGCAAAAAATCGAAAAAATTTTTTTCACTCAATATTATACATTATTATACTCAAATGAAAGGGAATTCAAAGAGCTATTTAGCAATACATAAATCTCTGGGAAATTTTGAGATTTAGTATGGATTTTGCATTGAAATTCATTAAAATTTCCATAATCGATCCTCCATAATCATCATTTTCTCAGGAACTAAGAGGAATTTCGCAGCGAAAAGTAGTTTTATTTGATGCCCTTAGTATTACCTTTCGTTTGAGTATAATATTGAGTGAAACAAAAATTTTCCATTTTTTGGCAAAAAAGACAGTGTATACATCATCCTTTTTGCAAAAAATCGAAAAAAATTTTTTTACTCAATATTATATATTATTATACTCAAATGAAAAGGAATTTAAAGAGCTATTTAGCAGTACATAAATCTCTGGGAAATTTTGAGATTTAGTATGGATTTTGCTTTGAAATGCATTAAAATTTCCATAATCGGTCCTCCATAATCATCATTTTCTCAGGAACTAAGAGGAATTTCGCAGCGAAAAGTAGTTTTATTTGATGCCCTTAGTATTACCTTTCGTTTGAGTATAATATTGAGTGAAACAAAAATTTTCCATTTTTTGGCAAAAAAGACAGTGTATACATCATCCTTTTTTGCAAAAAATCGAAAAAAATTTTTTTACTCAATATTATATATTATTATACTCAAATGAAAGGGAATTTAAAGAGCTATTTAGCAGTACATAAATCTCTGGGAAATTTTGAGATTTAGTATGGATTTTGCTTTGAAATGCATTAAAATTTCCATAATCGGTCCTCCATAATCATCATTTTCTCAGGAACTAAGAGGAATTTCGCAGCGAAAAGTAGTTTTATTTGATGCCCTGAGTATTACCTTTCGTTTGAGTATAATATTGAGTGAAACAAAAATTTACCATTTTTTGGCAAAAAAGACAGTGTATATATACATAATCCTTTTTTGCAAAAAAATCGAAAAAAATTTTTTTACTCAATATTATATATTATTATACTCAAATGAAAGGGAATTTAAAGAGCTATTTAGCAGTACATAAATCTCTGGGAAATTTTGAGATTTAGTATGGATTTTGCATTGAAATTCATTAAAATTTCCATAATCGATCCTCCATAATCATCATTTTCTCAGGAACTAAGAGGAATTTCGCAGCGGAAAGTAGTTTTATTTTATGCCCTTAGTATTACCTTTCGTTTGAGTATAATATTGAGTGAAACAAAAATTTTCCATTTTTTGGCAAAAAAGACAGTGTATACATCATCCTTTTTTGCAAAAAATCGAAAAAATTTTTTTCACTCAATATTATACATTATTATACTCAAATGGAAGGGAATTCAAAGAGCTATTTAGCAATACATAAATCTCTGGGAAATTTTGAGATTTAGTATGGATTTTGCTTTGAAATGCATTAAAATTTCCATAATCGGTCCTCCATAATCATCATTTTCTCAGGAACTAAGAGGAATTTCGCAGCGAAAAGTAGTTTTATTTGATGCCCTTAGTATTACCTTTCGTTTGAGTACAATATTGAGTGAAACAAAAATTTTCCATTTTTTGGCAAAAAAGACAGTGTATACATCATCCTTTTTTGCAAAAAATCGAAAAAATTTTTTTCACTCAATATTATACATTATTATACTCAAATGGAAGGGAATTCAAAGAGCTAGTTAGCAGTACATAAATCTCTGGGAAATTTTGAGATTTAGTATGGATTTTGCATTGAAATTCATTAAAATTTCCATAATCGATCCTCCATAATCATCATTTTCTCAGGAACTAAGAGGAATTTCGCAGCGAAAAGTAGTTTTATTTGATGCCCTTAGTATTACCTTTCGTTTGAGTATAATATTGAGTGAAACAAAAATTTTCCATTTTTTGGCAAAAAAGACAGTGTATACATCATCCTTTTTTGCAAAAAATCGAAAAAAATTTTTTTACTCAATATTATATATTATTATACTCAAATGAAAGGGAATTTAAAGAGCTATTTAGCAGTACATAAATCTCTGGGAAATTTTGAGATTTAGTATGGATTTTGCTTTGAAATGCATTAAAATTTCCATAATCGATCCTCCATAATCATCATTTTCTCAGGAACTAAGAGGAATTTCGCAGCGAAAAGTAGTTTTATTTGATGCCCTTAGTATTACCTTTCGTTTGAGTATAATATTGAGTGAAACAAAAATTTTCCATTTTTTGGCAAAAAAGACAGTGTATATATACATCATCCTTTTTTGCAAAAAATCGAAAAAATTTTTTTCACTCAATATTATACATTATTATACTCAAATGAAAGGGAATTCCAAGAGCTATTTAGCAATACATAAATCTCTGGGAAATTTTGAGATTTAGTATGGATTTTGCATTGAAATTCATTAAAATTTCCATAATCGATCCTCCATAATCATCATTTTCTCAGGAACTAAGAGGAATTTCGCAGCGAAAAGTAGTTTTATTTTATGCCCTTAGTATTACCTTTCGTTTGAGTATAATATTGAGTGAAACAAAAATTTTCCATTTTTTGGCAAAAAAGACAGTGTATACATCATCCTTTTTTGCAAAAAATCGAAAAAATTTTTTTCACTCAATATTATACATTATTATACTCAAATGGAAGGGAATTCAAAGAGCTATTTAGCAATACATAAATCTCTGGAAAATTTTGAGATTTAGTATGGATTTTGCATTGAAATTCATTAAAATTTCCATAATCGATCCTCCATAATCATCATTTTCTCAGGAACTAAGAGGAATTTCGCAGCGAAAAGTAGTTTTATTTGATGCCCTTAGTATTACCTTTCGTTTGAGTATAATATTGAGTGAAACAAAAATTTTCCATTTTTTGGCAAAAAAGACAGTGTATACATCATCCTTTTTTGCAAAATCAAATTTTGAGATTTAGTATGGATTTTGCTTTGAAATGCATTAAAATTTCCATAATCGATCCTCCATAATCATCATTTTCTCAGGAACTAAGAGGAATTTCGCAGCGAAAAGTAGTTTTATTTGATGCCCTTAGTATTACCTTTCGTTTGAGTATAATATTGAGTGAAACAAAAATTTTCCATTTTTTGGCAAAAAAGACAGTGTATACATCATCCTTTTTGCAAAAAATCGAAAAAAAATTTTTTACTCAATATTATATATTATTATACTCAAATGAAAGGGAATTTAAAGAGCTATTTAGCAGTACATAAATCTCTGGGAAATTTTGAGATTTAGTATGGATTTTGCTTTGAAATGCATTAAAATTTCCATAATCGGTCCTCCATAATCATCATTTTCTCAGGAACTAAGAGGAATTTCGCAGCGAAAAGTAGTTTTATTTGATGCCCTTAGTATTACCTTTCGTTTGAGTATAATATTGAGTGAAACAAAAATTTTCCATTTTTTGGCAAAAAAGACAGTGTATACATCATCCTTTTTTGCAAAAAATCGAAAAAAATTTTTTTACTCAATATTATATATTATTATACTCAAATGAAAGGGAATTTAAAGAGCTATTTAGCAGTACATAAATCTCTGGGAAATTTTGAGATTTAGTATGGATTTTGCTTTGAAATGCATTAAAATTTCCATAATCGGTCCTCCATAATCATCATTTTCTCAGGAACTAAGAGGAATTTCGCAGCGAAAAGTAGTTTTATTTGATGCCCTTAGTATTACCTTTCGTTTGAGTATAATATTGAGTGAAACAAAAATTTTCCATTTTTTGGCAAAAAAGACAGTGTATATATACATAATCCTTTTTTGCAAAAAAATCGAAAAAAATTTTTTTACTCAATATTATATATTATTATACTCAAATGAAAGGGAATTTAAAGAGCTATTTAGCAGTACATAAATCTCTGGGAAATTTTGAGATTTAGTATGGATTTTGCATTGAAATTCATTAAAATTTCCATAATCGATCCTCCATAATCATCATTTTCTCAGGAACTAAGAGGAATTTCGCAGCGAAAAGTAGTTTTATTTGATGCCCTTAGTATTACCTTTCGTTTGAGTATAATATTGAGTGAAACAAAAATTTTCCATTTTTTGGCAAAAAAGACAGTGTATACATCATCCTTTTTTGCAAAATCAAATTTTGAGATTTAGTATGGATTTTGCTTTGAAATGCATTTTGCTTTGAAATGCATTAAAATTTCCATAATCGATCCTCCATAATCATAATTTTCTCAGGAACTAAGAGGAATTTCGCAGCGAAAAGTAGTTTTATTTGATGCCCTTAGTATTACCTTTCGTTTGAGTATAATATTGAGTGAAACAAAAATTTTCCATTTTTTGGCAAAAAAGACAGTGTATACATCATCCTTTTTGCAAAAAATCGAAAAAAATTTTTTTACTCAATATTATATATTATTATACTCAAATGAAAGGGAATTTAAAGAGCTATTTAGCAGTACATAAATCTCTGGGAAATTTTGAGATTTAGTATGGATTTTGCTTTGAAATGCATTAAAATTTCCATAATCGGTCCTCCATAATCATCATTTTCTCAGGAACTAAGAGGAATTTCGCAGCGAAAAGTAGTTTTATTTGATGCCCTTAGTATTACCTTTCGTTTGAGTATAATATTGAGTGAAACAAAAATTTTCCATTTTTTGGCAAAAAAGACAGTGTATACATCATCCTTTTTTGCAAAAAATCGAAAAAAATATTTTTACTCAATATTATATATTATTATACTCAAATGAAAGGGAATTTAAAGAGCTATTTAGCAGTACATAAATCTCTGGGAAATTTTGAGATTTAGTATGGATTTTGCTTTGAAATGCATTAAAATTTCCATAATCGATCCTCCATAATCATCATTTTCTCAGGAACTAAGAGGAATTTCGCAGCGAAAAGTAGTTTTATTTGATGCCCTTAGTATTACCTTTCGTTTGAGTATAATATTGAGTGAAACAAAAATTTTCCATTTTTTGGCAAATAAGACAGTGTATACATCATCCTTTTTTGCAAAAAATCGAAAAAATTTTTTTCACTCAATATTATACATTAATATACTCAAATGAAAGGGAATTCAAAGAGCTATTTAGCAATACATAAATCTCTGGGAAATTTTGAGATTTAGTATGGATTTTGCATTGAAATTCATTAAAATTTCCATAATCGATCCTCCATAATCATCATTTTCTCAGGAACTAAGAGGAATTTCGCAGCGAAAAGTAGTTTTATTTTATGCCCTTAGTATTACCTTTCGTTTGAGTATAATATTGAGTGAAACAAAAATTTTCCATTTTTTGGCAAAAAAGACAGTGTATACATCATCCTTTTTTGCAAAAAATCGAAAAAATTTTTTTCACTCAATATTATACATTATTATACTCAAATGGAAGGGAATTCAAAGAGCTATTTAGCAATACATAAATCTCTGGGAAATTTTGAGATTTAGTATGGATTTTGCATTGAAATTCATTAAAATTTCCATAATCGATCCTCCATAATCATCATTTTCTCAGGAACTAAGAGGAATTTCGCAGCGAAAAGTAGTTTTATTTGATGCCCTTAGTATTACCTTTCGTTTGAGTATAATATTGAGTGAAACAAAAATTTTCCATTTTTTGGCAAAAAAGACAGTGTATACATCATCCTTTTTTGCAAAATCAAATTTTGAGATTTAGTATGGATTTTGCTTTGAAATGCATTTTGCTTTGAAATGCATTAAAATTTCCATAATCGATCCTCCATAATCATCATTTTCTCAGGAACTAAGAGGAATTTCGCAGCGAAAAGTAGTTTTATTTGATGCCCTTAGTATTACCTTTCGTTTGAGTATAATATTGAGTGAAACAAAAATTTTCCATTTTTTTTGGCAAAAAAGACAGTGTATACATCATCCTTTTTTGCAAAAAATCGAAAAAAAATTTTTCACTCAATATTATACATTATTATACTCAAATGAAAGGGAATTTAAAGAGCTATTTAGCAGTATATAAATCTCTGGGAAATCTTGAGATTTAGTATGGATTTTGCTTTGAAATGCATTAAAATTTCCAAAATCGATCCTCCATAATCATCATTTTGAGTGAAACAAAAATTTTCCATTTTTTTGGCAAAAAAGACAGTGTATACATCATACTTTTTTGAAAAAAATCGAAAAAAATTTTTTCACTCAATATTATACATTATTATACTCAAATGAAAGGGAATTCCAAGAGCTATTTAGAAATACATAAATCTCTGGGAAATTTTGAGATTTAGTATGGATTTTGCTTTGAAATGCATTAAAATTTCCATAATCGATCCTCCATAATCATCATTTTCTCAGGAACTAAGAGGAATTTCGCAGCGAAAAGTAGTTTTATTTGATGCCCTTAGTATTACCTTTCGTTTGAGTATAATATTGAGTGAAACAAAAATTTTCCATTTTTTGGCAAAAAAGACAGTGTATACATCATCCTTTTTTGCAAAAAATCGAAAAAAATTTTTTCACTCAATATTATACATTATTATACTCAAATGAAAGGGAATTCAAAGAGCTATTTAGCAATACATAAATCTCTGGGAAATTTTGAGATTTAGTATGGATTTTGCATTGAAATTCATTAAAATTTCCATAATCGATCCTCCATAATCATCATTTTCTCAGGAACTAAGAGGAATTTCGCAGCGAAAAGTAGTTTTATTTGATGCCCTTAGTATTACCTTTCGTTTGAGTATAATATTGAGTGAAACAAAAATTTTCCATTTTTTGGCAAAAAAGACAGTGTATACATCATCCTTTTTTGCAAAAAATCGAAAGAAATTTTTTCACTCAATATTATACATTATTATACTCAAATGAAAGGGAATTCAAAGAGCTATTTAGCAATACATAAATCTCTGGGAAATTTTGAGATTTAGTATGGATTTTGCATTGAAATTCATTAAAATTTCCATAATCGATCCTCCATAATCATCATTTTCTCAGGAACTAAGAGGAATTTCGCAGCGAAAAGTAGTTTTATTGATGCCCTTAGTATTACCTTTCGTTTGAGTATAATATTGAGTGAAACAAAAATTTTCCATTTTTTGGCAAAAAAGACAGTGTATATATACATAATCCTTTTTTGCAAAAAAATCGAAAAAAATTTTTTTACTCAATATTATATATTATTATACTCAAATGAAAGGGAATTTAAAGAGCTATTTAGCAGTACATAAATCTCTGGGAAATTTTGAAATTTAGTATGGATTTTGCTTTGAAATGCATTAAAATTTCGATAATCGATCCTCCATAATCATCATTTTCTCAGGAACTAAGAGGAATTTCGCAGCGAAAAGTAGTTTTATTTGATGCCCTTAGTATTACCTTTCGTTTGAGTATAATATTGAGTGAAACAAAAATTTTCCATTTTTTGGCAAAAAAGACAGTGTATACATCATCCTTTTTTGCAAAAAATCGAAAAAATTTTTTTCACTCAATATTATACATTATTATACTCAAATGAAAGGGAATTCCAAGAGCTATTTAGCAATACATAAATCTCTGGGAAATTTTGAGATTTAGTATGGATTTTGCATTGAAATTCATTTAAATTTCCATAATCGATCCTCCATAATCATCATTTTCTCAGGAACTAAGAGGACTTTCGCAGCGAAAAGTAGTTTTATTTGATGCCCTTAGTATTACCTTTCGTTTGAGTATAATATTGAGTGAAACAAAAATTTTCCATTTTTTGGCAAAAAAGACAGTGTATACATCATCCTTTTTTGCAAAAAATCGAAAAAAATTTTTTTACTCAATATTATATATTATTATACTCAAATAAAAGGGAATTTAAAGAGCTATTTAGAAATACATAAATCTCTGGGAAATTTTGAGATTTAGTATGGATTTTGCTTTGAAATGCATTAAAATTTCCATAATCGATCCTCCATAATCATCATTTTGAGTGAAACAAAAATTTTCCATTTTTTTGGCAAAAAAGACAGTGTATACATCATACTTTTTTGCAAAAAATCGAAAAAATTTTTTTCACTCAATATTATACATTATTATACTCAAATGAAAGGGAATTCCAAGAGCTATTTAGAAATACATAAATCTCTGGGAAATTTTGAGATTTAGTATGGATTTTGCTTTGAAATGCATTAAAATTTCCATAATCGATCCTCCATAATCATCATTTTCTCAGGAACTAAGAGGAATTTCGCAGCGAAAAGTAGTTTTATTTGATGCCCTTAGTATTACCTTTCGTTTGAGTATAATATTGAGTGAAACAAAAATTTTCCATTTTTTGGCAAAAAAGACAGTGTATATATACATAATCCTTTTTTGCAAAAAAATCGAAAAAAATTTTTTTACTCAATATTATATATTATTATACTCAAATGAAAGGGAATTTAAAGAGCTATTTAGCAGTACATAAATCTCTGGGAAATTTTGAGATTTAGTATGGATTTTGCTTTGAAATGCATTAAAATTTCCATAATCGATCCTCCATAATCATCATTTTCTCAGGAACTAAAAGGAATTTCGCAGCGAAAAGTAGTTTTATTTGATGCCCTTAGTATTACCTTTCGTTTGAGTATAATATTGAGTGAAACAAAAATTTTCCATTTTTGGCAAAAAAGACAGTGTATATATACATCATCCTTTTTTGCAAAAAATCGAAAAAATTTTTTTCACTCAATATTATACATTATTATACTCAAATGAAAGGGAATTCCAAGAGCTGTATATATATATATATATATATATATATATATATATATATATATATATATATATATATATATATATATATATATATATATATATATATATATATATATATATATGTGCACAGCACATGCTGCGGGGACGGTTTTTCGTTCCACAAGTTACTATGAAGACATTTTGTTACTTTAGGGACTGTCCTTAAACTTTTTGTTATTCTACTGTTTACATTGAAGACATTTTACTGGATTCAGCGCATATTATAGGGACTTTTTTCGCTGTATATACAGATGTCTTCAAAGTATGCGCAATGAATATATATATATATATATATATATATATATATATATATATATATATATATATATATGTGTGCACGGCGCATGTTGCGGGGTCGGTTTTTCGTTCCACAAGTTACTACGAAGACATTTTGTTACTTTGGGGACTGTCCTTAAACTTTTTGTTATTCTACTGTTTACACTGAAGACATTTTACTGGATACAGCGCATATTATAGGGACTTTTTGGGCTGTATATACAGATGTCTTCAAAGTATGGGCAATGCATATATATATATATGTATATATATATATATAAATATATATATATATATATATATATATATATATATATATGTGCATTTGGCTGTATATACAGATGTCTTCAAAGTATGGGCAATGCATATATATATATATATATATATATATCCAGTAAAATGTCTTCAGTGTAAACAGTAGAACAACGAAAAGTTTAAGGACAGTCCCCAAAGTAACAAAATGTCTTCATAGTAACTTGTGGATCGAAAAACCGTCCCCGCAACATGTGCTGTGCACATATATATATATATATATATATATATATATATATATATATATATATATATATATATATATATATATATATATATATATATATATATATATATATATATATATATATATATATATATATATATATATATATATATATATATATATATATATATATATATATATATATATATATGTGCACAGCACATATTGCGGGGACGGGTTTTCGTTCCAGAAGTTACTATGAAGACATTTTGTTACTTTGGGGACTGTCCTTAAACTTTTCATTATTCTAGTGTTTACTCTGAAGACATTTTACTGGACACAGCGCATTTTATAGGGACTTTTTTGGCTGTATATACAGATGTCTTCAAAGTATGGGCAATGCATATATATATATATATATATATATACATATATATATATATATATATATACATATATATATTATTATACTCAAATGAAAGGGAATTTAAAGAGCTATTTATCAGTATATAAATCTCTTGGAAATCTTGAGATTTAGTATGGATTTTGCATTGAAATGCATTAAAAATTCCATAATCGATTCCCCATAATCATCATTTTCTCAGGAACTAAGAGGAATTTCGCAGCGAAAAGTCGTTTTATTTGATGCCCTTAGTATTACCTTTCGTTTGAGTATAATATTGAGTGAAACAAAAATTTTCCATTTTTTGGCAAAAAAGACAGTGTATACATCATCCTTTTTTGCAAAAAAATCGAAAAAATTTTTTTACTCAATATTATATATTATTATACTCAAATGAAAGGGAATTTAAAGAGCTATTTAGCAGTACATAAATCTCTGGGAAATTTTGAGATTTAGTATGGATTTTGCTTTGAAATGCATTAAAATTTCCATAATCGATCCTCCATAATCATCATTTTCTCAGGAACTAAGAGGAATTTCGCAGCGAAAAGTCGTTTTATTTGATGCCCTTAGTATTACCTTTCGTTTGAGTATAATATTGAGTGAAACAAAAATTTTCCATTTATTGGCAAAAAAGACAGTGTATACATCATCCTTTTTTGGAAAAAATCGAAAAATAAGTTTTCACTCAAGATTATACATTATTTTACTCAAATGAAAGGGAATTTAAAGAGCTATTTAGCAATACATAAATCTCTGGGAAATTTTGAGATTTAGTATGGATTTTGCATTGAAATTCATTAAAATTCCCATAATCGATCCTCCATAATCATCATTTTCTCAGGAACTAAGAGGAATTTCGCAGCGAAAAGTAGTTTTATTTGATGCCCTTAGTATTACCTTTCGTTTGAGTATAATATTGAGTGAAACAAAAATTTTCCATTTTTTGGCAAAAAAGACAGTGTATTATATATACATCATCCTTTTTTGCAAAAAATCGAAAAAAATTTTTTTACTCAATATTATATATTATTATACTCAAATGAAAGGGAATTTAAAGAGCTATTTAGCAGTACATAAATCTCTGGGAAATTTTGAGATTTAGTATGGATTTTGCTTTGAAATGCATTAAAATTTCCATAATCGATCCTCCATAATCATCATTTTCTCAGGAACTAAGAGGAATTTCGCAGCGAAAAGTAGTTTTATTTGATGTCCTTAGTATTACCTTTCGTTTGAGTATAATATTGAGTGAAACAAAAATTTTCCATTTTTTGGCAAAAAAGACAGTGTATACATCATCCTTTTTTGGAAAAAATCGAAAAATAAGTTTTCACTCAAGATTATACATTATTTTACTCAAATGAAAGGGAATTTAAAGAGCTATTTAGCAATACATAAATCTCTGGGAAATTTTGAGATTTAGTATGGATTTTGCTTTGAAATGCATTAAAATTTCCATAATCGATCCTCCATAATCATCATTTTCTCAGGAACTAAGAGGAATTTCGCAGCGAAAAGTAGTTTTATTTGATGCCCATAGTATTACCTTTCGTTTGAGTATAATAATGAGTTAAACAAAAATTTTACATTTTTTGGAAAAAAAGACAGTCATCCTTTTTTGCAAAAAATCGAAAAAATTTTTTTCACTCAATATTATACATTAATATACTCAAATGAAAGGGAATTCAAAGAGCAATTTAGCAGTACATAAATCTCTGGGAAATTTTGAGATTTAGTATGGATTTTGCATTGAAATTCATTAAAATTTCCATAATCGATCCTCCATAATCATAATTTTCTCAGGAACTAAGAGGAATTTCGCAGCGAAAAGTAGTTTTATTTGATGCCCTTAGAATTACCTTTCGTTTGAGTATAATATTGAGTGAAACAAAAATTTTCCATTTTTTGGCAAAAAAGACAGTGTATACATCATCCTTTTTTGCAAAAAATCGAAAAAATTTTTTTCACTCAATATTATACATTATTATACTCAAATGGAAGGGAATTCAAAGAGCTATTTAGCAATACATAAATCTCTGGGAAATTTTGAGATTTAGTATGGATTTTGCATTGAAATTCATTAAAATTTCCATAATCGATCCTCCATAATCATCATTTTCTCAGGAACTAAGAGGAATTTCGCAGCGAAAAGTAGTTTTATTTGATGCCCTTAGTATTACCTTTCGTTTGAGTACAATATTGAGTGAAACAAAAATTTTCCATTTTTTGGCAAAAAAGACAGTGTATACATCATCCTTTTTTGCAAAAAATCGAAAAAATTTTTTTCACTCAATATTATACATTATTATACTCAAATGGAAGGGAATTCAAAGAGCTAGTTAGCAGTACATAAATCTCTGGGAAATTTTGAGATTTAGTATGGATTTTGCATTGAAATTCATACATCATCCTTTTTTGCAAAATCAAATTTTGAGATTTAGTATGGATTTTGCTTTGAAATGCATTTTGCTTTGAAATGCATTAAAATTTCCATAATCGATCCTCCATAATCATCATTTTCTCAGGAACTAAGAGGAATTTCGCAGCGAAAAGTAGTTTTATTTGATGCCCTTAGTATTACCTTTCGTTTGAGTATAATATTGAGTGAAACAAAAATTTTCCATTTTTTGGCAAAAAAGACAGTGTATACATCATCCTTTTTTGCAAAAAATCGAAAAAAATTTTTTTACTCAATATTATATATTATTATACTCAAATGAAAGGGAATTTAAAGAGCTATTTAGCAGTACATAAATCTCTGGGAAATTTTGAGATTTAGTATGGATTTTGCATTGAAATTCATTAAAATTTCCATAATCGATCCTCCATAATCATCATTTTCTCAGGAACTAAGAGGAATTTCGCAGCGAAGAGTAGTTTTATTGATGCCCTTAGTATTACCTTTCGTTTGAGTATAATATTGAGTGAAACAAAAATTTTCCATTTTTTGGCAAAAAAGACAGTGTATACATCATCCTTTTTGCAAAAAATCGAAAAAAATTTTTTTACTCAATATTATATGTTATTATACTCAAATGAAAGGGAATTTAAAGAGCTATTTAGCAGTACATAAATCTCTGGGAAATTTTGAGATTTAGTATGGATTTTGCTTTGAAATGCATTAAAATTTCCATAATCGGTCCTCCATAATCATCATTTTCTCAGGAACTAAGAGGAATTTCGCAGCGAAAAGTAGTTTTATTTGATGCCCTTAGTATTACCTTTCGTTTGAGTATAATATTGAGTGAAACAAAAATTTACCATTTTTTGGCAAAAAAGACAGTGTATACATCATCCTTTTTTGCAAAAAATCGAAAAAATTTTTTTACTCAATATTATATATTATTATACTCAAATGAAAGGGAATTTAAAGAGCTATTTAGCAGTACATAAATCTCTGGGAAATTTTGAGATTTAGTATGGATTTTGCTTTGAAATGCATTAAAATTTCGATAATCGATCCTCCATAATCATCATTTTCTCAGGAACTAAGAGGAATTTCGCAGCGAAAAGTAGTTTTATTTGATGCCCTTAGTATTACCTTTCGTTTGAGTATAATATTGAGTGAAACAAAATTTTTCCATTTTTTGGCAAAAAAGACAGTGTATACATCATCCTTTTTTGCAAAAAATCGAAAAAAATTTTTTTACTCAATATTATATATTATTATACTCAAATGAAAGGGAATTTAAAGAGCTATTTAGCAGTACATAAATCTCTGGGAAATTTTGAGATTTAGTATGGATTTTGCTTTGAAATGCATTAAAATTTCCATAATCGATCCTCCATAATCATCATTTTCTCAGGAACTAAGAGGAATTTCGCAGCGAAAAGTAGTTTTATTTGATGCCCTTAGTATTACCTTTCGTTTGAGTACAATATTGAGTGAAACAAAAATTTTCCATTTTTTGGCAAAAAAGACAGTGTATACATCATCCTTTTTTGCAAAAAATCTAAAAAATTTTTTTCACTCAATATTATACATTATTATACTCAAATGGAAGGGAATTCAAAGAGCTATTTAGCAATACATAAATCTCTGGGAAATTTTGAGATTTAGTATGGATTTTGCTTTGAAATGCATTAAAATTTCCATAATCGGTCCTCCATAATCATCATTTTCTCAGGAACTAAGAGGAATTTCGCAGCGAAAAGTAGTTTTATTTGATGCCCTTAGTATTACCTTTCGTTTGAGTACAATATTGAGTGAAACAAAAATTTTCCATTTTTTGGCAAAAAAGACAGTGTATACATCATCCTTTTTTGCAAAAAATCGAAAAAATTTTTTTCACTCAATATTATACATTATTATACTCAAATGGAAGGGAATTCAAAGAGCTATTTAGCAGTACATAAATCTCTGGGAAATTTTGAGATTTAGTATGGATTTTGCTTTGAAATGCATTAAAATTTCCATAATCGATCCTCCATAATCATCATTTTCTCAGGAACTAAGAGGAATTTCGCAGCGAAAAGTAGTTTTATTTGATGCCCTTAGTATTACCTTTCGTTTGAGTATAATATTGAGTGAAACAAAAATTTACCATTTTTTGGCAAAAAAGACAGTGTATATATACATAATCCTTTTTTGCAAAAAAATCGAAAAAAATTTTTTTACTCAATATTATATATTATTATACTCAAATGAAAGGGAATTTAAAGAGCTATTTAGCAGTACATAAATCTCTGGGAAATTTTGAGATTTAGTATGGATTTTGCTTTGAAATGCATTAAAATTTCGATAATCGATCCTCCATAATCATCATTTTCTCAGGAACTAAGAGGAATTTCGCAGCGAAAAGTAGTTTTATTTGATGCCCTTAGTATTACCTTTCGTTTGAGTATAATATTGAGTGAAACAAAAATTTTCCATTTTTTGGCAAAAAAGACAGTGTATACATCATCCTTTTTTGCAAAAAATCGAAAAAAATTTTTTTACTCAATATTATATATTATTATACTCAAATGAAAGGGAATTTAAAGAGCTATTTAGCAGTACATAAATCTCTGGGAAATTTTGAGATTTAGTATGGATTTTGCTTTGAAATGCATTAAAATTTCCATAATCGATCCTCCATAATCATCATTTTCTCAGGAACTAAGAGGAATTTCGCAGCGAAAAGTAGTTTTATTTGATGCCCTTAGTATTACCTTTCGTTTGAGTATAATATTGAGTGAAACAAAAATTTTCCATTTTTTGGCAAAAAAGACAGTGTATACATCATCCTTTTTTGCAAAAAATCGAAAAAATTTTTTTCACTCAATATTATACATTATTATACTCAAATGGAAGGGAATTCAAAGAGCTAGTTAGCAGTACATAAATCTCTGGGAAATTTTGAGATTTAGTATGGATTTTGCATTGAAATTCATTAAAATTTCCATAATCGATCCTCCATAATCATCATTTTCTCAGGAACTAAGAGGAATTTCGCAGCGAAAAGTAGTTTTATTTGATGCCCTTAGTATTACCTTTCGTTTGAGTATAATATTGAGTGAAACAAAAATTTTCCATTTTTTGGCAAAAAAGACAGTGTATACATCATCCTTTTTTGCAAAAAATCGAAAAAAATATTTTTACTCAATATTATATATTATTATACTCAAATGAAAGGGAATTTAAAGAGCTATTTAGCAGTACATAAATCTCTGGGAAATTTTGAGATTTAGTATGGATTTTGCTTTGAAATGCATTAAAATTTCCATAATCGATCCTCCATAATCATCATTTTCTCAGGAACTAAGAGGAATTTCGCAGCGAAAAGTAGTTTTATTTGATGCCCTTAGTATTACCTTTCGTTTGAGTATAATATTGAGTGAAACAAAAATTTACCATTTTTTGGCAAAAGAGACAGTGTATATATACATAATCCTTTTTTGCAAAAAAATCGAAAAAAATTTTTTTACTCAATATTATATATTATTATACTCAAATGAAAGGGAATTTAAAGAGCTATTTAGCAGTACATAAATCTCTGGGAAATTTTGAGATTTAGTATGGATTTTGCTTTGAAATGCATTAAAATTTCGATAATCGATCCTCCATAATCATCATTTTCTCAGGAACTAAGAGGAATTTCGCAGCGAAAAGTAGTTTTATTTGATGCCCATAGTATTACCTTTCGTTTGAGTATAATATTGAGTGAAACAAAAATTTTCCATTTTTTGGCAAATAAGACAGTGTATACATCATCCTTTTTTGCAAAAAATCGAAAAAATTTTTTTCACTCAATATTATACATTAATATACTCAAATGAAAGGGAATTCAAAGAGCTATTTAGCAATACATAAATCTCTGGGAAATTTTGAGATTTAGTATGGATTTTGCATTGAAATTCATTAAAATTTCCATAATCGATCCTCCATAATCATCATTTTCTCAGGAACTAAGAGGAATTTCGAAGCGAAAAGTAGTTTTATTTTATGCCCTTAGTATTACCTTTCGTTTGAGTACAATATTGAGTGAAACAAAAATTTTCCATTTTTTGGCAAAAAAGACAGTGTATACATCATCCTTTTTTTGCAAAAAATCGAAAAAATTTTTTTCACTCAATATTATACATTATTATACTCAAATGGAAGGGAATTCAAAGAGCTATTTAGCAATACATAAATCTCTGGGAAATTTTGAGATTTAGTATGGATTTTGCATTGAAATTCATTAAAATTTCCATAATCGATCCTCCATAATCATCATTTTCTCAGGAACTAAGAGGAATTTCGCAGCGAAAAGTAGTTTTATTTGATGCCCTTAGTATTACCTTTCATTTGAGTATAATATTGAGTGAAACAAAAATTTTCCATTTTTTGGCAAAAAAGACAGTGTATACATCATCCTTTTTTGCAAAATCAAATTTTGAGATTTAGTATGGATTTTGCTTTGAAATGCATTTTGCTTTGAAATGCATTAAAATTTCCATAATCGATCCTCCATAATCATCATTTTCTCAGGAACTAAGAGGAATTTCGCAGCGAAAAGTAGTTTTATTTGATGCCCTTAGTATTACCTTTCGTTTGAGTATAATATTGAGTGAAACAAAAATTTTCCATTTTTTGGCAAAAAAGACAGTGTATACATCATCCTTTTTTGCAAAAAATCGAAAAAAATTTTTTCACTCAATATTATACATTATTATACTCAAATGAAAGGGAATTCAAAGAGCTATTTAGCAATACATAAATCTCTGGGAAATTTTGAGATTTAGTATGGATTTTGCATTGAAATTCATTAAAATTTCCATAATCGATCCTCCATAATCATCATTTTCTCAGGAACTAAGAGGAATTTCGCAGCGAAAAGTAGTTTTATTTGATGCCCTTAGTATTACCTTTCGTTTGAGTATAATATTGAGTGAAACAAAAATTTTCCATTTTTTGGCAAAAAAGACAGTGTATACATCATCCTTTTTTGCAAAAAATCGAAAAAAATTTTTTCACTCAATATTATACATTATTATACTCAAATGAAAGGGAATTCAAAGAGCTATTTAGCAATACATAAATCTCTGGGAAATTTTGAGATTTAGTATGGATTTTGCATTGAAATTCATTAAAATTTCCATAATCGATCCTCCATAATCATCATTTTCTCAGGAACTAAGAGGAATTTCGCAGCGAAAAGTAGTTTTATTTGATGCCCTTAGTATTACCTTTCGTTTGAGTATAATATTGAGTGAAACAAAAATTTTCCATTTTTTGGCAAAAAAGACAGTGTATTATATATACATCATCCTTTTTTGCAAAAAATCGAAAAAAATTTTTTTACTCAATATTATATATTATTATACTCAAATGAAAGGGAATTTAAAGAGCTATTTAGCAGTACATAAATCTCTGGGAAATTTTGAGATTTAGTATGGATTTTGCTTTGAAATGCATTAAAATTTCCATAATCGATCCTCCATAATCATCATTTTCTCAGGAACTAAGAGGAATTTCGCAGCGAAAAGTAGTTTTATTTGATGCCCTTAGTATTACCTTTCGTTTGAGTATAATATTGAGTGAAACAAAAATTTACCATTTTTTGGCAAAAAAGACAGTGTATATATACATAATCCTTTTTTGCAAAAAAATCGAAAAAAATTTTTTTACTCAATATTATATATTATTATACTCAAATGAAAGGGAATTTAAAGAGCTATTTAGCAGTACATAAATCTCTGGGAAATTTTGAGATTTAGTATGGATTTTGCTTTGAAATGCATTAAAATTTCGATAATCGATCCTCCATAATCATCATTTTCTCAGGAACTAAGAGGAATTTCGCAGCGAAAAGTAGTTTTATTTGATGCCCTTAGTATTACCTTTCGTTTGAGTATAATATTGAGTGAAACAAAAATTTTCCATTTTTTGGCAAAAAAGACAGTGTATACATCATCCTTTTTTGCAAAAAATCGAAAAAAATTTTTTTACTCAATATTATATATTATTATACTCAAATGAAAGGGAATTTAAAGAGCTATTTAGCAGTACATAAATCTCTGGGAAATTTTGAGATTTAGTATGGATTTTGCTTTGAAATGCATTAAAATTTCCATAATCGATCCTCCATAATCATCATTTTCTCAGGAACTAAGAGGAATTTCGCAGCGAAAAGTAGTTTTATTTGATGCCCTTAGTATTACCTTTCGTTTGAGTACAATATTGAGTGAAACAAAAATTTTCCATTTTTTGGCAAAAAAGACAGTGTATATATACATCATCCTTTTTTGCAAAAAATCTAAAAAATTTTTTTCACTCAATATTATACATTATTATACTCAAATGGAAGGGAATTCAAAGAGCTATTTAGCAATACATAAATCTCTGGGAAATTTTGAGATTTAGTATGGATTTTGCTTTGAAATGCATTAAAATTTCCATAATCGGTCCTCCATAATCATCATTTTCTCAGGAACTAAGAGGAATTTCGCAGCGAAAAGTAGTTTTATTTGATGCCCTTAGTATTACCTTTCGTTTGAGTACAATATTGAGTGAAACAAAAATTTTCCATTTTTTGGCAAAAAAGACAGTGTATACATCATCCTTTTTTGCAAAAAATCGAAAAAATTTTTTTCACTCAATATTATACATTATTATACTCAAATGGAAGGGAATTCAAAGAGCTATTTAGCAGTACATAAATCTCTGGGAAATTTTGAGATTTAGTATGGATTTTGCTTTGAAATGCATTAAAATTTCCATAATCGATCCTCCATAATCATCATTTTCTCAGGAACTAAGAGGAATTTCGCAGCGAAAAGTAGTTTTATTTGATGCCCTTAGTATTACCTTTCGTTTGAGTATAATATTGAGTGAAACAAAAATTTACCATTTTTTGGCAAAAAAGACAGTGTATATATACATAATCCTTTTTTGCAAAAAAATCGAAAAAAATTTTTTTACTCAATATTATATATTATTATACTCAAATGAAAGGGAATTTAAAGAGCTATTTAGCAGTACATAAATCTCTGGGAAATTTTGAGATTTAGTATGGATTTTGCTTTGAAATGCATTAAAATTTCGATAATCGATCCTCCATAATCATCATTTTCTCAGGAACTAAGAGGAATTTCGCAGCGAAAAGTAGTTTTATTTGATGCCCTTAGTATTACCTTTCGTTTGAGTATAATATTGAGTGAAACAAAAATTTTCCATTTTTTGGCAAAAAAGACAGTGTATACATCATCCTTTTTTGCAAAAAATCGAAAAAAATTTTTTTACTCAATATTATATATTATTATACTCAAATGAAAGGGAATTTAAAGAGCTATTTAGCAGTACATAAATCTCTGGGAAATTTTGAGATTTAGTATGGATTTTGCTTTGAAATGCATTAAAATTTCCATAATCGATCCTCCATAATCATCATTTTCTCAGGAACTAAGAGGAATTTCGCAGCGAAAAGTAGTTTTATTTGATGCCCTTAGTATTACCTTTCGTTTGAGTACAATATTGAGTGAAACAAAAATTTTCCATTTTTTGGCAAAAAAGACAGTGTATACATCATCCTTTTTTGCAAAAAATCGAAAAAATTTTTTTCACTCAATATTATACATTATTATACTCAAATGGAAGGGAATTCAAAGAGCTAGTTAGCAGTACATAAATCTCTGGGAAATTTTGAGATTTAGTATGGATTTTGCATTGAAATTCATTAAAATTTCCATAATCGATCCTCCATAATCATCATTTTCTCAGGAACTAAGAGGAATTTCGCAGCGAAAAGTAGTTTTATTTGATGCCCTTAGTATTACCTTTCGTTTGAGTATAATATTGAGTGAAACAAAAATTTTCCATTTTTTGGCAAAAAAGACAGTGTATACATCATCCTTTTTTGCAAAAAATCGAAAAAAATATTTTTACTCAATATTATATATTATTATACTCAAATGAAAGGGAATTTAAAGAGCTATTTAGCAGTACATAAATCTCTGGGAAATTTTGAGATTTAGTATGGATTTTGCTTTGAAATGCATTAAAATTTCCATAATCGATCCTCCATAATCATCATTTTCTCAGGAACTAAGAGGAATTTCGCAGCGAAAAGTAGTTTTATTTGATGCCCTTAGTATTACCTTTCGTTTGAGTATAATATTGAGTGAAACAAAAATTTACCATTTTTTGGCAAAAGAGACAGTGTATATATACATAATCCTTTTTTGCAAAAAAATCGAAAAAAATTTTTTTACTCAATATTATATATTATTATACTCAAATGAAAGGGAATTTAAAGAGCTATTTAGCAGTACATAAATCTCTGGGAAATTTTGAGATTTAGTATGGATTTTGCTTTGAAATGCATTAAAATTTCGATAATCGATCCTCCATAATCATCATTTTCTCAGGAACTAAGAGGAATTTCGCAGCGAAAAGTAGTTTTATTTGATGCCCATAGTATTACCTTTCGTTTGAGTATAATATTGAGTGAAACAAAAATTTTCCATTTTTTGGCAAATAAGACAGTGTATACATCATCCTTTTTTGCAAAAAATCGAAAAAATTTTTTTCACTCAATATTATACATTATTATACTCAAATGGAAGGGAATTCAAAGAGCTATTTAGCAATACATAAATCTCTGGGAAATTTTGAGATTTAGTATGGATTTTGCATTGAAATTCATTAAAATTTCCATAATCGATCCTCCATAATCATCATTTTCTCAGGAACTAAGAGGAATTTCGCAGCGAAAAGTAGTTTTATTTGATGCCCTTAGTATTACCTTTCATTTGAGTATAATATTGAGTGAAACAAAAATTTTCCATTTTTTGGCAAAAAAGACAGTGTATACATCATCCTTTTTTGCAAAATCAAATTTTGAGATTTAGTATGGATTTTGCTTTGAAATGCATTTTGCTTTGAAATGCATTAAAATTTCCATAATCGATCCTCCATAATCATCATTTTCTCAGGAACTAAGAGGAATTTCGCAGCGAAAAGTAGTTTTATTTGATGCCCTTAGTATTACCTTTCGTTTGAGTATAATATTGAGTGAAACAAAAATTTTCCATTTTTTTTTGGCAAAAAAGACAGTGTATACATCATCCTTTTTTGCAAAAAATCGAAAAAAAATTTTTCACTCAATATTATACATTATTATACTCAAATGAAAGGGAATTTAAAGAGCTATTTAGCAGTATATAAATCTCTGGGAAATCTTGAGATTTAGTATGGATTTTGCTTTGAAATGCATTAAAATTTCCAAAATCGATCCTCCATAATCATCATTTTGAGTGAAACAAAAATTTTCCATTTTTTTGGCAAAAAAGACAGTGTATACATCATACTTTTTTGAAAAAAATCGAAAAAAATTTTTTCACTCAATATTATACATTATTATACTCAAATGAAAGGGAATTCCAAGAGCTATTTAGAAATACATAAATCTCTGGGAAATTTTGAGATTTAGTATGGATTTTGCTTTGAAATGCATTAAAATTTCCATAATCGATCCTCCATAATCATCATTTTCTCAGGAACTAAGAGGAATTTCGCAGCGAAAAGTAGTTTTATTTGATGCCCTTAGTATTACCTTTCGTTTGAGTATAATATTGAGTGAAACAAAAATTTTCCATTTTTTGGCAAAAAAGACAGTGTATACATCATCCTTTTTTGCAAAAAATCGAAAAAAATTTTTTCACTCAATATTATACATTATTATACTCAAATGAAAGGGAATTCAAAGAGCTATTTAGCAATACATAAATCTCTGGGAAATTTTGAGATTTAGTATGGATTTTGCATTGAAATTCATTAAAATTTCCATAATCGATCCTCCATAATCATCATTTTCTCAGGAACTAAGAGGAATTTCGCAGCGAAAAGTAGTTTTATTTGATGCCCTTAGTATTACCTTTCGTTTGAGTATAATATTGAGTGAAACAAAAATTTTCCATTTTTTGGCAAAAAAGACAGTGTATACATCATCCTTTTTTGCAAAAAATCGAAAAAAATTTTTTCACTCAATATTATACATTATTATACTCAAATGAAAGGGAATTCAAAGAGCTATTTAGCAATACATAAATCTCTGGGAAATTTTGAGATTTAGTATGGATTTTGCATTGAAATTCATTAAAATTTCCATAATCGATCCTCCATAATCATCATTTTCTCAGGAACTAAGAGGAATTTCGCAGCGAAAAGTAGTTTTATTTGATGCCCTTAGTATTACCTTTCGTTTGAGTATAATATTGAGTGAAACAAAAATTTTCCATTTTTTGGCAAAAAAGACAGTGTATTATATATACATCATCCTTTTTTGCAAAAAATCGAAAAAAATTTTTTTACTCAATATTATATATTATTATACTCAAATGAAAGGGAATTTAAAGAGCTATTTAGCAGTACATAAATCTCTGGGAAATTTTGAGATTTAGTATGGATTTTGCTTTGAAATGCATTAAAATTTCCATAATCGATCCTCCATAATCATCATTTTCTCAGGAACTAAGAGGAATTTCGCAGCGAAAAGTAGTTTTATTTGATGTCCTTAGTATTACCTTTCGTTTGAGTATAATATTGAGTGAAACAAAAATTTTCCATTTTTTGGCAAAAAAGACAGTGTATACATCATCCTTTTTGCAAAAAAATCGAAAAAAATTTTTTTACTCAATATTATATATTATTATACTCAAATGAAAGGGAATTTAAAGAGCTATTTAGCAGTACATAAATCTCTGGGAAATTTTGAGATTTAGTATGGATTTTGCTTTGAAATGCATTAAAATTTCCATAATCGATCCTCCATAATCATCATTTTCTCAGGAACTAAGAGGAATTTCGCAGCGAAAAGTAGTTTTATTTGATGCCCATAGTATTACCTTTCGTTTGAGTATAATAATGAGTTAAACAAAAATTTTACATTTTTTGGAAAAAAAGACAGTGTATACATCATCCTTTTTTGCAAAAAATCGAAAAAATTTTTTTCACTCAATATTATACATTAATATACTTAAATGAAAGGGAATTCAAAGAGCAATTTAGCAGTACATAAATCTCTGGGAAATTTTGAGATTTAGTATGGATTTTGCATTGAAATTCATTAAAATTTCCATAATCGATCCTCCATAATCATAATTTTCTCAGGAACTAAGAGGAATTTCGCAGCGAAAAGTAGTTTTATTTGATGCCCTTAGAATTACCTTTCGTTTGAGTATAATATTGAGTGAAACAAAAATTTTCCATTTTTTGGCAAAAAAGACAGTGTATACATCATCCTTTTTTGGAAATTTTGAGATTTAGTATGGATTTTGCATTGAAATTCATTAAAATTTCCATAATCGATCCTCCATAATCATCATTTTCTCAGGAACTAAGAGGAATTTCGCAGCGAAAAGTAGTTTTATTTGATGCCCTTAGTATTACCTTTCGTTTGAGTATAATATTGAGTGAAACAAAAATTTTCCATTTTTTGGCAAAAAAGACAGTGTATACATCATCCTTTTTTGGAAATTTTGAGATTTAGTATGGATTTTGCATTGAAATTCATTAAAATTTCCATAATCGATCCTCCATAATCGATCCTCCATAATCATAATTTTCGCAGGAACTAAGAGGAATTTCGCAGCGAAAAGTAGTTTTATTTGATGCCCTTAGTATTACCTTTCGTTTGAGTATAATATTGAGTGAAACAAAAATTTTCCATTTTTTGGCAAAAAAGACAGTGTATACATCATCCTTTTTTGCAAAAAATCGAAAAAAATTTTTTCACTCAATATTATATATTATTATACTCAAATGAAAGGGAATTGCAAGAGCTATTTAGCAATACATAAATCTCTGGAAAATTTTGAGATTTAGTATGGATTTTGCATTGAAATTCATTAAAATTTCCATAATCGATCCTCCATAATCATCATTTTCTCAGGAACTAAGAGGAATTTCGCAGCGAAAAGTAGTTTTATTTGATGTCCTTAGTATTACCTTTCGTTTGAGTATAATATTGAATGAAACAAAAATTTTCCATTTTTTGGCAAAAAAGACATCATCCTTTTTTGCAAAAAAATCGAAAAAAATTTTTTTACTCAATATTATATATTATTATACTCAAATGAAAGGGAATTTAAAGAGCTATTTAGCAGTACATAAATCTCTGGGAAATTTTGAGATTTAGTATGGATTTTGCTTTGAAATGCATTAAAATTTCCATAATCGATCCTCCATAATCATAATTTTCTCAGGAACTAAGAGGAATTTCGCAGCGAAAAGTAGTTTTATTTGATGCCCTTAGTATTACCTTTCGTTTGAGTATAATATTGAGTGAAACAAAAATTTTCCATTTTTTGGCAAAAAAGACAGTGTATACATCATCCTTTTTTGCAAAAAATCGAAAAAATTTTTTTTACTCAATATTATATATTATTATACTCAAATGAAAGGGAATTTAAAGAGCTATTTAGCAGTACATAAATCTCTGGGAAATTTTGAGATTTAGTATGGATTTTGCTTTGAAATGCATTAAAATTTCCATAATCGATCCTCCATAATCATAATTTTCTCAGGAACTAAGAGGAATTTCGCAGCGAAAAGTAGTTTTATTTGATGCCCTTAGTATTACCTTTCGTTTGAGTATAATATTGAGTGAAACAAAAATTTTCCATTTTTTGGCAAAAAAGACAGTGTATACATCATCCTTTTTTGGAAAAAATCGAAAAAAATGTTTTCACTCAAGATTATACATTATTTTACTCAAATGAAAGGGAATTTAAAGAGCTATTTAGCAGTACATAAATCTCTGGGAAATTTTGAGATTTAGTATGGATTTTGCTTTGAAATGCATTAAAATTTCCATAATCGATCCTCCATAATCATCATTTTCTCAGGAACTAAGAGGAATTTCGCAGCGAAAAGTAGTTTTATTTGATGTCCTTAGTATTACCTTTCGTTTGAGTATAATATTGAGTGAAACAAAAATTTTCCATTTTTTGGCAAAAAAGACAGTGTATACATCATCCTTTTTGCAAAAAAATCGAAAAAATTTTTTTACTCAATATTATATATTATTATACTCAAATGAAAGGGAATTTAAAGAGCTATTTAGCAGTACATAAATCTCTGGGAAATTTTGAGATTTAGTATGGATTTTGCATTGAAATGCATTAAAATTTCCATAATCGATCCTCCATAATCATCATTTTCTCAGGAACCAAGAGGAATTTCGCAGCGAAAAGTAGTTTTATTTGATGCCCATAGTATTACCTTTCGTTTGAGTATAATAATGAGTTAAACAAAAATTTTACATTTTTTGGCAAAAAAGACAGTGTATACATCATCCTTTTTTGCAAAAAATCGAAAAAATTTTTTTCACTCAATATTATACATTAATATACTCAAATGAAAGGGAATTCAAAGAGCTATTTAGCAATACATAAATCTCTGGGAAATTTTGAGATTTAGTATGTATTTTGCAATTCATTAAAATTTCCATAATCGATCCTCCATAATCATCATTTTCTCAGGAACTAAGAGGAATTTCGCAGCGAAAAGTAGTTTTATTTGATGCCCATAGTATTACCTTTCGTTTGAGTATAATAATGAGTTAAACAAAAATTTTACATTTTTTGGCAAAAAAGACAGTGTATACATCATCCTTTTTTGCAAAAAATCGAAAAAATTTTTTTCACTCAATATTATACATTAATATACTCAAATGAATGGGAATTCAAAGAGCTATTTAGCAATACATAAATCTCTAGGAAATTTTGAGATTTAGTATGGATTTTGCATTGAAATTCATTAAAATTTCCATAATCGATCCTCCATAATCATCATTTTCTCAGGAACTAAGAGGAATTTCGCAGCGAAAAGTAGTTTTATTTGATGCCCTTAGTATTACCTTTCGTTTGAGTATAATATTGAGTGAAACAAAAATTTTCCATTTTTTGGCAAAAAAGACAGTGTATACATCATCCTTTTTTGGAAAAAATCGAAAAAAATGTTTTCACTCAAGATTATACATTATTTTACTCAAATGAAAGGGAATTTAAAGAGCTATTTAGCTGTACATAAATCTCTGGGAAATTTTGAGATTTAGTATGGATTTTGCTTTGAAATGCATTAAAATTTCCATAATCGATCCTCCATAATCATCATTTTCTCAGGAACTAAGAGGAATTTCGCAGCGAAAAGTAGTTTTATTTGATGCCCTTAGTATTACCTTTCGTTTGAGTATAATATTGAGTGAAACAAAAATTTTCCATTTTTTGGCAAAAAAGACAGTGTTATACATCATCCTTTTTTGCAAAAAATCGAAAAAAATTTTTTCACTCAATATTATACATTATTATACTCAAATGAAAGGGAATTCAAAGAGCTATTTAGCAATACATAAATCTCTGGGAAATTTTGAGATTTAGTATGGATTTTGCTTTGAAATGCATTAAAATTTCCATAATCGATCCTCCATAATCATCATTTTCTCAGGAACTAAGAGGAATTTCGCAGCGAAAAGTAGTTTTATTTGATGCCCTTAGTATTACCTTTCGTTTGAGTATAATATTGACTGAAACAAAAATTTTCCATTTTTTGGCAAAAAAGACATCATCCTTTTTTGCAAAAAATCGAAAAAAATTTTTTCACTCAATATTATACATTATTATACTCAAATGAAAGGGAATTCAAAGAGCTATTTAGCAATACATAAATCTCTGGGAAATTTTGAGATTTAGTATGGATTTTGCATTGAAATTCATTAAAATTTCCATAATCGATCCTCCATAATCATCATTTTCTCAGGAACTAAGAGGAATTTCGCAGCGAAAAGTAGTTTTATTTGATGCCCTTAGTATTACCTTTCGTTTGAGTATAATATTGAGTGAAACAAAAATTTTCCATTTTTTGGCAAAAAAGACAGTGTATTATATATACATCATCCTTTTTTGCAAAAAATCTAAAAAAATTTTTTTACTCAATATTATATATTATTATACTCAAATGAAAGGGAATTTAAAGAGCTATTTAGCAGTACATAAATCTCTGGGAAATTTTGAGATTTAGTATGGATTTTGCTTTGAAATGCATTAAAATTTCCATAATCGATCCTCCATAATCATCATTTTCTCAGGAACTAAGAGGAATTTCGCAGCGAAAAGTAGTTTTATTTGATGTCCTTAGTATTACCTTTCGTTTGAGTATAATATTGAGTGAAACAAAAATTTTCCATTTTTTGGAAAAAAGACATCATCCTTTTTTGCAAAAAAATCGAAAAAAATTTTTTTACTCAATATTATATATTATTATACTCAAATGAAAGGGAATTTAAAGAGCTATTTAGCAGTACATAAATCTCTGGGAAATTTTGAGATTTAGTATGGATTTTGCATTGAAATGCATTAAAATTTCCATAATCGATCCTCCATAATCATCATTTTCTCAGGAACTAAGAGGAATTTCGCAGCGAAAAGTAGTTTTATTTGATGCCCTTAGTATTACCTTTCGTTTGAGTATAATATTGAGTGAAACAAAAATTTTCCATTTTTTGGCAAAAAAGACAGTGTATACATCATCCTTTTTTGCAAAAAATCGAAAAAAATTTTTTCACTCAATATTATACATTATTATACTCAAATGAAAGGGAATTCAAAGAGCTATTTAGCAATACATAAATCTCTGGGAAATTTTGAGATTTAGTATGGATTTTGCTTTGAAATGCATTAAAATTTCCATAATCGATCCTCCATAATCATCATTTTCTCAGGAACTAAGAGGAATTTCGCAGCGAAAAGTAGTTTTATTTGATGCCCTTAGTATTACCTTTCGTTTGAGTATAATATTGAGTGAAACAAAAATTTTCCATTTTTTTGGCAAAAAAGACAGTGTATACATCATCCTTTTTTGCAAAAAATCGAAAAAAATTTTTTCACTCAATATTATACATTATTATACTCAAATGAAAGGGAATTCAAAGAGCTATTTAGCAATACATAAATCTCTGGGAAATTTTGAGATTTAGTATGGATTTTGCATTGAAATTCATTAAAATTTCCATAATCGATCCTCCATAATCATCATTTTCTCAGGAACTAAGAGGAATTTCGCAGCGAAAAGTAGTTTTATTTGATGCCCATAGTATTACCTTTCGTTTGAGTATAATAATGAGTTAAACAAAAATTTTACATTTTTTGGCAAAAAAGACAGTGTATACATCATCCTTTTTTGCAAAAAATCGAAAAAAATTTTTTCACTCAATATTATACATTATTATACTCAAATGAAAGGGAATTCAAAGAGCTATTTAGCAATACATAAATCTCTGGGAAATTTTGAGATTTAGTATGGATTTTGCATTGAAATGCATTAAAATTTCCATAATCGATCCTCCATAATCATCATTTTCTCAGGAACTAAGAGGAATTTCGCAGCGAAAAGTAGTTTTATTTGATGCCCTTAGTATTACCTTTCGTTTGAGTATAATATTGAGTGAAACAAAAATTTTCCATTTTTTGGCAAAAAAGACAGTGTATACATCATCCTCTTTTGCAAAAAATCGAAAAAAATTTTTTCACTCATATATATATATATATATATATGCATTGCCCATACTTTGAAGACATCTGTATATACAGCCAAAAAAGTCCCTATAAAATGCGCTGTGTCCAGTAAAATGTCTTCAGAGTAAACACTAGAATAATGAAAAGTTTAAGGACCGTCCCCAAAGTAACAAAATGTCTTCATAGTAACTTGTGGAACGAAAACCCGTCCCCGCAACATGCGCTGTGCATATATATATATATATATATATATATATATATATATATATATATATATATGCATTGCCCATACTTTGAAGACATCAGTATATACAGCCAAAAAAGTCCCTATAAAATGCGCTGCATCCAGTAAAATGTCTTCAGAGTAAACACTAGAATAATGAAAAGTTTAAGGACAGTCCCCAAAGTAACAAAATGTCTTCATAGTAACTTGTGGAACGAAAACCCGTCCCCGCAATATTTGCTGTGCACATATATATATATATATATATATATATATATATATATATATATATACATATATATATTATTATACTCAAAAGGAAGGGAATTTAAAGAGCTATTTATCAGTATATAAATCTCTAGGAAATCTTGAGATTTTGTATGGATTTTGCATTGAAATGCATTAAAAATTCCATTACCGATTCTCCATAATCATCATTTTCTCAGGAACTAAGAGGAATTTCGCAGCGAAAAGTCGTGTTATTTGATGCCCTTAGTATTACCTTTCGTTTGAGTATAATATTGAGTGAAACAAAAATTTTCCATTTTTTGGCAAAAGAGACAGTGTATTATATATACATCATCCTTTTTTGCAAAAAATCGAAAAAAATTTTTTTACTCAATATTATATATTATTATACTCAAATGAAAGGGAATTTAAAGAGCTATTTAGCAGTACATAAATCTCTGGGAAATTTTGAGATTTAGTATGGATTTTGCTTTGAAATGCATTAAAATTTCCATAATCGATCCTCCATAATTATAATTTTCTCAGGAACTAAGAGGAATTTCGCAGCGAAAAGTAGTTTTATTTGATGCCCTTAGTATTACCTTTCGTTTGAGTATAATTTTGAGTGAAACAAAAATTTTCCATTTTTTGGCAAAAAAGACAGTGTATACATCATCCTTTTTTGCAAAAAAATCGAAAAAAATTTTTTTACTCAATATTATATATTATTATACTCAAATGAAAGGGAATTTAAAGAGCTATTTAGCAGTACATAAATCTCTGGGAAATTTTGAGATTTAGTATGGATTTTGCTTTGAAATGCATTAAAATTTCCATAATCGATCCTCCATAATCATCATTTTCTCAGGAGCTAAGAGGAATTTCGCAGCGAAAAGTAGTTTTATTTGATGCCCTTAGTATTACCTTTCGTTTGAGTATAATATTGAGTGAAACAAAAATTTTCCATTTTTTGGCAAAAAAGACAGTGTATATATACATCATCCTTTTTTGCAAAAAATCGAAAAAAATTTTTTTACTCAATATTATATATTATTATACTCAAATGAAAGGGAATTTAAAGAGCTATTTAGCAGTACATAAATCTCTGGGAAATTTTGAGATTTAGTATGGATTTTGCTTTGAAATGCATTAAAATTTCCATAATCGATCCTCCATAATCATCATTTTCTCAGGAACTAAGAGGAATTTCGCAGCGAAAAGTAGTTTTATTTGATGCCCTTAGTACTACCTTTCGTTTGAGTATAATATTGAGTGAAACAAAAATGTTCCATTTTTTGGCAAAAAAGACAGTGTATACATCATCCTTTTTTGGAAAAAATCGAAAAATAAGTTTTCACTCAAGATTATACATTATTTTACTCAAATGAAAGGGAATTTAAAGAGCTATTTAGCAGTACATAAATCTCTGGGAAATTTTGAGATTTAGTATGGATTTTGCTTTGAAATGCATTAAAATTTCCATAATCGATCCTCCATAATCATCATTTTCTCAGGAACTAAGAGGAATTTCGCAGCGAAAAGTAGTTTTATTTGATGTCCTTAGTATTACCTTTCGTTTGAGTATAATATTGAGTGAAACAAAAATTTTCCATTTTTTGGCAAAAAAGACAGTGTATACATCATCCTTTTTTGCAAAAAATCGAAAAAAATTTTTTCACTCAATATTATACATTATTATACTCAAATGAAAGGGAATTCAAAGAGCTATTTAGCAATACATAAATCTCTGGGAAATTTTGAGATTTAGTATGGATTTTGCATTGAAATTCATTAAAATTTCCATAATCGATCCTCCATAATCATTATTTTCTCAGGAACTAAGAGGAATTTCGCAGCGAAAAGTAGTTTTATTTGATGCCCTTAGTATTATCTTCCGTTTGAGTATAATATTGAGTGAAACAAAAATTTTCCAATTTTTTGGCAAAAAAGACAGTGTATATATTATACATCATCCTTTTTTGCAAAAAATCGAAAAAAATTTTTTTACTCAATATTATATATTATTATACTCAAATGAAAGGGAATTTAAAGAGCTATTTAGCAGTACATAAATCTCTGGGAAATTTTGAGATTTAGTATGGATTTTGCTTTGAAATGCATTAAAATTTCCATAATCGATCCTCCATAATCATCATTTTCTCAGGAACTAAGAGGAATTTCGCAGCGAAAAGTAGTTTTATTTGATGCCCTTAGTATTGCCTTTCGTTTGAGTATAATATTGAGTAAAACAAAAATTTTCCATTTTTTGGCAAAAAAGACAGTGTATATATACATCATCCTTTTTTGCAAAAAATCGAAAAAATTTTTTTCACTCAATATTATACATTATTATACTCAAATGAAAGGGAATTCCAAGAGCTATTTAGCAATACATAAATCTCTGGGAAATTTTGAGATTTAGTATGGATTTTGCTTTGAAATGCATTAAAATTTCCATAATCGATCCTCCATAATCATCATTTTCTCAGGAACTAAGAGGAATTTCGCAGCAAAAAGTAGTTTTATTTGATGTCCTTAGTATTACCTTTCGTTTGAGTATAATATTGAGTGAAACAAAAATTTTCCATTTTTTGGCAAAAAAGACAGTGTATATCATCGTTTTTTGCAAAAAAATCGAAAAAAATTTTTTTACTCAATATTATATATTATTACACTCAAATGAAAGGGAATTTAAAGAGCTATTTAGCAGTACATAAATCTCTGGGAAATTTTGAGATTTAGTATGGATTTTGCATTGAAATGCATTAAAATTTCCATAATCGATCCTCCATAATCATCATTTTCTCAGGAACTAAGAGGAATTTCGCAGCGAAAAGTAGTTTTATTTGATGCCCTTAGTATTACCTTTCGTTTGAGTATAATATTGAGTGAAACAAAAATTTTCCAGTTTTTGGCAAAAAGGACAGTGTATACATCATCCTTTTTTGGAAAAAATCGAAAAAAATGTTTTCACTCAAGATTATACATTATTTTACTCAAATGAAAGGGAATTTAAAGAGCTATTTAGCAGTACATAAATCTCTGGGAAATTTTGAGATTTAGTATGGATTTTGCTTTGAAATGCATTAAAATTTCCATAATCGATCCTCCATAATCATCATTTTCTCAGGAACTAAGAGGAATTTCGCAGCAAAAAGTAGTTTTATTTGATGTCCTTAGTATTACCTTTCGTTTGAGTATAATATTGAGTGAAACAAAAATTTTCCATTTTTTGGCAAAAAAGACATCATCCTTTTTTGCAAAAAAATCGAAAAAAATTTTTTTACTCAATATTATATATTATTATACTCAAATGAAAGGGAATTTAAAGAGCTATTTAGCAGTACATAAATCTCTGGGAAATTTTGAGATTTAGTATGGATTTTGCATTGAAATGCATTAAAATTTCCATAATCGATCCTCCATAATCATCATTTTCTCAGGAACTAAGAGGAATTTCGCAGCGAAAAGTAGTTTTATTTGATGCCCTTAGTATTACCTTTCGTTTGAGTATAATATTGAGTGAAACAAAAATTTTCCATTTTTTGGCAAAAAAGACAGTGTATACATTATCCTTTTTTGCAAAAAATCGAAAAAAATTTTTTCACTCAATATTATATATTATTATACTCAAATGAAAGGGAATTCAAAGAGCTATTTAGCAATACATAAATCTCTGGGAAATTTTGAGATTTAGTATGGATTTTGCATTGAAATTCATTAAAATTTCCATAATCGATCCTCCATAATCATCATTTTCTCAGGAACTAAGAGGAATTTCGCAGCGAAAAGTAGTTTTATTTGATGCCCTTAGTATTACCTTTCGTTTGAGTATAATATTGAGTGAAACAAAAATTTTCCATTTTTTGGCAAAAAAGACAGTGTATATATACATCATCCTTTTTTGCAAAAAATCGAAAAAAATTTTTTTACTCAATATTATATATTATTATACTCAAATGAAAGGGAATTTAAAGAGCTATTTAGCAGTACATAAATCTCTGGGAAATTTTGAGATTTAGTATGGATTTTGCTTTGAAATGCATTAAAATTTCCATAATCGATCCTCCATAATCATAATTTTCTCAGGAACTAAGAGGAATTTCGCAGCGAAAAGTAGTTTTATTTGATGCCCTTAGTATTACCTTTCGTTTGAGTATAATATTGAGTGAAACAAAAATTTTCCATTTTTTGGCAAAAAAGACAGTGTATACATCATCCTTTTTTGGAAAAAATCGAAAAAAATGTTTTCACTCAAGATTATACATTATTTTACTCAAATGAAAGGGAATTTAAAGAGCTATTTAGCAGTACATAAATCTCTGGGAAATTTTGAGATTTAGTATGGATTTTGCTTTGAAATGCATTAAAATTTCCATAATCGATCCTCCATAATCATCATTTTCTCAGGAACTAAGAGGAATTTCGCAGCGAAAAGTAGTTTTATTTGATGTCCTTAGTATTACCTTTCGTTTGAGTATAATATTGAGTGAAACAAAAATTTTCCATTTTTTGGCAAAAAAGACAGTGTATACATCATCCTTTTTGCAAAAAAATCGAAAAAAATTTTTTTACTCAATATTATATATTATTATACTCAAATGAAAGGGAATTTAAAGAGCTATTTAGCAGTACATAAATCTCTGGGAAATTTTGAGATTTAGTATGGATTTTGCATTGAAATGCATTAAAATTTCCATAATCGATCCTCCATAATCATCATTTTCTCAGGAACCAAGAGGAATTTCGCAGCGAAAAGTAGTTTTATTTGATGCCCATAGTATTACCTTTCGTTTGAGTATAATAATGAGTTAAACAAAAATTTTACATTTTTTGGCAAAAAAGACAGTGTATACATCATCCTTTTTTGCAAAAAATCGAAAAAAATTTTTTCACTCAATATTATACATTATTATACTCAAATGAAAGGGAATTCAAAGAGCTATTTAGCAATACATAAATCTCTGGGAAATTTTGAAATTTAGTATGGATTTTGCATTGAAATTCATTAAAATTTCCATAATCGATCCTACATAATCATCATTTTCTCAGGAACTAAGAGGAATTTCGCAGCGAAAAGTAGTTTTATTTGATGCCCTTAGTATTACCTTTCGTTTGAGTATAATATTGAGTGAAACAAAAATTTTCCATTTTTTGGCAAAAAAGACAGTGTATACATCATCCTTTTTTGCAAAAAATCGAAAAAAAATTTTTCACTCAATATTATACATTATTATACTCAAATGAAAGGGAATTCAAAGAGCTATTTAGCAATACATAAATCTCTGGGAAATTTTGAGATTTAGTATGGATTTTGCATTGAAATTCATTAAAATTTCCATAATCGATCCTCCATAATCATCATTTTCTCAGGAACTAAGAGGAATTTCGCAGCGAAAAGTAGTTTTATTTGATGCCCTTAGTATTACCTTTCGTTTGAGTATAATATTGAGTGAAACAAAAATTTTCCATTTTTTGGCAAAAAAGACAGTGTATATATACATCATCCTTTTTTGCAAAAAATCGAAAAATTTTTTTTTACTCAATATTATATATTATTATACTCAAATGAAAGGGAATTTAAAGAGCTATTTAGCAGTACATAAATCTCTGGGAAATTTTGAGATTTAGTATGGATTTTGCTTTGAAATGCATTAAAATTTCCATAATCGATCCTCCATAATCATCATTTTCTCAGGAACTAAGAGGAATTTCGCAGCGAAAAGTAGTTTTATTTGATGTCCTTAGTATTACCTTTCGTTTGAGTATAATATTGAGTGAAACAAAAATTTTCCATTTTTTGGCAAAAAAGACATCATCCTTTTTTGCAAAAAAATCGAAAAAAATTTTTTTACTCAATATTATATATTATTATACTCAAATGAAAGGGAATTCAAAGAGCTATTTAGCAGTACATAAATCTCTGGGAAATTTTGAGATTTAGTATGGATTTTGCTTTGAAATGCATTAAAATTTCCATAATCGATCCTCCATAATCATCATTTTCTCAGGAACTAAGAGGAATTTCGCAGCGAAAAGTAGTTTTATTTGATGCCCTTAGTATTACCTTTCGTTTGAGTATAATATTGAGTGAAACAAAAATTTTCCACTTTTTGGCAAAAAAGACAGTGTATACATCATCCTTTTTTGGAAAAAATCGAAAAAAATGTTTTCACTCAATATTATACATTATTATACTCAAATGAAAGGGAATTCAAAGAGCTATTTAGCAATACATAAATCTCTGGGAAATTTTGAGATTTAGTATGGATTTTGCATTGAAATTCATTAAAATTTCCATAATCGATCCTCCATAATCATCATTTTCTCAGGAACTAAGAGGAATTTCGCAGCGAAAAGTAGTTTTATTTGATGCCCTTAGTATTACCTTTCGTTTGAGTATAATATTGAGTGAAACAAAAATTTTCCATTTTTTGGCAAAAAAGACAGTGTATATATACATCATCCTTTTTTGCAAAAAATCGAAAAAAATTTTTTTACTCAATATTATATATTATTATACTCAAATGAAAGGGAATTTAAAGAGCTATTTAGCAGTACATAAATCTCTGGGAAATTTTGAGATTTAGTATGGATTTTGCTTTGAAATGCATTAAAATTTCCATAATCGATCCTCCATAATCTTAATTTTCTCAGGAACTAAGAGGAATTTCGCAGCGAAAAGTAGGTTTATTTGATGCCCTTAGTATTACCTTTCGTTTGAGTATAATATTGAGTGAAACAAAAATTTTCCATTTTTTGGCAAAAAAGACAGTGTATACATCATCCTTTTTTGGAAAAAATCGAAAAAAATGTTTTCACTCAAGATTATACATTATTTTACTCAAATGAAAGGGAATTTAAAGAGCTATTTAGCAGTACATAAATATCTGGGAAATTTTGAGATTTAGTATGGATTTTGCTTTGAAATGCATTAAAATTTCCATAATCGATCCTCCATAATCATCATTTTCTCAGGAACTAAGAGGAATTTCGCAGCGAAAAGTAGTTTTATTTGATGTCCTTAGTATTACCTTTCGTTTGAGTATAATATTGAGTGAAACAAAAATTTTCCGTTTTTTGGCAAAAAAGATGGATTATTAAAAATTAAAAAGAAAAGGATTGAACCTTTATAAATGGGGTATGAGCCCAGTAGCTTAATTAGCTTATCTTTTTTAAAATAAATATATTTAAGTGTAAGATGCACAAAAGTTTTTGATACTTTTAGGAATACATCATCCTTTTTGCAAAAAAATCGAAAAAAATTTTTTTACTCAATATTATATATTATTATACTCAAATGAAAGGGAATTTAAAGAGCTATTTAGCAGTACATAAATCTCTGGGAAATTTTGAGATTTAGTATGGATTTTGCATTGAAATGCATTAAAATTTCCATAATCGATCCTCCATAATCATCATTTTCTCAGGAACCAAGAGGAATTTCGCAGCGAAAAGTAGTTTTATTTGATGCCCATAGTATTACCTTTCGTTTGAGTATAATAATGAGTTAAACAAAAATTTTCCATTTTTTGGCAAAAAAGTCAGTGTATACATCATCCTTTTTGCAAAAAAATCGAAAAAAATTTTTTTACTCAATATTATATATTATTATACTCAAATGAAAGGGAATTTAAAGAGCTATTTAGCAGTACATAAATCTCTGGGAAATTTTGAGATTTAGTATGGATTTTGCTTTGAAATGCATTAAAATTTCCATAATCGATCCTCCATAATCATCATTTTCTCAGGAACTAAGAGGAATTTCGCAGCGAAAAGTAGTTTTATTTGATGTCCTTAGTATTACCTTTCGTTTGAGTATAATATTGAGTGAAACAAAAATTTTCCATTTTTTGGCAAAAAAGACATCATCCTTTTTTGCAAAAAAATCGAAAAAAATTTTTTTACTCAATATTATATATTATTATACTCAAATGAAAGGGAATTTAAAGAGCTATTTAGCAGTACATAAATCTCTGGGAAATTTTGAGATTTAGTATGGATTTTGCTTTGAAATGCATTAAAATTTCCATAATCGATCCTCCATAATCATCATTTTCTCAGGAACTAAGAGGAATTTCGCAGCGAAAAGTAGTTTTATTTGATGCCCTTAGTATTACCTTTCGTTTGAGTATAATATTGAGTGAAACAAAAATTTTCCATTTTTTGGCAAAAAAGACAGTGTATACATCATCCTTTTTTGCAAAAAATCGAAAAAATTTTTTTTACTCAATATTATATATTATTATACTCAAATGAAAGGGAATTTAAAGAGCTATTTAGCAGTACATAAATCTCTGGGAAATTTTGAGATTTAGTATGGATTTTGCTTTGAAATGCATTAAAATTTCCATAATCGATCCTCCATAATCATCATTTTCTCAGGAACTAAGAGGAATTTCGCAGCGAAAAGTAGTTTTATTTGATGCCCTTAGTATTACCTTTCGTTTGAGTATAATATTGAGTGAAACAAAAATTTTCCATTTTTTGGCAAAAAAGACAGTGTATACATCATCCTTTTTTGGAAAAAATCGAAAAAAATGTTTTCACTCAAGATTATACATTATTTTACTCAAATGAAAGGGAATTTAAAGAGCTATTTAGCAGTACATAAATCTCTGGGAAATTTTGAGATTTAGTATGGATTTTGCATTGAAATGCATTAAAATTTCCATAATCGATCCTCCATAATCATCATTTTCTTAGGAACTAAGAGGAATTTCGCAGCGAAAAGTAGTTTTATTTGATGCCCATAGTATTACCTTTCGTTTGAGTATAATAATGAGTTAAACAAAAATTTTACATTTTTTGGCAAAAAAGACAGTGTATACATCATCCTTTTTTGCAAAAAATCGAAAAAATTTTTTTCACTCACAATTTTTTCTCAGGAACTAAGAGGAATTTCGCAGCGAAAAGTCGTGTTATTTGATGCCCTTAGTATTACCTTTCGTTTGAGTATAATATTGAGTGAAACAAAAATTTTCCATTTTTTGGCAAAAAAGACAGTGTATACATCATCCTTTTTTGCAAAAAATCGAAAAAATTTTTTTCACTCAATACTCAAATGAAAGGGAATTTAAAGAGCTATTTAGCAGTACATAAATCTCTGGGAAATTTTGAGATTTAGTATGGATTTTGCTTTGAAATGCATTAAAATTTCCATAATCGATCCTCCATAATCATCATTTTCTCAGGAACTAAGAGGAATTTCGCAGCGAAAAGTAGTTTTATTTGATGCCCTTAGTATTACCTTTCGTTTGAGTATAATATTGAGTGAAACAAAAATTTTCCATTTTTTGGCAAAAAAGACAGTGTATATATACATCATCCTTTTTTGCAAAAAATCGAAAAAAATTTTTTTACTCAATATTATATATTATTATACTCAAATGAAAGGGAATTTAAAGAGCTATTTAGCAGTACATAAATCTCTGGAAATTTTGAGATTTAGTATGGATTTTGCTTTGAAATGCATTAAAATTTCCATAATCGATCCTCCATAATCATCATTTTCTCAGGAACTAAGAGGAATTTCGCAGCGAAAAGTAGTTTTATTTGATGCCCTTAGTACTACCTTTCGTTTGAGTATAATATTGAGTGAAACAAAAATTTTCCATTTTTTGGCAAAAAAGACAGTGTATACATCATCCTTTTTTGGAAAAAATCGAAAAATAAGTTTTCACTCAAGATTATACATTATTTTACTCAAATGAAAGGGAATTTAAAGAGCTATTTAGCAATACATAAATCTCTGGGAAATTTTGAGATTTAGTATGGATTTTGCATTGAAATTCATTAAAATTTCCATAATCGATCCTCCATAATCATCATTTTCTCAGGAACTAAGAGGAATTTCGCAGCGAAAAGTAGTTTTATTTGATGCCCTTAGTATTACCTTTCGTTTGAGTATAATATTGAGTGAAACAAAAATTTTCCATTTTTTGGCAAAAAAGACAGTGTATATTATACATCATCCTTTTTTGCAAAAAATCGAAAAAAATTTTTTTACTCAATATTATATATTATTATACTCAAATGAAAGGGAATTTAAAGAGCTATTTAGCAGTACATAAATCTCTGGGAAATTTTGAGATTTAGTATGGATTTTGCTTTGAAATGCATTAAAATTTCCATAATCGATCCTCCATAATCATCATTTTCTCAGGAACTAAGAGGAATTTCGCAGCGAAAAGTAGTTTTATTTGATGTCCTTAGTATTACCTTTCGTTTGAGTATAATATTGAGTGAAACAAAAATTTTCCACTTTTTGGCAAAAAAGACAGTGTATACATCATCCTTTTTTGGAAAAAATCGAAAAAAATGTTTTCACTCAATATTATACATTATTATACTCAAATGAAAGGGAATTCAAAGAGCTATTTAGCAATACATAAATCTCTGGGAAATTTTGAGATTTAGTATGGATTTTGCATTGAAATTCATTAAAATTTCCATAATCGATCCTCCATAATCATCATTTTCTCAGGAACTAAGAGGAATTTCGCAGCGAAAAGTAGTTTTATTTGATGCCCTTAGTATTACCTTTCGTTTGAGTATAATATTGAGTGAAACAAAAATTTTCCATTTTTTGGCAAAAAAGACAGTGTATATATACATCATCCTTTTTTGCAAAAAATCGAAAAAAATTTTTTTACTCAATATTATATATTATTATACTCAAATGAAAGGGAATTTAAAGAGCTATTTAGCAGTACATAAATCTCTGGGAAATTTTGAGATTTAGTATGGATTTTGCATTGAAATGCATTAAAATTTCCATAATCGATCCTCCATAATCATCATTTTCTCAGGAACCAAGAGGAATTTCGCAGCGAAAAGTAGTTTTATTTGATGCCCATAGTATTACCTTTCGTTTGAGTATAATAATGAGTTAAACAAAAATTTTCCATTTTTTGGCAAAAAAGTCAGTGTATACATCATCCTTTTTGCAAAAAAATCGAAAAAAATTTTTTTACTCAATATTATATATTATTATACTCAAATGAAAGGGAATTTAAAGAGCTATTTAGCAGTACATAAATCTCTGGGAAATTTTGAGATTTAGTATGGATTTTGCTTTGAAATGCATTAAAATTTCCATAATCGATCCTCCATAATCATCATTTTCTCAGGAACTAAGAGGAATTTCGCAGCGAAAAGTAGTTTTATTTGATGCCCTTAGTATTACCTTTCGTTTGAGTATAATATTGAGTGAAACAAAAATTTTCCATTTTTTGGCAAAAAAGACAGTGTATATATACATCATCCTTTTTTGCAAAAAAATCGAAAAAAATTTTTTTACTCAATATTATATATTATTATACTCAAATGAAAGGGAATTTAAAGAGCTATTTAGCAGTACATAAATCTCTGGGAAATTTTGAGATTTAGTATGGATTTTGCTTTGAAATGCATTAAAATTTCCATAATCGATCCTCCATAATCATCATTTTCTCAGGAACTAAGAGGAATTTCGCAGCGAAAAGTAGTTTTATTTGATGCCCTTAGTATTACCTTTCGTTTGAGTATAATATTGAGTGAAACAAAAATTTTCCATTTTTTGGCAAAAAAGACAGTGTATACATCATCCTTTTTTGCAAAAAATCGAAAAAATTTTTTTTACTCAATATTATATATTATTATACTCAAATGAAAGGGAATTTAAAGAGCTATTTAGCAGTACATAAATCTCTGGGAAATTTTGAGATTTAGTATGGATTTTGCTTTGAAATGCATTAAAATTTCCATAATCGATCCTCCATAATCATCATTTTCTCAGGAACTAAGAGGAATTTCGCAGCGAAAAGTAGTTTTATTTGATGCCCTTAGTATTACCTTTCGTTTGAGTATAATATTGAGTGAAACAAAAATTTTCCATTTTTTGGCAAAAAAGACAGTGTATACATCATCCTTTTTTGGAAAAAATCGAAAAAAATGTTTTCACTCAAGATTATACATTATTTTACTCAAATGAAAGGGAATTTAAAGAGCTATTTAGCAGTACATAAATCTCTGGGAAATTTTGAGATTTAGTATGGATTTTGCTTTGAAATGCATTAAAATTTCCATAATCGATCCTCCATAATCATCATTTTCTCAGGAACTAAGAGGAATTTCGCAGCGAAAAGTAGTTTTATTTGATGTCCTTAGTATTACCTTTCGTTTGAGTATAATATTGAGTGAAACAAAAATTTTCCATTTTTTGGCAAAAAAGACAGTGTATACATCATCCTTTTTGCAAAAAAATCGAAAAAAATTTTTTTACTCAATATTATATATTATTATACTCAAATGAAAGGGAATTTAAAGAGCTATTTAGCAGTACATAAATCTCTGGGAAATTTTGAGATTTAGTATGGATTTTGCATTGAAATGCATTAAAATTTCCATAATCGATCCTCCATAATCATCATTTTCTCAGGAACCAAGAGGAATTTCGCAGCGAAAAGTAGTTTTATTTGATGCCCATAGTATTACCTTTCGTTTGAGTATAATAATGAGTTAAACAAAAATTTTACATTTTTTGGCAAAAAAGACAGTGTATACATCATCCTTTTTTGCAAAAAATCGAAAAAATTTTTTTCACTCAATATTATACATTAATATACTCAAATGAATGGGAATTCAAAGAGCTATTTAGCAATACATAAATCTCTAGGAAATTTTGAGATTTAGTATGGATTTTGCATTGAAATTCATTAAAATTTCCATAATCGATCCTCCATAATCATCATTTTCTCAGGAACTAAGAGGAATTTCGCAGCGAAAAGTAGTTTTATTTGATGCCCTTAGTATTACCTTTCGTTTGAGTATAATATTGAGTGAAACAAAAATTTTCCATTTTTTGGCAAAAAAGACAGTGTATACATCATCCTTTTTTGGAAAAAATCGAAAAAAATGTTTTCACTCAAGATTATACATTATTTTACTCAAATGAAAGGGAATTTAAAGAGCTATTTAGCTGTACATAAATCTCTGGGAAATTTTGAGATTTAGTATGGATTTTGCTTTGAAATGCATTAAAATTTCCATAATCGATCCTCCATAATCATCATTTTCTCAGGAACTAAGAGGAATTTCGCAGCGAAATTTCCATAATCGATCCTCCATAATCATCATTTTCTCAGGAACTAAGAGGAATTTCGCAGCGAAAACTAGTTTTATTTGATGCCCTTAGTATTACCTTTCGTTTGAGTATAATATTGAGTGAAACAAAAATTTTCCATTTTTTGGCAAAAAAGACAGTGTATACATCATCCTTTTTTGGAAAAAATCGAAAAAAATGTTTTCACTCAAGATTATACATTATTTTACTCAAATGAAAGGGAATTTAAAGAGCTATTTAGCAGTACATAAATCTCTGGGAAATTTTGAGATTTAGTATGGATTTTGCTTTGAAATGCATTAAAATTTCCATAATCGATCCTCCATAATCATCATTTTCTCAGGAACTAAGAGGAATTTCGCAGCGAAAAGTAGTTTTATTTGATGTCCTTAGTATTACCTTTCGTTTGAGTATAATATTGAGTGAAACAAAAATTTTCCATTTTTTGGCAAAAAAGACAGTGTATATATACATCATCCTTTTTTGCAAAAAATCGAAAAAAATGTTTTCACTCAAGATTATACATTATTTTACTTAAATGAAAGGGAATTTAAAGAGCTATTTAGCAGTACATAAATCTCTGGGAAATTTTGAGATTTAGTATGGATTTTGCTTTGAAATGCATTAAAATTTCCATAATCGATCCTCCATAATCATCATTTTCTCAGGAACTAAGAGGAATTTCGCAGCGAAAAGTAGTTTTATTTGATGTCCTTAGTATTACCTTTCGTTTGAGTATAATATTGAGTGAAACAAAAATTTTCCATTTTTTGGCAAAAAAGACAGTGTATACATCATCCTTTTTTGCAAAAAAATCGAAAAAAAATTTTTTACTCAATATTATATATTATTATACTCAAATGAAAAGGAATTTAAAGAGCTATTTAGCAGTACATAAATCTCTGGGAAATTTTGAGATTTAGTATGGATTTTGCATTGAAATGCATTAAAATTTCCATAATCGATCCTCCATAATCATCATTTTCTCAGGAACTAAGAGGAATTTCGCAGCGAAAAGTAGTTTTATTTGATGCCCATAGTATTACCTTTCGTTTGAGTATAATAATGAGTTAAACAAAAATTTTACATTTTTTGGCAAAAAAGACAGTGTATACATCATCCTTTTTTGCAAAAAATCGAAAAAATTTTTTTCACTTAATATTATACATTATTATACTCAAATGAAAGGGAATTCCAAGAGCTATATATATATATATATATATATATATATATATATATATATATATATATATATATATATATATGTGTGCACGGCGCATGTTGCGGGGTCGGTTTTTCGTTCCACAAGTTACTACGAAGACATTTTGTTACTTTGGGGACTGTCCTTAAACTTTTTGTTATTCTACTGTTTACACTGAAGACATTTTACTGGATACAGCGCTTATTATAGGGACTTTTTTGGCTGTATATACAGATGTCTTCAAAGTATGCGAAATGAATATATATATATATATATATATATATATATGTGTGCACAGCACATATTGCGGGGACGGGTTTTCGTTCCACAAGTTACTATGAAGACATTTTGTTACTTTGGGGACTGTCCTTAAACTTTTCATTATTCTAGTGTTTACTCTGAAGACATTTTACTGGACACAGCGCATTTTATAGGGACTTTTTTGGCTGTATATACAGATGTCTTCAAAGTATGGGCAATGCATATATATATATATATATATATATATATATATATATATATATATTCATTGCCCATACTTTGAAGACATCTGTATATACAGCCAAAAAAGTCCCTATAAAATGCGCTGTGTCCAGTAAAATGTCTTCAGAGTAAACACTAGAATAACGAAAAGTTTAAGGACAGTCCCCAAAGTAACAAAATGTCTTCATAGTAACTTGTTCCACAAGTTACTATGAAGACATTTTGTTACTTTGGGGACTGTCCTTAAACTTTTCGTTATTCCACTGTTCACACTGAAGACATTTTACTGGATACAGCGCATATTAAGGGGACTTTTTTGGCTGTATATACAGATGTCTTCAAAGTATGGGCAATGAATATATATATATATATATATATATATATATATATATTCATTTCGCATACTTTGAAGACATCTGTATATACAGCCAAATGCACATATATATATATATATATATATATATATATATATATATATATGTGCACAGCACATATTGCGGGGACGGGTTTTCGTTCCACAAGTTACTATGAAGACATTTTGTTACTTTGGGGACTGTCCTTAAACTTTTCATTATTCTAGTGTTTACTCTGAAGACATTTTACTGGACACAGCGCATTTTATAGGGACTTTTTTGGCTGTATATACAGATGTCTTCAAAGTATGGGCAATGCATATATATATATATATATATATATATATATATATATATATGCACGGCGCATGTTGTGGGGACGGTTTTTCGTTCCACAAGTTACTATGAACACATTTTGTTACTTTGGAGACTCTCCTTAAACTTTTCATTATTCTACTGTTTACACTGAAGACATTTACTGGATACAGCGCATATTATAGGGACTTTTTTGGCTGTATATACAGATGTCTTCAAAGTATGGGCAATGCATATATATATTTATATATATATATATATATATATATATTCATCGCGCATACTTTGAGGACATCTGTATATACAGCCAAAAAAGTCCCTATAATATGCGCTGTATCCAGTAAACTGTCTTTGGTGTATACAGTAGATTAATTAAAAGTTTAAGGACGGTCCTCAAAGTAACAAAATGTCTTCATAGTAACTTGTGGAACGAAAAACCGTCCCCGCAACATGAGCTGTGCACATATATATATATATATATATATATGCACAGCTCATGTTGCGGGGACGGTTTTTCGTTCCTCAAGTTACTACGAAGACATTTTGTTACTCTGAGGACCGTCCTCAAACTTCTCATTTATCTACTGTATAAACTGAAGACATTTTACTGGATACAGAGAATATTATAGGGACGTTTTTGGCTGTATATACAGATGTCTTCAAAGAGTGCGAAATGGATATATATATATATATATATATATATATATGTGCACGGCGCATGTTGCGGGGACGGTTTTTCGTTCCACAAGTTACTATAAAGACATTTTGGTTCTTTGGGGACTGTCCTTAAACTTTTCGTTATTCCACTGTATACACTGAAGACATTTTACTGGATACAGTGCATATTATAGGGACTTTTTTCGCTGTATATACAGATGTCTTCAAAGTATGGGCAATGAATATATATATATATATATAAATATATATATACATATATATTATTATACTCAAAAGGAAGGGAATTTAAAGAGCTATTTATCAGTATATAAATCTCTAGGAAATCTTGAGATTTTGTATGGATTTTGCATTGAAATGCATTAAAAATTCCATTACCGATTCTCCATAATCATCATTTTCTCAGGAACTAAGAGGAATTTCGCAGCGAAAAGTCGTGTTATTTGATGCCCTTAGTATTACCTTTCGTTTGAGTATAATATTGAGTGAAACAAAAATTTTCCATTTTTTGGCAAAAAAGACAGTGTATTATATATACATCATCCTTTTTTGCAAAAAATCGAAAAAAATTTTTTTACTCAATATTATATATTATTATACTCAAATGAAAGGGAATTTAAAGAGCTATTTAGCAGTACATAAATCTCTGGGAAATTTTGAGATTTAGTATGGATTTTGCTTTGAAATGCATTAAAATTTCCATAATCGATCCTCCATAATTATAATTTTCTCAGGAACTAAGAGGAATTTCGCAGCGAAAAGTAGTTTTATTTGATGCCCTTAGTATTACCTTTCGTTTGAGTATAATATTGAGTGAAACAAAAATTTTCCATTTTTTGGCAAAAAAGACAGTGTATACATCATCCTTTTTTGCAAAAAAATCGAAAAAAATTTTTTTACTCAATATTATATATTATTATACTCAAATGAAAGGGAATTTAAAGAGCTATTTAGCAGTACATAAATCTCTGGGAAATTTTGAGATTTAGTATGGATTTTGCTTTGAAATGCATTAAAATTTCCATAATCGATCCTCCATAATCATCATTTTCTCAGGAACTAAGAGGAATTTCGCAGCGAAAAGTAGTTTTATTTGATGCCCTTAGTATTACCTTTCGTTTGAGTATAATATTGAGTGAAACAAAAATTTTCCATTTTTTGGCAAAAAAGACAGTGTATATATACATCATCCTTTTTTGCAAAAAATCGAAAAAAATTTTTTTACTCAATATTATATATTATTATACTCAAATGAAAGGGAATTTAAAGAGCTATTTAGCAGTACATAAATCTCTGGGAAATTTTGAGATTTAGTATGGATTTTGCTTTGAAATGCATTTAAATTTCCATAATCGATCCTCCATAATCATCATTTTCTCAGGAACTAAGAGGAATTTCGCAGCGAAAAGTAGTTTTATTTGATGCCCTTAGTACTACCTTTCGTTTGAGTATAATATTGAGTGAAACAAAAATGTTCCATTTTTTGGCAAAAAAGACAGTGTATACATCATCCTTTTTTGGAAAAAATCGAAAAATAAGTTTTCACTCAAGATTATACATTATTTTACTCAAATGAAAGGGAATTTAAAGAGCTATTTAGCAGTACATAAATCTCTGGGAAATTTTGAGATTTAGTATGGATTTTGCTTTGAAATGCATTAAAATTTCCATAATCGATCCTCCATAATCATCATTTTCTCAGGAACTAAGAGGAATTTCGCAGCGAAAAGTAGTTTTATTTGATGTCCTTAGTATTACCTTTCGTTTGAGTATAATATTGAGTGAAACAAAAATTTTCCATTTTTTGGCAAAAAAGACAGTGTATACATCATCCTTTTTTGCAAAAAATCGAAAAAAATTTTTTCACTCAATATTATACATTATTATACTCAAATGAAAGGGAATTCAAAGAGCTATTTAGCAATACATAAATCTCTGGGAAATTTTGAGATTTAGTATGGATTTTGCATTGAAATTCATTAAAATTTCCATAATCGATCCTCCATAATCATCATTTTCTCAGGAACTAAGAGGAATTTCGCAGCGAAAAGTAGTTTTATTTGATGCCCTTAGTATTACCTTTCGTTTGAGTATAATATTGAGTGAAACAAAAATTTTCCAATTTTTTGGCAAAAAAGACAGTGTATATATTATACATCATCCTTTTTTGCAAAAAATCGAAAAAAATTTTTTTACTCAATATTATATATTATTATACTCAAATGAAAGGGAATTTAAAGAGCTATTTAGCAATACATAAATCTCTGGGAAATTTTGAGATTTAGTATGGATTTTGCTTTGAAATGCATTAAAATTTCCATAATCGATCCTCCATAATCATCATTTTCTCAGGAACTAAGAGGAATTTCGCAGCGAAAAGTAGTTTTATTTGATGCCCTTAGTATTGCCTTTCGTTTGAGTATAATATTGAGTGAAACAAAAATTTTCCATTTTTTGGCAAAAAAGACAGTGTATATATACATCATCCTTTTTTGCAAAAAATCGAAAAAATTTTTTTCACTCAATATTATACATTATTATACTCAAATGAAAGGGAATTCCAAGAGCTATTTAGCAATACATAAATCTCTGGGAAATTTTGAGATTTAGTATGGATTTTGCTTTGAAATGCATTAAAATTTCCATAATCGATCCTCCATAATCATCATTTTCTCAGGAACTAAGAGGAATTTCGCAGCAAAAAGTAGTTTTATTTGATGTCCTTAGTATTACCTTTCGTTTGAGTATAATATTGAGTGAAACAAAAATTTTCCATTTTTTGGCAAAAAAGACAGTGTATATCATCGTTTTTTGCAAAAAAATCGAAAAAAATTTTTTTACTCAATATTATATATTATTACACTCAAATGAAAGGGAATTTAAAGAGCTATTTAGCAGTACATAAATCTCTGGGAAATTTTGAGATTTAGTATGGATTTTGCATTGAAATGCATTAAAATTTCCATAATCGATCCTCCATAATCATCATTTTCTCAGGAACTAAGAGGAATTTCGCAGCGAAAAGTAGTTTTATTTGATGCCCTTAGTATTACCTTTCGTTTGAGTATAATATTGAGTGAAACAAAAATTTTCCATTTTTTGGCAAAAAAGACAGTGTATACATCATCCTTTTTTGGAAAAAATCGAAAAAAATGTTTTCACTCAAGATTATACATTATTTTACTCAAAGGAAAGGGAATTTAAAGAGCTATTTAGCAGTACATAAATCTCTGGGAAATTTTGAGATTTAGTATGGATTTTGCATTGAAATGCATTAAAATTTCCATAATCGATCCTCCATAATCATCATTTTCTTAGGAACTAAGAGGAATTTCGCAGCGAAAAGTAGTTTTATTTGATGCCCATAGTATTACCTTTCGTTTGAGTATAATATTGAGTGAAACAAAAATTTTCCATTTTTTGGCAAAAAAGACAGTGTATACATCATCCTTTTTTGGAAAAAATCGAAAAAATTTTTTTCACTCAATATTATACATTATTATACTCAAATGAAAGGGAATTCCAAGAGCTATATATATATATATATATATATATATATATATATATGTGCACGGCGCATGTTGCAGGGAGGGTTTTTCGTTCCACAAGTTACTATGAAGACATTTTGTTACTTTGGGGACTGTCCTTAAACTTTTCGTTATTCCACTGTTCACACTGAAGACATTTTACTGGATACAGCGCATATATATATATATATATATATATATATATATATGCACGGCGCATGTTGTGGGGACGGTTTTTCGTTCCACAAGTTACTATGAAGACATTTTGTTACTTTGGAGACTGTCCTTAAACTTTTCATTATTCTACTGTTTACACTGAAGACATTTTACTGGATACAGCGCAGATTATAGGGACTTTTTTGGCTGTATATACAGATGTCTTCAAAGTATGGGCAATGCATATATATATTTATATATATATATATATATATATATATATATATATATATATATATATATATATATATTCATTTCGCATTCTTTGAAGACATCTGTATTTACAGCCAAAAACGTCCCTATAATATGCTCTGTATCCAGTAAAATGTCTTCAGTTTATACAGTAGATAAATGAGAAGTTTGAGGACGGTCCTCAAAGTAACAAAATGTCTTCGTAGTAACTTGTAGAACGAAAACCCGTCCCCGCAACATGTGCTGTGCACATATATATATATATATATATATATATATATATATATATATATATATATATATATATATATATATATATATATATATACATATATAAGGAAGGGAATTTAAAGAGCTATTTATCAGTATATAAATCTCTAGGAAATCTTGAGATTTTGTATGGATTTTGCATTGAAATGCATTAAAAATTCCATTATCGATTCTCCATAATCATCATTTTCTCAGGAACTAAGAGGAATTTCGCAGCGAAAAGTCGTGTTATTTGATGCCCATAGTATTACCTTTTGTTTGAGTATAATATTGAGTGAACCAAAAATTTTCCATTTTTTGGCAAAAAAGACAGTGTATACATCATCCTTTTTTGCAAAAAATCGAAAAAATTTTTTTCACTCAATATTATACATTATTATACTCAAATGAAAGGGAATTCAAAGAGCTATTTAGCAATACATAAATCTCTGGGAAATTTTGAGATTTAGTATGGATTTTGCATTGAAATTCATTAAAATTTCCATAATCGATCCTCCATAATCATCATTTTTTCAGGAACTAAGAGGACTTTCGCAGCGAAAAGTAGTTTTATTTGATGCCCTTAGTATTACCTTTCGTTTGAGTATAATATTGAGTGAAACAAAAATTTTCCATTTTTTGGCAAAAAAGACAGTGTATACATCATCCTTTTTTCCAAAAAATCGAAAAAATTTTTTTCACTCAATATTATACATTATTATACTAAAATGAAAGGGAATTGCAAGAGCTATTTAGCAATACATAAATCTCTGGAAAATTTTGAGATTTAGTATGGATTTTGCATTGAAATTCATTAAAATTTCCATAATCGATCCTCCATAATCATCATTTTCTCAGGAACTAAGAGGAATTTCGCAGCGAAAAGTAGTTTTATTTGATGCCCTTAGTATTACCTTTCGTTTGAGTATAATATTGAGTGAAACAAAAATTTTCCATTTTTTTGGCAAAAAAGACAGTGTATATATTATACATCATCCTTTTTTGCAAAAAATCGAAAAAAATTTTTTTACTCAATATTATATATTATTATACTCAAATGAAAGGGAATTTAAAGAGCTATTTAGCAGTACATAAATCTCTGGGAAATTTTGAGATTTAGTATGGATTTTGCTTTGAAATGCATTAAAATTTCCATAATCGATCCTCCATAATCATCATTTTCTCAGGAACTAAGAGGAATTTCGCAGCGAAAAGTAGTTTTATTTGATGCCCTTAGTATTACCTTTCGTTTGAGTATAATATTGAGTGAAACAAAAATTTTCCAGTTTTTGGCAAAAAGGACAGTGTATACATCATCCTTTTTTGGAAAAAATCGAAAAAAATGTTTTCACTCAAGATTATACATTATTTTACTCAAATGAAAGGGAATTTAAAGAGCTATTTAGCAGTACATAAATCTCTGGGAAATTTTGAGATTTAGTATGGATTTTGCTTTGAAATGCATTAAAATTTCCATAATCGATCCTCCATAATCATCATTTTCTCAGGAACTAAGAGGAATTTCGCAGCGAAAAGTAGTTTTATTTGATGTCCTTAGTATTACCTTTCGTTTGAGTATAATATTGAGTGAAACAAAAATTTTCCATTTTTTGGCAAAAAAGACAGTGTATACATCATCCTTTTTTGCAAAAAAATCGAAAAAAATTTTTTTACTCAATATTATATATTATTATACTCAAATGAAAGGGAATTTAAAGAGCTATTTAGCAGTACATAAATCTCTGGGAAATTTTGAGATTTAGTATGGATTTTGCATTGAAATGCATTAAAATTTCCATAATCGATCCTCCATAATCATCATTTTCTTAGGAACTAAGAGGAATTTCGCAGCGAAAAGTAGTTTTATTTGATGCCCATAGTATTACCTTTCGTTTGAGTATAATATTGAGTGAAACAAAAATTTTCCATTTTTTGGCAAAAAAGACAGTGTATACATCATCCTTTTTTGCAAAAAATCGAAAAAAATTTTTTTACTCAATATTATATATTATTATACTCAAATGAAAGGGAATTTAAAGAGCTATTTAGCAGTACATAAATCTCTGGGAAATTTTGAGATTTAGTATGGATTTTGCTTTGAAATGCATTAAAATTTCCATAATCGATCCTCCATAATCATCATTTTCTCAGGAACTAAGAGGAATTTCGCAGCGAAAAGTAGTTTTATTTGATGCCCTTAGTATTACCTTTCGTTTGAGTATAATATTGAGTGAAACAAAAATTTTCCATTTTTTGGCAAAAAAGACAGTGTATATATACATCATCCTTTTTTGCAAAAAATCGAAAAAAATTTTTTTACTCAATATTATATATTATTATACTCAAATGAAAGGGAATTTAAAGAGCTATTTAGCAGTACATAAATCTCTGGGAAATTTTGAGATTTAGTATGGATTTTGCTTTGAAATGCATTAAAATTTCCATAATCGATCCTCCATAATCATCATTTTCTCAGGAACTAAGAGGAATTTCGCAGCGAAAAGTAGTTTTATTTGATGCCCTTAGTACTACCTTTCGTTTGAGTATAATATTGAGTGAAACAAAAATTTTCCATTTTTTGGCAAAAAAGACAGTGTATACATCATCCTTTTTTGCAAAAAATCGAAAAAAATTTTTTTACTCAATATTATATATTATTATACTCAAATGAAAGGGAATTTAAAGAGCTATTTAGCAGTACATAAATCTCTGGGAAATTTTGAGATTTAGTATGGATTTTGCTTTGAAATGCATTAAAATTTCCATAATCGATCCTCCATAATCATCATTTTCTCAGGAACTAAGAGGAATTTCGCAGCGAAAAGTAGTATTATTTGATGTCCTTAGTATTACCTTTCGTTTGAGTATAATATTGAGTGAAACAAAAATTTTCCATTTTTTGGCAAAAAAGACAGTGTATACATCATCCTTTTTTGCAAAAAATCGAAAAAAATTTTTTCACTCAATATTATACATTATTATACTCAAATGAAAGGGAATTCAAAGAGCTATTTAGCAATACATAAATCTCTGGGAAATTTTGAGATTTAGTATGGATTTTGCATTGAAATTCATTAAAATTTCCATAATCGATCCTCCATAATCATCATTTTCTCAGGAACTAAGAGGAATTTCGCAGCGAAAAGTAGTTTTATTTGATGCCCTTAGTATTACCTTTCGTTTGAGTATAATATTGAGTGAAACAAAAATTTTCCATTTTTTTGGCAAAAAAGACAGTGTATATATACATCATCCTTTTTTGGAAAAAATCGAAAAAAATGTTTTCACTCAAGATTATACATTATTTTACTCAAATGAAAGGGAATTTAAAGAGCTATTTAGCAGTACATAAATCTCTGGGAAATTTTGAGATTTAGTATGGATTTTGCTTTGAAATGCATTAAAATTTCCATAATCGATCCTCCATAATCATCATTTTCTCAGGAACTAAGAGGAATTTCGCAGCAAAAAGTAGTTTTATTTGATGTCCTTAGTATTACCTTTCGTTTGAGTATAATATTGAGTGAAACAAAAATTTTCCATTTTTTGGCAAAAAAGACAGTGTATATCATCGTTTTTTGCAAAAAAATCGAAAAAAATTTTTTTACTCAATATTATATATTATTATACTCAAATGAAAGGGAATTTAAAGAGCTATTTAGCAGTACATAAATCTCTGGGAAATTTTGAGATTTAGTATGGATTTTGCATTGAAATGCATTAAAATTTCCATAATCGATCCTCCATAATCATCATTTTCTCAGGAACTAAGAGGAATTTCGCAGCGAAAAGTAGTTTTATTTGATGCCCTTAGTATTACCTTTCGTTTGAGTATAATATTGAGTGAAACAAAAATTTTCCATTTTTTGGCAAAAAAGACAGTGTATACATAGTGTATACATCATCCTTTTTTCCAAAAAATCGAAAAAAATTTTTTCACTCAATATTATACATTATTATACTCAAATGAAAGGGAATTGCAAGAGCTATTTAGCAATACATAAATCTCTGGAAAATTTTGAGATTTAGTATGGATTTTGCATTGAAATTCATTAAAATTTCCATAATCGATCCTCCATAATCATCATTTTCTCAGGAACTAAGAGGAATTTCGCAGCGAAAAGTAGTTTTATTTGATGCCCTTAGTATTACCTTTCGTTTGAGTATAATATTGAGTGAAACACAAATTTTCCATTTTTTGGCAAAAAATCGAAAAAAATTTTTTTACTCAATATTATATATTATTATACTCAAATGAAAGAGAATTTAAAGAGCTATTTAGCAGTACATAAATCTCTGGGAAATTTTGAGATTTAGTATGGATTTTGCATTGAAATTCATTAAAATTTCCATAATCGATCCTCCATAATCATCATTTTCTCAGGAACTAAGAGGAATTTCGCAGCGAAAAGTAGTTTTATTTGATGCCCTTAGTATTACCTTTCATTTGAGTATAATATTGAGTGAAACAAAAATTTTCCATTTTTTGGCAAAAAAGACAGTGTATACATCATCCTTTTTTGCAAAAAAATCGAAAAAATTTTTTTACTCAATATTATATATTATTATACTCAAATGAAAGGGAATTTAAAGAGCTATTTAGCAATACATAATTCTCTGGGAAATTTTGAGATTTAGTATGGATTTTGCATTGAAATTCATTAAAATTTCCATAATCGATCCTCCATAATCATCATTTTCTCAGGAACTAAGAGGAATTTCGCAGCGAAAAGTAGTTTTATTTGATGCCCTTAGTATTACCTTTCGTTTGAGTATAATATTGAGTGAAACAAAAATTTTCCATTTTTTGGCAAAAAAGACAGTGTATACATCATCCTTTTTTGCAAAAAATCGAAAAAAATGTTTTCACTCAAGATTATACATTATTTTACTCAAATGAAAGGGAATTTAAAGAGCTATTTAGCTGTGCATAAATCTCTGGGAAATTTTGAGATTTAGTATGGATTTTGCATTGAAATTCATTAAAATTTCCATAATCGATCCTCCATAATCATCATTTTCTCAGGAACTAAGAGGAATTTCGCAGCGAAAAGTAGTTTTATTTGATGCTCTTAGTATTACCTTTCATTTGAGTATAATATTGAGTGAAACAAAAATTTTCCATTTTTTGGCAAAAAAGACAGTGTATACATCATCCTTTTTTGCAAAAAATCGAAAAAAATGTTTTCACTCAAGATTATACATTATTTTACTCAAATGAAAGGGAATTTAAAGAGCTATTTAGCTGTACATAAATCTCTGGGAAATTTTGAGATTTAGTATGGATTTTGCATTGAAATTCATTAAAATTTCCATAATCGATATATATATATATATATATATATATATATATATATAATATATATATATATGCATAGCGCATTTTGCGCATGAAGACATTTTGTTACTTTGGGGACTGTCTTCAAACTTTTCTTAATTCTACTGTATATATATATATATTCATTGCCCATACTTTGAAGACATCTGTATATACAGCCAAAAAAGTCCCTATAAAACGCGCTGTGTCCAGTAAAATGTCTTCAGAGTAAACACTAGAATAACGAAAAGTTTAAGGACAGTCCCCAAAGAATCAAAATGTCTTCATAGTGACTTGTGCAACGAAAAACCGTCCGTGCACATATATATATATATATATATATATATATATATATGCACAGCGCATGTTGCGGGGACGGTTTTTCGTTCCACAAGTTACTATGAAGACATTTTGTTACTTTGGGGACGAAAAACCGACCCTGCAACATGCGCTGTGCACATATATATATATATATATATATATATATATATATATATATACATATATGCATTGCCCATACTTTGAAGACATCTGTATATACAGCCAAAAAAGTCCCTATAAAATGCGCTATGTCAAGTAAAATGTCTTCAGTGTAAACAGTAGAATAACGAAAAGTTTAAGGACAGTCCCCAAAGTAACAAAATGTCTTCATAGTAACTTGTGGAACGAAAACCCATATATATATATATATATATATATATATATATATATATATATATGTGCACAGCGCATGTTGCGGGGACGGGTTTTCGTTCCACAAGTTACTATGAAGACATTTTGGTACTTTGGGGACCGTCCTCAAACTTTTAATTATTCTACTGTTTACACTGAAGACATTTTACTAGATACGGCGCATATTATAGGGACTTTTTTGGCTGTATATACATATGTCTTCAAAGTATGCGAAATTAATATATATATATATATATATACATATATATATTATTATACTCAAATGAAAGGGAATTTAAAAAGCTATTTATCAGTATATAAATCTCTAGGAAATCTTGAGATTTAGTATGGATTCTGCATTGAAATGCATTAAAAATTCCATAATCGATTCTCCATAATCATCATTTTCTCAACTAAGAGGAATTTCGCAGCGAAAAGTAGTTTTATTTGATGCCCTTAGTATTACCTTTCGTTTGAGTATAATATTGAGTGAAACAAAAATTTTCCATTTTTTGGCAAAAAAGACAGTGTATACATCATCCTTTTTTGCAAAAAATCGAAAAAAATTTTTTCACTCAATATTATACATTATTATACTCAAATGAAAGGGAATTCCAAGAGCTATTTAGCATTGAAATTCATTAAAATTTCCATAATCGATCCTCCATAATCATCATTTTCTCAGGAACTAAGAGGAATTTCGCAGCAAAAAGTAGTTTTATTTGATGCCCATAGTATTACTCTGGGAAATTTTGAGATTTAGTATGGATTTTGCATTGAAATTCATTAAAATTTCCATAATCGATCCTCCATAATCATCATTTTCTCAGGAACTAAGAGGAATTTCGCAGCGAAAAGTAGTTTTATTTGATGCCCTTAGTATTACCTTTCATTTGAGTATAATATTGAGTGAAACAAAAATTTTCCATTTTTTGGCAAAAAAGACAGTGTATACATCATCCTTTTTTGCAAAAAAATCGAAAAAATTTTTTTACTCAATATTATATATTATTATACTCAAATGAAAGGGAATTTAAAGAGCTATTTAGCAGTACATAAATCTCTGGGAAATTTTGAGATTTAGTATGGATTTTGCATTGAAATTCATTAAAATTTCCATAATCGATCCTCCATAATCATCATTTTCTCAGGAACTAAGAGGAATTTCGCAGCGAAAAGTAGTTTTATTTGATGCCCTTAGTATTACCTTTCGTTTGAGTATAATATTGAGTGAAACACAAATTTTCCATTTTTTGGCAAAAAATCGAAAAAAATTTTTTTACTCAATATTATATATTATTATACTCAAATGAAAGAGAATTTAAAGAGCTATTTAGCAGTACATAAATCTCTGGGAAATTTTGAGATTTAGTATGGATTTTGCATTGAAATTCATTAAAATTTCCATAATCGATCCTCCATAATCATCATTTTCTCAGGAACTAAGAGGAATTTCGCAGCGAAAAGTAGTTTTATTTGATGCCCTTAGTATTACCTTTCATTTGAGTATAATATTGAGTGAAACAAAAATTTTCCATTTTTTGGCAAAAAAGACAGTGTATACATCATCCTTTTTTGCAAAAAAATCGAAAAAATTTTTTTACTCAATATTATATATTATTATACTCAAATGAAAGGGAATTTAAAGAGCTATTTAGCAATACATAATTCTCTGGGAAATTTTGAGATTTAGTATGGATTTTGCATTGAAATTCATTAAAATTTCCATAATCGATCCTCCATAATCATCATTTTCTCAGGAACTAAGAGGAATTTCGCAGCGAAAAGTAGTTTTATTTGATGCCCTTAGTATTACCTTTCGTTTGAGTATAATATTGAGTGAAACAAAAATTTTCCATTTTTTGGCAAAAAAGACAGTGTATACATCATCCTTTTTTGCAAAAAATCGAAAAAAATGTTTTCACTCAAGATTATACATTATTTTACTCAAATGAAAGGGAATTTAAAGAGCTATTTAGCTGTGCATAAATCTCTGGGAAATTTTGAGATTTAGTATGGATTTTGCATTGAAATTCATTAAAATTTCCATAATCGATCCTCCATAATCATCATTTTCTCAGGAACTAAGAGGAATTTCGCAGCGAAAAGTAGTTTTATTTGATGCTCTTAGTATTACCTTTCATTTGAGTATAATATTGAGTGAAACAAAAATTTTCCATTTTTTGGCAAAAAAGACAGTGTATACATCATCCTTTTTTGCAAAAAATCGAAAAAAATGTTTTCACTCAAGATTATACATTATTTTACTCAAATGAAAGGGAATTTAAAGAGCTATTTAGCTGTACATAAATCTCTGGGAAATTTTGAGATTTAGTATGGATTTTGCATTGAAATTCATTAAAATTTCCATAATCGATATATATATATATATATATATATATATATATATATATATATATATAATATATATATATATGCATAGCGCATTTTGCGCATGAAGACATTTTGTTACTTTGGGGACTGTCTTCAAACTTTTCTTAATTCTACTGTATATATATATATATTCATTGCCCATACTTTGAAGACATCTGTATATACAGCCAAAAAAGTCCCTATAAAACGCGCTGTGTCCAGTAAAATGTCTTCAGAGTAAACACTAGAATAACGAAAAGTTTAAGGACAGTCCCCAAAGTAACAAAATGTCTTCATAGTAACTTGTGGAACGAAAACCCGTCCCCGCAATATGTGCTGTGCACATATATATATATATATATATATATATATATATATATATATATATATATATATATATATAGATATATATACATTGCCCATACTAAAGACATCTGTATATACAGCCAAAAAAGTCCCTATAATATGCGCTGTATCCAGTAAATTGTCTTTAGTGTATACCGTAGATTGATGAAATGTTTGAGGACAGTCCCCAAAGAATCAAAATGTCTTCATAGTGACTTGTGCAACGAAAAACCGTCCGTGCACATATATATATATATATATATATATATATGCACAGCGCATGTTGCGGGGACGGTTTTTCGTTCCACAAGTTACTATGAAGACATTTTGTTACTTTGGGGACGAAAAACCGACCCTGCAACATGCGCTGTGCACATATATATATATATATATATATATATATATATATATATATACATATATGCATTGCCCATACTTTGAAGACATCTGTATATACAGCCAAAAAAGTCCCTATAAAATGCGCTATGTCAAGTAAAATGTCTTCAGTGTAAACAGTAGAATAACGAAAAGTTTAAGGACAGTCCCCAAAGTAACAAAATGTCTTCATAGTAACTTGTGGAACGAAAACCCATATATATATATATATATATATATATATATATATATATATATATGTGCACAGCGCATGTTGCGGGGACGGGTTTTCGTTCCACAAGTTACTATGAAGACATTTTGGTACTTTGGGGACCGTCCTCAAACTTTTAATTATTCTACTGTTTACACTGAAGACATTTTACTAGATACGGCGCATATTATAGGGACTTTTTTGGCTGTATATACATATGTCTTCAAAGTATGCGAAATTAATATATATATATATATATATACATATATATATTATTATACTCAAATGAAAGGGAATTTAAAAAGCTATTTATCAGTATATAAATCTCTAGGAAATCTTGAGATTTAGTATGGATTCTGCATTGAAATGCATTAAAAATTCCATAATCGATTCTCCATAATCATCATTTTCTCAACTAAGAGGAATTTCGCAGCGAAAAGTAGTTTTATTTGATGCCCTTAGTATTACCTTTCGTTTGAGTATAATATTGAGTGAAACAAAAATTTTCCATTTTTTGGCAAAAAAGACAGTGTATACATCATCCTTTTTTGCAAAAAATCGAAAAAAATTTTTTCACTCAATATTATACATTATTATACTCAAATGAAAGGGAATTCCAAGAGCTATTTAGCATTGAAATTCATTAAAATTTCCATAATCGATCCTCCATAATCATCATTTTCTCAGGAACTAAGAGGAATTTCGCAGCAAAAAGTAGTTTTATTTGATGCCCATAGTATTACTCTGGGAAATTTTGAGATTTAGTATGGATTTTGCATTGAAATTCATTAAAATTTCCATAATCGATCCTCCATAATCATCATTTTCTCAGGAACTAAGAGGAATTTCGCAGCGAAAAGTAGTTTTATTTGATGCCCTTAGTATTACCTTTCATTTGAGTATAATATTGAGTGAAACAAAAATTTTCCATTTTTTGGCAAAAAAGACAGTGTATACATCATCCTTTTTTGCAAAAAAATCGAAAAAATTTTTTTACTCAATATTATATATTATTATACTCAAATGAAAGGGAATTTAAAGAGCTATTTAGCAGTACATAAATCTCTGGGAAATTTTGAGATTTAGTATGGATTTTGCATTGAAATTCATTAAAATTTCCATAATCGATCCTCCATAATCATCATTTTCTCAGGAACTAAGAGGAATTTCGCAGCGAAAAGTAGTTTTATTTGATGCCCTTAGTATTACCTTTCGTTTGAGTATAATATTGAGTTAAACAAAAATTTTCCATTTTTTGGCAAAAAAGACAGTGTATACATCATCCTTTTTTGGAAAAAATCGAAAAAAATGTTTTCACTAAAGATTATACATTATTTTACTCAAATGAAAGGGAATTTAAAGAGCTATTTAGCTGTACATAAATCTCTGGAAAATATATATATGTGCACAGCACATGTTCCGGGGACGGGTTTTCGTTCCACAAGTTACTATGAAGACATTTTGTTACTTTGGGGACTGTCCTTAAACTTTTCGTTATTCTAGTGTTTACTCTGAAGACATTTATCTGGATACAGCGCATATTGTAAGGTCTTTTTTGGCTGTATATACAGATGTCTTCAAAGTATGCAATTTGAATATTGGCTCTATGCAATTTTGTGTTTTGACATAAAAATGTAAAATTTAACGAATAAAAATCATTAAAATTATGAAATAAATCTGCTAGTGACTTTCTTATGCATAAGAGTTTAAAATATGTGTTCATTTTTACATTTTTAGAAAATAATTGAAAACCCAATCCAAAATAATTAAAAACCTAATCCAAGGCTTTTTGTTAGTTGGCCGCAACAAATAAAGGAAAATAATCAATTTTTAAATAAAAATTATGCTGACATACTAAGGCCGAGTTCTTAGTTTTTATCGCAGTTTGTAACTTGAATACTGATTTTGAAATTTGTTTTAATTTATTTTATTTCAATGAAGATCAAAATTGTATGTTATGAAATGTTGTTCCGAAAAATGGAAACATGGAAATGGCAGACAAAATGTTTTCGGTATAACTAAACCATGTTAAACTCACATCCCAAAAACTCGTCCTAAGGTTACAATAATTTTCACAACAAAAAGAGATTTGTGAAAAAATATTTAAAATAAAGAATCACTCAAAAATTTTATAGCAAAAAAGAAAAAAAATATAAAAAATGAAAAACTTAAAATTCAAGTGCTTTATAAATTGCTTGAATTTAACTTTTAATTGTGATTTATTTGCCAGCTAAAAATTGCAGTTCATACGATTGAAAAAAATTGAATTTTTTCTTTTTGTCAACACTGAAATTAAAAATATTAAACAAATTTATTGTATTTTTATTAAGGCGAATTTGGATTTCTTCCTTGAATCGTAAAAAAAAAATATGTTAGTTCATTTTTATTTTTGAACTTTTTCTAACATTCTCCTTATCTCAGAACCAATACAATGATACCAGAAAAATAAAATACAAAACACCTAAAGATGAATGCAATATCCGTCTCCTCAAGATAATAAATATAAAACTAAATTAAATGTATTTATTTTGTATAAAAAATAATAATGGAAATAAATTGCACAAAATATAATTTTAAATCGTGTTTAAATTGGCTTCATTTTAGCTTGAAAAATATTTTCAAATTTAAAAGAAATTTTGGAAACCTGAATTTAGTTAAGGTTGTATTAATTAGTTCGCATTCAACCTAAATATAAGAGTTTTTACTATAATGTTTGAACTTGAATTGAACTGCAACTCAACCCTTGCACATTTACACAGTTACGTTCGACTGGAATTCAACAATCCATTTTGCTAGAGTATGCTATTGCATTACAGTGTAATTAAAGTATAAATCAAGGCATAAACATGGAAAATACTACTTGTATTACAGTTGATTTTTACTTATTGGGATACTTGTATAAAAATTAATATAAAATATCTTAAACTTATTCGGGTAACTGAAAGATTTTAAGTACATAAATAAATAACACATAAATGTTTTGATTAAGTTGTTTTATTTTTAAAAATTTTTTACTCTGTCAGAAAAATATTTGGCTATTTTTAAAACTGGTTAGTCATAATTAAAGACTTTTAAAGAATGCATTTTTATACTTAAGACGAACATACATACATATTTTTGTTTTATTATCAGCTGCAATTTAATTATATTATAAATATATTTGCTGGGTTTTGTATTACTTTAAGATTATAGATAATATTAAAAAAGATAAATATCAAGATAAGCTATTACATTCGCATAAAGACTGAATACATAAAAGCTACAGTTGATAGAAAGAAAAAACAAATTTGTTAAGTTGTCTTACTTTCTTACAAAGAGGAGACACAAACCAAATTGTTTAATAAATACAGAAAATAAAAGTTAACAAATATTAACAATATTCTAATAATATGAATAGTATTTATAATTTTAATAAATTTTATCACACAAATTTTATTTATAATTAAACTATTAACTTTATTAACAGGGCTAAAAGGAAGTGCTAATATAATTTGCAATCTTAAGAATTTTTCCGTTTCGTTTCATGATACTAAAAAATGCAGTATTAAACTTGTTTTTTAAAAATAATTTTTAGCAATGGCATAAAAATCTAATTATTTAAAATAAGATTTTATCTTTTATACTGACAAAAATATAAGCAAATTTTTAAATAACGTAATATTTTCAATAAAAAAATGGAAAGTTTCCATATTATTAAAAATTTATATTTCCAATAAAAAAATATAAGTACAATTTTATTTTTTCTACCGGTACAAATTATAAATTTTAAAATTGTTTGTACAAATGAAAAACATATGGGAAGTTTTATAGTCAGAACTAAGTATGAAGTAATTTAAAAATCTGTACCTAATTTTCAAACAAATTTTCTTACTAAAGTTATATATAAGACTAAAATCATACTTAATACTGACTAAAACACTGGCCCATAAACTTAAATTAAAAATTTCTTAAATTCTAAATAAAAATTTAACAATTTCCAAAACAAAATCTTAATTTCAGTACAAAATTCTTAATTTCAATTCAAAATCTTAAATTGGAAAAAATTAAGTTTAAATTTATAAAATTGAAAAATAAAAACTTTGAATTGTATAAACACATAAATAGTAAATTTTCTAAGATATTTTCAAATAAAATTTATTGGAAAAACTTCCATTAAAGCTCTGTTTATAAATATTCTATTAAATTTAGAAATGATTGTTGGGTGGTAAATTTTTCGTTTTATCCCCTCACTGGGCATAATGTTTTAACCACAACAGGAACGTGTACCATCAGGCACTTGTGTTTGATTATCATCTGAACTGCCACCCTCTAGGGAATCTTCTACAATTAAACGTCTTTGGCCAAATTGTTGCTGTGTCATTCTTTGTTTTTGATTTGTTTGTTGGGCATGTTGCACCATAAGTCTTGTTAACTCTACAAATACCTCTTCGACATTATCGTTAGTTTTGGCTGAAGTTTCAAAATAATGAGCACCTACGCTATCAGCATATGTTATCGCGTCATCCTCCATGACAGTGCGTTGTTCTTCCAAATCAATTTTATTACCAGCTATGACCAAAATAATCTCAGAGCCCAACATTCGTTTTAATTCTTTTACCCAATTTTTAACTTTCTGAAATGAATCTTGATCGGTGATATCATACACCAGTATGGCACCATGAGAACCCCTATAGTAAATGGGTCCTAAGGCATGAAAACGTTCCTGACCGGCAGTATCCCATATATTTAACTGTGCCTTCGTTCCATTTTCGAGTGTTACCTTTTTGGTGAGAAATGATGCCTGTAGTGTACTTATATGTTGAGGATTAAATTTATCTTCTACATATCGTAAAACAATCGATGTTTTACCCACACACCCTTCTCCAAGTAGTACGACTTTAAAATTATATTGTCTTTGCTGCTGTTGTGTAGTCATTTCTGCAACTACATTTATGGCTTTCTTTATTCGTGGTGACAAATTCTTTTAACTTTTTGAATTTATTTGGTATGATATTAATTTATTGTGGGTTTCTGCGTATTTTGTGAAAAATTTAATTAAATGTCAACAACAAATGATTACAGTTTTTTTGCAGAAAAGTACAAAAACAATTTGACAATACTTACTGATTACCAGTGCTGCCAGATGAAATAAAATTTGGGGACAGATTCACAGACTAACCAGACACATCACAAACTATAGCCTGCAAAATCGTTTTTTCTGAAAACACAAAAAATTGAGTGAATGTTTTTAAAATTTCATCGTAATATTACAACTACATAAAGTTAATAACAAAAAATGTTCGAAGAGGTAAAGTTTTTTTTTTTTTAATATTGCAACTCTTTCCAGTGCAACCATGTTCTACTTTCTATAGGATAAGTCACAGGGAATTAAATAAATATTCATCTAAAGAAGATTATAAAAAATATATTTATGTTATTTCGTTATCTAATAAGGTATTTTGCAAATGTAAATGTATCTACAGCTTTAAACGTGAAACGTTATAAAAAAGTTTCAGTTAAAATGCAATCAACTTAATTATCTATTATAAGTCAATCTGTATAAAGTTCAATAATCTTGCTTTGATCTATATGCCAAAAGTCACTATCGAGAAAAAAATTATGTTCACTTTGGATAGCAGCATGCATTTTATTTAATTAATTTACATGCCATAAGTCTTAATTTATTAAACCATTACCAAAAAAAATATTGATTTGTGCTGCATACTAATTTTTGTTTAGTACAACTTGACTACTTTGCTGCATATCCATACTTTTATTTCCACCTAAAAGCAGTCTACATTCGTAATGTAATGTATATACCTTTATTCTTGTATGCTTGTGCTTACCAAAATGCAGCATAACAATAATAATTTTGTTTTATTTCTGCTTGAAAAATTTGCTGTATATGCCAAACAGTGGTATATGAAGAAAACAATGTTCATTAAATGTTTAAAGCCAGAAACGGCTATATTAGATATGATTTAATATATCGAAAACTGGTTTCGGATTGTGAAAGTGAATATATAATAAAAATTGTCATTCCAATGGCAATTTTTTAAAAAATAGAAAAAGAAAGCAAGTAGAGTAGATAAAAGAAACCGATTTATTTTAAGAAGAAACTAAGGAGTGTGATGACACTCTTAATTATGCTGCATTTAAATTTATTTTTTTATTTTCTGATATTTCTTTTTAACCTGTTGACCAGTGCTGCCACTTTTTTATGCAAAAATTCTGCAAAATTAGTAAAAAGCAATATTGTATGTATTTAATTTCTACACATTTACGATATTTTAATAGGATTTCATACAAATCTTGTGAATTTGCGGAAATCTTGAGATTTCACACGAGATTTTTTATGAAATCTTGGATTTTAGTGGAAATCATGTGATTTGAATGCATATGTAAATGAGGCATAAAGGCTGTAACTAGCTTGTTTCTAGTATTTTTCCTAGACTTTTTTTTGTAGAAAAAAAGCAAATTTTCGACATAGATAGAAATATTATTTGAAATGACAATCAACCAATAATATCAAGTTTTAGAGGGAAAAAATGCAATAAAGTAACATTTGGTTTGACAACTGCAAATTGAAGATGAATATTTTGGAGATTTTTTTATTGATTAATAAATTTAAAAAATTTAGGTTCCTATGCTTGTGCTCTTATGACTGTAAAGAAATTTCTCATTAGCATATATTTGCGATCGTTTACAAAAATTAAAAAGCTAGTGACTTTACGCAAATCACACAGTTATATTTGATTTATTTAAACCCTAAATAACTACGAGTTGCCAATAATATTTTTGGTCAAAATATGTCAAAGCTGCCAGACTTTAAAATATCTTGTATAATATTTTTATTGACAGAAGAAGTTTGAGGGATTTGGGGATTTCTAGCCTATTTTTTATGGCTTTGTCGATTTTTTTATATTTTTCGTAATATAATTTACAAGGTTGGCAACTGATTCATACGCAAAGAGAGTAGTCCAACAAGATAAATCAATTTGGTTTTAAGGGGAATGTGTTACTTATTCTCAATGTATTTTATATTAAAATTAAGGAGTGGAAAAACACTTTTAGTTGGTAACACCTCCCCACCCTCGCAGACTTTGGTTTATCTTGGAGATTAATATCTTTGTCATACGCAGACTTTCATCTTCAATACTAGAGTATTCAAAAACCGAAACCGAAAACCGGTCAACCGGTTTCTTTTTTTTTTAAACCGATCGGTTTCGAATATTTTGTAAAGTCGAAGAAGACCTAAAACCGGTCTTTTTTGTTCGGTTAACCGGTTTTTTAATTACATCACCAACCGGGTTACTTGGTCTCTTTTATTTTTTCCGAACACTTTTATAATCGTTTGTTTGGTTATGAAGATTTAGATGTAAGTCTGCTAGATCCCGATGAAGACTTAACTTTGGATATTCTAAATTCAAATAGTTTAATTTCTGATCTAAATAACACAATAAGCAGTATTCAAAATCCTAAAAAAAGAGACTACAAAATCATTCATCATAATATGATGATTTCATATATCTTGATAAATGCGACAAAAGAACTGAAAAGTTGGACAATTTATATAATTGTCTTTTGACTATTTTCCACTTCTAGCTTTATCAAAAGCAAACAAAAAAAATAGTCTTAAAACGAAACATTTCTAAAATATTATTTAAGAACTGAAAAATATAATATATATATATATATATATATATATATATATATATATATATATATATATATATATATATATATATATATATATATATATATATATATATATATATATATATATATATATATATATATATATATATATATGTATATATATATATATATATATATATAAATTTATTTTTTTTTTCAAAGAATCTACTTTTTTATTTTTATTACTTTATATATTAAATTTCTGGTTTTTTTGTAATAAAAACAATTAACAAATTATATAAGCTTTTTATTCAAATTAAAAAAACAAGAACCGAAAAAACCGTTTGACCGGTTTTTTCTGCAAAAACCGAAACCGGTTTATTAAAAATTAGATTTTTCCAAGAAAACCGAAACCGGTTTTTTCAAAAGGACGGTTTTTTGAATACTCTATTCAATACTGCTTTTAATATTTGGTTTATTTTGTTTTATTTAAATAGAGACCAACATTTTATGCAAAAGTTGTTCCGAAAAAATAATTTTAAAAACTTGGAAATGGCTGACAAAATTCGTTTTCGGTTTATCTAATCCAAGTTCAACTCACATTCCAAAAACTCCTGATACGATAAACTTCTTTTAGGTGGCAGTTGGTATGGAAAGCCTCATATATAGATTAATTAATCAACTTTAGGTTTGTTTTTTCGAATATTATATAAATATTTCATGCAAATTTTTGTAGATATAGACTTGTTAAATTCCCAGCAAAAATACACCTTACCAAATAATGAGTCTAGTAATCTTAGCTTTAAGGTTTTCATGTATTACCCTTTATATTATAATTCTAACTTTTTTATGTGGGATGTCCAAAAGGTAAGCTGTTCTGCTTACGTGCAAGCTAAGGAAAAAATAATAATTGGTTAGGCCAATTATTATTATATTTTTCTGTAAGAAATTGAGTAACATATTATTTTTTAACTCCTGGTAACCAATTTTGAGTAAGCGACAAGGTAATGCAATGCAGTGTTGTGAATCCTAATTTAAAATCCGCTTTTCTTAAAAAAGGAAATTTATAAATTAACCCTTTGACGGCCAATGGTTGATACATGGCTTATTTTAAATTTTTGTCGTATTTGGCCCATTTTTTAACCGATTTGTATTGACAGATGATAGTTGTTGATTTCACACAATACTAACTATTTGGATCAATATGTTGTCAGAGCCAATAGGATCAGCACAAATTCATAAAAAATATATATTTTTGCATTACACAAACACTAAAAACCAGTAAAATTTTATTACCTACATATTATGTAGGTCATCCCAAAATTTGATTCATAATATGTAGGTCATTCCAAAATCTGACTAAAAATCTACAAAACAATACTGAATTTGACTGGTTTTTGGTGTTTGTATTAAGTTTTGGGTTTTGATGTGTTCTGACATATATAGTAGAATTTTACGGCCAACATTGTTGTACAACATTTCATCCACGCCCTTCTCCTTTTTCGGGGTGTTTTTTACAATTTGTTAGGAAAAAGCCAAAAATGCCGTTATGAGGGGGTGTTAGAGGGTTAATATATTCAACAAAAATATTTGCCATACCATTATCTACAAAGTTGCTGAACATACCCTACACCTCAGATGTAAAGAAAACATAGTTTTATATAACGATATTCTGCGAGAACAGGCCAGAGCTGGGAAAATTTAACCGCCTCTAAACTGAAATTCCCATGTGATCTTTCAAAACGCCAACACACGTTTATTTTTTTTGTCTCCTTAACAAGAATCAATCGTCGGAACCCCGTATTATTTTTTGTTGTGTTGAACTGTGTTATTATTTTTATTTATATTAAAATAATAGAAAATGTAATTATTATTATTATTTAATTCAAAATAATAAAATAAGTAACATAGCATAGGTAATACATTATTTTTATTTCGAAAATAATGCTGAATGTAAAGAGAACTCATTTTAAAGTAATGTATAAATTAATGATATGTCATTACCATGTTTTTGCTGGGTAGTCGTATACTTAAAAATTAAGAATGTATAAAAATGCTGTGAAGTCTTGAAAATTCTAGTTAACAGAAATATTTTTAATCAAAATATTTGAAACTTTTGTATTTTTAATTTGATAAAATATTAAAACAACAAAAGATAACAAATGAATTATGTGTTAGTATAATTGCTCTATTTTGCATTCCGGCAAAGTCCATACACGAAAACAGCTTTCGTACAGAGGCTGCCCAAATGTTCAAATTGTATCTGTTAAAAAAAATAGAGAAAAGTAAGGTAAGTAGGGAACGTTCATACTGAACCTCAAAATACGTATTTTCGACTCTATCAAGTTTTCAACTTTTAAATTTCATACAAATTTGAAATCAAAAAGTTGAAAAAAAGAAAATACGTATTATTGGGTTCAGTATGAACAGATTAGATATTAATTTATTGATGACTATTAATATTGATGAGACATATTGATTTAAGATATGTTGCCTTTATTTTACAATGTACACCTTATTGCATTAATCTTGTAATTTATGTAAATTTATTACAAAATATTGTTAGTATTGTGCAGCATTTTTATACCCAGTTAAGCAAGTAAGTTCAGTTATTGTGTAGTTCATATATAAATTTTCCCATAGTTAAGCTAATAATTTCATGAAGTCTATCTAATTTTGTTAATTTTAAAGTTCAGTTTTAGTTCAAACGTCATCTTGTAAAGAAACACATTTTAAAATTGTTTTAAGAATTGTTGAAAAAATACTAGTTTTGAATAAAAGGTAATTGTGTATATGCAATACACAGAAAAATACAAAAAATGAGATTTAATTATGAAATTAATTATATGAATTAATATTTTAATTGATTTTGCATCTAAAACGCAAATAATATTATTAAAAAAATATTATAAAATTTTAATTGAAATGGCACCAACAATTTTATAATTTCATTAAGACAACATAAAAGTTAAACAAATAAAAAAAGTTGTATTTAAAAAAAAATTCATAAGAAATTAAAAAATCAATTCAGCAAATTTTATTGTTAAATTTTACTTTGATTTTCAATTTTGTTTCTTGACCATTTAATTGAAAAAAAAAAAAATTAAACAAAATAACAATTGTTTCCAAAGGTTGATCTATTTTACAAATATTTTTATATCTACTCAATGGATTTGGCAGTTTGAACCTTCATTTTATTTATTGAAGTATCAAAGTAAGATCATTGTTTTATTAAGTCAAAACTTTTAAACAAATTTAAGAGTTTTAAGGACAATTTCAAAAAATTAAATTTTCGAGATCCTAACGAAGTACTTAAAACTCCCTTCAACATTTCTCGACATGATTATACTTAAATGAAAGCTAATTTAATGTGGAATTCAGATCCATAAAAAATATAAAATGTTTTGTGTTTTTCCTCCACAATATTTTCCCCGGAGTCATTGGTTAAAAAAGACATTGCTACAACTTGAAAATAAACTTTTATAACATATAACTTTTTTCACTTTAGATTAGGAATAGAGTATTCAAAAACCGAAACCGAAAACCGGACAACCGGTTTCGAATATTTTGTAAATTCGAAGAAAACCGAAAACCGGTATTTTTTGTTCGGTTGACCGGTTTTTTTAATTACATCACCAACTGGGTTACTTGGTCTCTTTTATTTTTTCCAAACACTTTTAAAATCGTTTTTTAGGTTATGAATATTTAGATGAAAGTCTGATAGATTGCGATGAAGACCCAACTTTGGATATTTCAAATTCAAATAGTTTAATTTCTGATCTAAATAACACAATACAGTATTCAAAATCCTAAAAAAGACACTGTACAAAATAATTCATCATTATATGATAATTTCATATATATTGATAAATGCGACAAAAGAACTGAAAAGTTGGAAAATTTATATAATTGTCTTTTGACTATTTGTCCAACATCTTCTTAAAATTTATATAATTGTCTTTTGACTATTTGTCCAACATCTTCTTAAAACGAAACATTGTAATTGAATATTATTTCTAAAATATTATTTTAGAAGTGAAAAATATATTTTCATTTTACATATTTAAAATGTAATATTAAAAAAAATTATTTAATGAAAAACGTTTTAAACGTTCAAATTACTAACGTACCTAATTTTACCAATTTACAAACTTTATGACCTCTATTCATTTAATATGCATATAGTTTTATAATATTAATTTTTAAGATATTATATTAAAAAATATTAAAACCAATAAATAAAATGTTAAAATGAAATACAATAAAAAAATATTATAAAATATTTTTTTAAAGAATGTATTTGTTTATTTTTATTACTTTATATATTAAATTTCTTTTTTTTTTTGTTTGTAATTAAAAAATTATATAAGCTTTTTATTCAAATTAGAAAAAACCGAAACCAAAACCGGTTTTTTTAAAATTCGATTTTTCGAAGAAAACCGAAACCGGTTTTTCAAAAAGGCCGGTTTTTTGAATACTCTAATTAGGAATTATCAGACCAAAATACTTTAAAAAAGTTTTAGTAGAACGCTTTGCAGGCAAAATTATTTTTGTTTGAACTATTATAGATTAAAAAGTTGTCCGAAAATCGATTTTCATCCGTAGTTTACACAAATTTCAGAAAAATTTAGTAATGGTTACTTTTATTTCTACTGTTTTTATTTTAGTAATATTTACACACATTTTTCTAAAACTAGCTAACTGTGCTTTAATTTTGATAGACTTTTTTTGACAAGTGTAGGTATTAAAAGACCCAATAAAACATATACATATATGTTTCCCAAAAAAATATAAATTCAACAAAGTGATTAGTAAAAGACTCATTAAGTACATTAAAAATGATTGCTAGTGGCTACGAATTATTTCTGGTAAATAACGGGTAATGCGTATTGACTATGCGTGTATTAGCTCTATTGTTGATATTAAGTAACTACTCGATATTTTCAGGTTGGCATATTCTACAAAAATGCGAATTCGGAATTTTATTTATTCATGTTAAAAAACAGCTTATTAAATAAATATATTTAACTTCTTACATTTTCAAATGTATATTTCATTATTAAGAAGGAAAAATTCTTTATTGTAAATTTTTATTTAATTTTTTTTCCAAATACAAAACAGCTGATTTATTAGCAGCGGGTGATGATTTCTCCGTTTTACCATTTTACCCGAACAAAAAGTACAGGTAAGTTTCTGATAAAAAGAGAAGCACAATTACTCTCTCATGAACGCTCTTGTTTACACAATTTTTTATACCCTACACCATATATGGTGAGGGTATATATCAGTTTGTCATTCCGTTTGTAATATGTCGAAATATAGGTTTAAGACCCCATAAAGTATATATATTCGTGATCCTTATGCAATTTTAAGTCGATTTAGCGATGACCGTCTGTCTGTTGAAATGGCGATCACGACGCGAAGACGCAAGCGGGGGCGCCTATTTTTACCCAGATTATTGAACATCCTCCCTAGCAGTTTGGTATTTAAAATGAGCAAAATCGGTCAAGCGGTTCAAAAGTTATGAGTGAAAATGTGAAGGTACCTCTAAATTTTCCATACAAATTTGTACAATTTTTCTGTATCTATTTTTGTTTTCTGTTAAGTAAGTAAAAATGTTATTAAGTCTTCTTCTTGTTTGATTACATTTATTGTCTTACATACTATGAGAATAATAATATTTTAGAGCTATATGTGTGTTACTCTAATAACTAAGTTAACGTTAAAAGCAACAATGTTAAAGTCGCTAACAGAGCAGACCTCTGTAAATAACATTACTAAAACTAAATAAATAACATTACTAAAACTAAATAACAAAAGTTCTGTTACATAAATTGGCAAAACATATTCATATTAAAATTTAGTATATACGTATGTATATCATCTTCAGCCCTTATGATTGCAGGAGGCTGGGCTCATATAGAATGAGGTAAGGTCCAGAGGAGCTGGATCGTCGTTAATACATCCATTAAGTATACCAACAGGAGAAAGATATGTAGATCCAGCCCAGATGGTTTTTTTCTCGCTTTCGTATATTTGGTAGACAAGCATATTATCGTGTAGCGCAAGTTTCTCAACAAATCTGGCTTGCAACGACATGGAGTACCTACAGAAGGGTAGAACATCGGCATTTTCATAGACGTAACTATTTGAAAAAAGTTTTATGAAATATTCATAATTTCTTCCAATGCATTTTCTTAGGATTTTCAGTTCAAATATCTCCAATTCTTTGGCTACTATAGGAGATATTGTAAGCCAAATTGGGTTTTTCTGTTAAGCTTTGTTGGTTTTTCATTTCATTCCATAAAATGTATTTTTTGTTTTTGTAACCAAAGACATATATATCTAAAGAAAGAGCAAAATACATAATTGCTTTAGTGCCCCTACTTTTGAATAGGTGGCGCTGAATTAACTAAAACAATACCCTGCCCCATGGCTAGCTCCAAAGAAATTTATATATAAAGAAAGAGCAAAATACATAATTACTTTAGTGCCGCTACTTTTGAATAGGTGGCGCAGAATCACATTAAAACTATATCCTGTCCCATGGCGATATAGCCTTGGATTAGGCTATCAATTAATTTATTTACCAAAAATATTAAATTAACTACATACTTTAAATTATAATGCATTCAGATGTTGCTTGTAGACTCATTACATAATTTTGAAGTCAATTTTTCAAATGTTTGACGTAATAAAAGCATTTGTTTCACATTTTTATGTCAAAAAAGAAATTTTCATAGAGGAAAATAGTATTTTTTTTATTCCATTTGTATTTTTGAGAACTGAGGGATTGCGAAATGTATGTATATGTTAATTTTTTCTTTTATAAAAAAATACACATGAATAAAGTGCAATATTTTGCTCTTAAACATCTAAATGAATATTGATTTAAAAAATTAAGGTAAAATATGCACATAAAACATATATTTTTTATAGTTTTTGGCAAATATTAATTTATGTTACGAAGAAAATAGAAAATCAATAATACTCTACTGCATATTGTAGCACAATATGGCTAATGGAGACTAGCTCTGCAGCAAAATATGCGTAATGGAGATTGCACCTTCTGATGGGCCATCTATTGACAAATAAGTTCAACTCATGTTCTTTCTTCAATAAATTAATTTCTTTTCTGTATTCTCTCTATTAGACAAACACACTTAAATTTTTTAAAGAAAGAACATTCGTTGCAACTATTTATCAATACGTGGCGCAACAGAAAGTGCATTCTCTCCATTAGGCATATTCAGCTGCAGAGCTAGTTCCCATTAGCCGGAACAAAATTGAGTATTTGACAAAAAATATGCTTTAAAATGTGTTTTTTGTGCAGTCCATGTTAAAAAAAAACTAGCGAAAATGTAAAGGTGCCTCTAAATTGCCCATACAAATTTAGTACAATTTTATAGTAGCGACTGATACATAACATATTTTCTCATATTTTTTCACCAGATGCTTAGCAGTAAATATTTTGTATTTACCTTAAACATTTTTTAACCACTAAATTTTTTTTCACCACAAAAAATTTTTTCACCTTAAAAATTTTTTTTCACCTCTAAATTTTTTTTCCAACAAAAAAGTTCTTTTCACATCTAAAAAAGTTTTTCACCTCAAAAAATTATTTCTCCTGCATAATTTTACTTCAAAAGTTTTTTTATATTATTTGTATCAAAAACAGAAGAGAACATATTTTTAGGATATTGGTGGAGGGTATTCAAAAAATCGGCACAGCCGAATTTAGACCTTTTTTACTTGTTGGGTTCAAAACAACTCAAAAGTGTATTTACTATTTTTTTGTATATTTTCCAAAAGTATTGTGTTACGAAGCAAAGAAAAATTAAAAAAAATATACGAAAGGTTTTGTGTATAATACAAATGGGTTTTTTTTAGTGTAGCTTAAAATAACACTTAAAAAGGGATACAAACACGTTAACTTAAATTAGTTCAATTACCACAAATTGCTTTGCCTACGTACGTGTTAGAAAAAATAAACAATCAAATCATAATTAAGTGAAATGACATCGTCTAAAATGAAGTTGATTAATAAGAAAGAGTAATTTGTATTATTGACCATCCAGTATTCCATTTCCACAAGGAAGTTTTGCTGGGACGAACCCTAGAATTTTATAAAACAATCACGCAAAATCACATTAAGGAAAAAATATATAAACAGTGTAAAATTTTATTGATAACTAAAAAAACTGATCAAATTTGATAACAATTGTGATTCTAACTACACACATATTTCACTAAATTCATGATCCCATTGGCCAGAATTTCATTAAAAATATATATTTATATTTTTAAAATTAACTTTTAGAAACGCTTAAGCCTATTTGATAGATATCAAAATATTCGCTACAGTTGCAGGGTAAATGGTAAAACTAAGAAAGTTTGAAAAGACTTCAAATTAATTCCTTTACGGTCCAGAAATAAGTCGGTTCTAATATATTTTCTAAATCAAAAAACAGTGAAAATTTAAATATTATTTTAAAATATTTTATTTAAATAAACTCATTTCGTTTTCTATCCTGGATTTTCAAATTCATATTATTTTCCCTGTAGCGGAATTGTATTTTTAGGTCAACCATGGCGAATTATCATATATGTGTCTTTTATTTATTGGAAATGCAATTTTGCATTTTTCGGATAGTTTCTTATTAGTATCCAGTATTCATAAAGCAAATACTCGAATACTTAATACCCATTACCTGTGTCTAAAAGTCTAAAAAGTAGTAAATTGTATACAGAATACGGAATACTCAACTCTGCAAAGTGGATATTGTTCCTTTCTCTTTTTTTTGCACGTACATATTTTTTGTATCATGACATTTATATTTTAGTAAGCTCCTCTCTCCAGCATGGATTACTCTATCATTGTGATTGAACTCTAGGATTTCAAAAAATTGGCAAAATTTGCACCTAAAAAGAATTAAAAAAAAAACATGTAGAATAGAAATAATAAAAAATAACATGTAAAGAAACAGGTTTCAAGTGTCTATTGACAAGGAAGTATTCTAATAAGCACCATTGTGGCGTTTTTCATATATATTTTTTACATACATTTCAAATATTTCCCAAAGGTGGTAACCCCCGGGTCCTTTACATATATGTGTTAAAATGGTTATTTCCTAGAGAAATTTAGCGATGTTGGTATACATTCTGAATTTCCTGAATTTCAGATACATTTTTATACAAAATTTTGGTAATATATTAAAATTTTATCACATTTAACCGAACCCTTCAATGGTCTTTCTCGTAAGATACATCCGATTTTAATGAAATCTGAATATGTTGTAAAAAAAATAAAATCTAAAATCGAATAAAAAAAAAAATACTCGAATTTTATTGGCCTCAAATCATAATTTAAATTGTAAAAATAAACAATTTTTTATTTTATAAGGAAGACATAATCACAATAGACTCAAAGGTGAGTTTTTCACTAGCAAATTAATATTAAATTTGGGTGAAAACAATTTGTACCTGTGAGCCCTGGTTGGTAGCGTGCTATCTTATCAGTCTGGTCGGTTAGGTTATTAGGATATAATTTGTAATTATATGATTAATAAAAATAAAAAAAATCATTTTGAATTAAATTTTCATGTGAATTGCCTTATAACAGTAACTTACAGTGCTTAAATCTAGAGGTGTCAGTGCTGGATTTATTATAGTAAAATTTTGGATTTATTGTGATTGTGTCTTTCTTATACAATTAAAAAATTGTTCAGTTTCTTGATATAAATTATGATTTGAAGCATTTAAAGTTCGAGTGAAATTGTTCCACGGGAAAATAATTTTTATCTATATTTTTAAAAAGTGTTGCCAATGCCAAAAAATTAAAGGTTTATGCTACAGATTTACTTCACAATTTCTTAAATATTCGATTTGTTTCCAAACAAAAGAGGTTCCAAACAATTTTATATTTTCTTTTTCCATGGTCTGACCACATAAATGCAGCAGCTGGCAAAACATATACAATGCTAAGGTCTCTTTGGAACACTCAATATATTACTCCACTTAATATACGAATTATACTTGCGAAAACATATCTTATGCCAACCCTATTATATGGATGTGAGATATATGAATGCACGGATTCTAAAAGTTGTAAAAAGCTTGAGTCTACTTTTAAAGCCATCCTGAGATATGTGTTTAATCTTCGAAGATTCGAGTCAGTTTCTTCTTATTCGAAAAAACTTTATGGAGTTACATTTGAGAATCTTTTTAAGATAAGAACTTTGTTACTCTTACATAGGATAATATACACTCGACAACCAACAAATCTGTATAACAGACCTATTTTTTCACAAAATGAATATTTAGTAACCAAATGGCAATTTTAGGTTGAATCTATACGTCTTTGGAATTCACTACCTACCACCATTCAACCCATAAGCAACGCAATACAGTTCAAGAACACAATTTTTGAAGTTTATAGTTAAAATTTTTTTGTATATTACTTTTTCGCATGTCTTTTGAATATAAATTTTTATATGAATATTTTATTATTATAATATAATTTTTTTAAATTGTTTTCATTATGTAACTTTACTATTAAATTCGTTAATTTGTTAATATTGTGCATCTTATAGCCTTTTTCCACTGAGCTACATCTTTCATCAATTTGCAAAAATGTTAACATCTTCCCATAAGAATTATAAAGGCCAAAAATTCTACATCTTTCTACATCTACAAAAGATGATCTTTTCTCATTTTGTTCCATCTTACTTTAAGTGTCATCATCTTATTTTAAGTGTCATCATTAAAAAAATTACAAACAAAATCGATTTTCTTTGTGCCATCACTAGCAAACCGATATTGCAGAAAATAAACAAAAAAAAAAAAAATTATTTAACAAAGGAAAATGAGCGGCACATGTAAGAATTTCATTCTAATGTCTACCAAAAATTTTTCTTCATCATCATTTTCTTCCAGAATGACCTATAATATTTCAATGTACTGCATTAAAATTCGGGTTTGTTATTGCAAAGCAACAACTACAACAATGATTAATGCTTTCTCTAAATCCATTTTTTATTTTTAACAAAAAATATGCGTCTTTCTCTTTTATTTTTTGACAGCTAAGTAAATGACAGATGAAAGATGTTGCCAATGTAAACACTTGTTTCATATTTTCAACATTTTCCACGCGTTTCACTAAGATGTTGTTCTTACTAAATATGTAGTTTATATTCATTATAAAAATCCAAAACTTTAATTATAAGATTTTATATCTTGTTGTATTGGAAATCAATATATAAATAAATAAATAAATAAATAAATAAATAAATAAATAAATATATAAATATATAAATAAATAAATAAATAAATACATGACTCCCGAAATTTCCGAGATAGTCTCAAAACAGAGACAGGTTAATCTTAAAATCATAATCCTTTTATAATACTGAACCCCAAAATAAGTTTTTCATTTTTTTTTAAAGTTCTCGGCTCTCAAACTTCATACAAATTTCAAACCGAAAACTTCTTTTAGGGTTTAGTATGAACGTATTAATAAAAAAGTTATTTTATTTAATGAAATCAGTTGTATTAAAAAAAATATAATAATAATGGACAGAGTACGATAATAGTACTACAAATATTACTGGCTGACTGCCTATCCTCTTTGGAAAGTTTTTTTTTTGTTTTATAAAAAAGGAACAAGTTAAAGGTCTATTCAGTAACTATGCCTTTGACTTAAAATGTGACACAATATCATTTGAAATCATATATTTGACCTTTTGGCTTTTGTTAGAATGTTGTGGCTTATTCTACTATATTTATTAAGGTTTGGACTGAATTCAGTTAAGGCCTTGTATTATGAAGGCCTTATTCAAACTATAATGCTTTCTGACAGCTATTTTTATAGGCTTTAAGAGAGAACAAAAAATAGAATTTTTGATAAATGAGTTCGTTAAGCAACAAAAAGGAAAATAAAACTGAATAAAATTACAATAAAACTGAAGGAAACCTAAAAAAACTTAAGAAAGTTTTTAATACTTTCAATCTTAAGTTTATTGATAGAAATTGAGGTCTTGAGTTTTTATTATGAAATTCAATTAGTTTACTTTATATTTTAATCGATTATTCATTCAAATAATTATTCGGGTTTTTAATCGAATAAAATTTTAAAAGTAATCCAAAAAAATGATTTAGAATAATATAATTTTTATTTATTTTTTTAATAACACAAGTATACACAGTTTTGGCGCTGAATTTTAATATCCACTCCATTTTTTTACAATTTTTTTTGTATTTGATCTTTGACAAAATTTTACATATTGTTTCATAGCGTTTGTACTACATGAGCAACCAGAATGGATGATTTATATTTCCATTGTGTACCAGACCTGCCTTCAGGCTGTATTTTAAACCAGCTATGAACAAATGCTATTCATTCACTTACATCGTACGGTGTATTCATCGCATAAAATACACCGTTAATATCATCGCAGAAACATATGTTCCCTTATTTTTGGAAAACCGTAAAAGCGCCTTATTTCGGATTCTGCAAATAGTGACTTTTGTTCTTATTATATAACATCCGCAAACATAACAAAAGCACTTGGAATCGACTTTACACTTTTCTCTTTGCATTTTCACAGGTTTGTTTTGAACTAAAAACATTAAGCCAAAAATCTCTTTTAAAAAATTAATTATAAATATTTATTTATCCCAATATTTCGCCACCACATTGGGTGACTTCTTCAGGGGAAATTGTTTTTTATAATTAATAAATGAAAATTCCCCTAAAGAAGTCACCCAATGTGGTGACGAAATATTGGGATAAATAAATATTTATAGTTAATTTTTTATAAATAAGAGATCTTTGGCTCAATGGAAAATATTACACAAATCAAGGAGATCGAAGAAAACTAAAAGAATTATTAAAAACATTTAGAAGAAAATTGAAATGACATTTCTACCTATGCCAACAGCTGATTGTCGTTATGACAGTGCAGCGCAAATCTTGAAAAACGAAACCCAGATTCGAATTCAGCGCCTCAAATAAGAGGTCAGAAAAAAAAATTCAGTAATACTTTAAGAATTCCTATGCATAAGAAGAGTATTAAAAATATATTTTGTGAACATTCTTAATTTTTCTGTCCACTGTATCAGATATAAAAATTTTACAAAAATCAGACCTTTCGTTTATGTTTTATATTTTATAAAGTTAAGCCTGGATTAGTCAGACATACGTTTAAGTCTATAATAAAGGGTGGTTAAATTTTAAGGGCCGATGTTGAATGTGAACCACACCTAAGCGTCAAGTTTTTTCTGCATTTCATTTGACATTTCTCAATTTCAGACTAACTCAATTTGAACCATGGAAAGATACACAGTCGAGCAATGCGTTAAAATTATTCAGGCTTATTATGAAAATGGGCGTTCAAATCAAAATGCACTTTGTGATTTTTTTGGTCAGCATAATCGACCAAATGTGTCCACAATCGGGATAAATTGCACATATTTCTGCAAATCGGGTCTGTAGAAAATGAGAAAACACCTGTGCATTCTCGCCAAGTTCGTTCTGCAGAAAACTTTGCTGTTGTTCGCGATAGTGCGGCAGAATAGCCGTCAACCTCGACTCGCCGTCAGTGTTCGCTATCGCGAGATGATAACTGAATTCTTGAAGCCAGAAATTGAGGATATGGATGTGCATGATATGTTTTTTCAACAGGACGGTGCCACTTGCCACACAGCTAACGAATCAATGTCTCTTTTGTGCGACAAATTCAATGGCCGTGTTATCTCACGTGGTGGCGGCAAGATCATGTGATTTTACACCATTGCACTTCTTTCTTTAGGGTTATTTGAAAGAAAAGGTGTACGTCGATAAGCCAGCAACAATTGAAAAGCTAAAGGATGAGATAATTCGGCACATTAACGGCATATAACCTCAATTATGCCTCAGCGTCATCGAAAATTTGGAACATCGGATGGAGGTGTGCCGTCAAAGTCGCGGCGGCAATTTGGCCGATATTTTGTTCCATACATAATAGAACCATACCATATTATCATAATAAAAAGAAATGACAATAATTTCCTAAATAATTTGTGTTTTATTCAAAATCAACATCGGCCCTTAAAATTTAACCACCCTTTTCTTTCAGATTGGGTAACTTATAATATTTATTTGCATATTTGCCATTCATGAATGAATTAAATGAAAATAGAAAGTCTTTCATTTGCTTTATCTTTGTATATGCAGTGAACATATAAAAAACATAAATGAAGAGATTTATTCTGTTAAGGATCGTTATTTCCCCTATATTTACGTCCTTCTGTCCCTAAATTTGTTCTATGTGATCAATTGACATTTGAAACACTCATATGTTTGAAAATTTATTTAGTTCCTATTAAATACTAAGTGTGACTAATGAAGTTATTCTGTAACTACGTAAAAATTTGTCACGTTCGAATACGTAACTCTAATATATTAAGAACAAAAAAATTTACCTAATACATTTTTGTATATACCTTTTGGAAAATATAACATTATGTGACTCTCCCTATCCTAAATATGGTAAAGTTGCATATTTCGATGTGACAACTCTTCATGTAGTTATGGAGTAACCTCATAAGTACAAACAAATGATTTGTAGATTTCTTAGTTTTCCTTTTTAAGCTGCATTTTAAAAAAGTATTTAAAGTATTCGTTATTCAAAATTTGAGCATTTTATATTATTGGAACAATTACGAGTATTTGACAAAACTGTTCGATTAATTGAATAACAAATAACCAATTAAATACCCTTTATTTACTAAGAATGGTGTTATTTTTAAAAACTTTTAAAGTATTTATAAATTTGTACTGTTTTTTTTCTAAAATTGGGTCATTACAAAAAAACCAAGAAACTAATGGGATTTAAACCACTAGAAAAAAATTTTTTTTATATAAATTGTTGAAAAATATATTTATTTAATAAAATTACTGTGAGATATTTATGGGATCTTTTTTTAAAAAATTTAAAATTCCCAGTATTCTTGATAAAATATTTTAAAATGATTCCTTTTACAAAATGGCCCCCTTAAGAGATAAACATAAATTTAATTTTGTGAAAAGAGTCATTGTGAGTATAAGCAACGATATATATTACATATGCTACGGATGTTCTTTAGCTTGGGGCCTTTGGCTTTTAATTTTTATTTTCCTTATGTGGTTTGTTGTTAACAAATCAGAGCAGGTAAAAAGCATTATAATTATGGTTATTCTGCTTTGTGGTTTTTACTACCGTAAACATAAATAAACACATTTAAAACTTTCATGACTTTTTTCTTATTATTTTCATTAACATTTTTTTTGTGTTTTATGTATATTTTCAAGGGTTTAAATCAGACCTGCGCGATCTCAATTACATCTTGCTATTATTAACTTGTGTAATTTGATCATATAAATAATTCTATCACACCTGAACCCACATTTGTGGTCTTAAACCTTTCCTTTCAAAACTTGATATTTTTTAAATGCCACAAAATTGAAGGCAATTACCTCAATTACATGGAATTGAGTAATTGTTCTGTAATTGGGTAATATAAATATTTTTTATTCCTCATGTCTGGTATCAAAAAATTTGCAAAATTTTCTAAGGAAACTTTTAATCCCACAAATGTGACCGCACCTCTGATATAATTTGTAATATAAATAAATTACACAAGTGAATAATTTCAAAATGAAATTAAGATGGCCCAGGTCTGGTATAAATACAGTAGGAGGCTACTTTATTAAGGATGATCGAGTTTTTATTTGGTTCTTTTATCATACGAAACTGAAAATATAAAAATTTTTGTTTATAATTATTATTAAAACCTATTATTATTAAAACCTATTATTCAAATTTAAATTGCCACATGCTGTACAAGAATGTGCTCGGATATGAGGCTTTCCATACCAACTGACCCTATAACGTGGTTAAAAATTTACCAACTTTTTAAGTATTCGTTAAACATTGCCTTTCTGCAAAATACAATTAAAAATACAGTATTTATTTTAAAATCAGTTAGAACCACAGTACGTATGATCAACAGCGTATAAATGATATGCTGTGTTGTCCCTAATTTATAGAACAAAAGTATTTTTTTTTACTTGATATTTTTAATGAACAATAATTTGACGAATATTTTTTCCAAAACGTAGCCCAGTGACACAATAAAACTGTTAGAACCGATATAAAATCGTCCGAAATAATTTTTTTTTTGTTTGCAGATTTTTAGATAAATTGGTTAATTTTATTTATTTCTTTTTTTATTTATTTAAAATTCACAACTAGTTAAATTGTTGATAAAAATCCCTATTGATCTAGTAACATTTTTAGCATTTTTATAAAAAATAATATGCTAAAAATAAATCCTAAACGCCCACTTCTCCCACTTTTGGAATATTGAAAAAATTGTTCCATGTTGTAAGAAAATAAATACTATAACTTTGACATTGATACGTTATACTGTTTCCTGTAGTGGGGGGTTGTTTTGGAAAGCCACATATTAACCTTATAACAAATACCACAGATTGAAGGAAACTTTATATTTTGCTTGATGCAGTCGACTTAGCACTTAATAAATTAGATGTGCACTACATTAAGTGCAATATGAAAATAATAAGACAATATTTAAAAAATATAAAGTATTGAAAAAAATTAAAATTTAATAAAATTTGTCAGTATATTTTAATGAAAATAGCAAATAAAACAAACGTTTGTGAAGTTAAAAAGACATTTAAGGTATAAACATTTCAAATAACAAAAAAATTTATTTTAAACTGTAAAAAAACAACTAAGAAATGCAGTTAAAATAACTGATTGTGCCGTAAAAATAAGTGCCAAATTTTTACTACAAGCTAACATAAATTGGCAAAATGTACTGTTTTTTACAGTTCATTTTTTTCTGTATTTAACAAAAATGATAAACAATTTTTTTTTCAGTTCTAAAATAAACAAAAAAATTGAATTGTTGTTTGATATTAATTTCGAATTTTTTTTTTAAGCTAAAAAATCTCGTATGTCGATAATAACAAATATAAACTAAATAAAAATTTTCAAAAAAAAAAAATCAATACTGTTTTGGTAGTAATTTATTACAATCTTAAAATATACTGTTTAAAACAAGTGGTACAAAATGAAGTACTTTTCGTTAGTTGTTTTTTGAAAAAAAAAAAATTGTGTTAAAATATAAAATAAAATAAAAAACTGGCATGTAGTAACTGTCAAAATTTTTTAAGTGTATAAATTTTTATTGCATAAGATTGAATATTGTTATTGCAACCGGGTTTTCATGATTCCAGAAATTTTCATATAAAAATAAATATCGTGTGTTTTAAAATTTTTTAAGCCAAATATTGTTAGATTTAATGCAAAATCAACTATTTTTTTGGCTTTTTAAATAATCAAAGTTTATACCCGATCATAACTAAGAAAAAAAAAATATTTCACAAGAGACTGCAGCAATAAAGTGTAAAAGTTTAAGATATAATGGATCTGGGGTTTTTTCTTTGTACAATTATTTGAATTCACCAACTTCGTGCCAAATGTTGCACATTATTATTGTAAATATTTGATAATTATATTACACCAAAGTTTAGTAAGTAAATGACTACGATACATTGTATACACACTATAATTATGTTACGTAGTATATTATTTTGTACGAGGTTTTCGCAGTTGATGTTTTAGAATATTTTTACCCTATAATACTCAGTATTACAAGGTATTATGAATTTGTGATGATAATTGAAATTACTGAAAATACTGGACCATTCAATATTGGTAGCCCAGATTGTTTATAAACTCAAGGAATTATGTAGGTAAAATTAACTGCAAATAGTAGTTAAATTTAAAATTAGTACACTTTTACGTTAAAAAAAATAAGTTATTAGAAAAATTTGTAAAATGGGTTGTATACTCATATCAAATATACTAGTTTTTAGTAATATGTTTTTGATAAATTTGTGTTTTCAGCAAAAACTTTAGTTAAATTTTGAAAATTATTTTTATATAGTTTTTAGGATTTCAAGTTAATCATTTCGATAATGCGGTAGTCTATATATTTTTATATTTTACAAGGTTTTTGAATTTTTCTCGGGATCATCGGATTTATTTCTTGATTTATTTTTTTTTTTTGTTAAAATTTCCATATTTTATTTTTATCGTAATCTAACACAGACTCGCTAATACAGTTTAAAAGAAAAACTTATAATTTTTGGAAAGTGCACATACAAAAATTAAATTAAGCTAAATCCAAAAAGTTTTTAAAAAATTGAAAAATCCGTTTTGTACTTAGAGTAATTTTACTCCAGCAATTATATTCTTGCTAAATAAAATTTTTTATTTCATATTATATTAGAGAATAGGTAGTTGATTTGGATAAAACTATAATTTACTTAAAGTTTCCCGACGCATAGTCATGTTTTTACCGTTTAATATATAAAAAATAAAAATCTGCAAACAATGAAACTATGTGAAGTTTGTAATGCAAATAATGTAAAGTACGTAATGTAAATAATGTAATGACATTGTTTACATAATTTTCACGGTAAATCTCTGGTTACGCTGCCTGGCCTACTATATATCCTTCTTGACGTAACTCCAATACATGTAGGACATCATAAAAGTCGATCTTGACCGATTATAAATTCTTAATTGTTGTTTTTGTATTTATTATTCTTATGCTAAAGGGTTTTGCAATTGGCGTGGGTAGATGTTGGTGGCCTGTGACCGCCATGTTGTTTTGGTGGCGTCTGTCTAATCTGTTGTTTCTTTGCGGGAAAAAAGGCGTTACTTGGTACCTGTCCCGTGATAGGTGAAAAGAGGACCGGTTCTTAAAGTACCTACCCCGTGACAGGTTCTTATGCGTTAGTTGTGTAACATGTGACATATCACAAAAAACCGGTCCTTATCACAATGAACCAGTCACGTGACGTGTCCTGGGATAGGTCCTTTTCCCGCGGGTTTATTATTCAGTTACTAATGCCAAATCACCACACTCAGAATATTACACAGTGCAACACATAAATTGGTTCCTCTTTCGTACCCTTTTTTTTTTTGAAGTGTATATCGAAACTAAAAAAAATCCGCAACGGACTTGGCCAGATTACATCGAAATTTTTTTTTATGGACACCCTAAGTTTTTGCACCCAAACATTTTTTTTTTAAAAACGGAAAATTTTTATGGAATTCATATATCATAAACCGTTCGGAATTTTGTTTTTATGTCTTTGGCAAAGTTGTAGATCCAAACCAAAGCAAAAAAATTCTCATATGGACCGACCCAAAAAAATTGCATCCACTGCATCAAAATTGCAAAAAATTGGGAAAAAATGCTATTTTTTATGATGAGGCACTAACGGTATGCTCTGTAAGCTTTCGGCGCTTCAAAAATGAGGTTAGAAATTCTGCATTCCGCTGTGATAAGCCCATCTTAGCCACAACATAGTCCATTTCGTTTTGTACGAGCGGTTTTGGTTTATCGTCGTTAATATCAGGGTCATAATCGGCATCTTGGAAATCTGATTGATTTGTGAAAGTCGTAGTGGATGACCGTGTGGACATAACATCCGGACTCGGAGGCTTAGGTGGTTTGACACCATCAGGCATTGACACCGGGAGTATGCCTGTAAAAGCGGCCACATATGTTTTGCATTTTAACATATGTTTATTTAACTTAGGGGAGTAATTGATACATGAGTAACACCGGGATTTGTCGTGTGAATTTGCGTCTTTTATCCACACCATTGGCTTCATGAAACTTAAATTTCTACTTCGTCGATGATACCAATCCAAAAGGCGGAAGTAACAAGTGCCACACACTGTATTTGGAGTGTAATCTTCACCGCTGGGATCAACCTCATCGAAATAAGATGCATAGGCTAGCTTAAATTCCGGAGTAGACCTTTTCCTTTGCACACTTGTAGGCACCATATGACCACAAACTAAACAAAAATAATCAATGTTTGGACACCGGCTATTTTCCATATTGCACAATAGTTGAATTGTAAAATTTTGCACAAAACACGGATATAATTAGACTTTTCACTTTCGAATACACTTGTTGAATGACAATGACACGATACTTGAACTGTTATTTATACTGCGTGCTAGTCTGATTGTCAAGTGTGTTTTATCTTCGTGCTGCACATCACACCAATTTTGAAATCCTGTTTAGGAAGATGAGGTGTTGTAAAAACCCAGTTCCATCTAAAAACCGCAACACGAAGATAAAACACACATGACAATCACACCCACTCAGAAACATTTTTTAAGAAGTTTGGCTATTTCCATATTATCATGAAAAAAATAGCATTTTTTCCCAATTTTTTGCAATTTTGATGCAGTGGATGCAATTTTTTTGGGTCGGTCCATATGAGAAATTTTTTGCTTTGGTTTGGATCTACAACTTTGCCAAAGACATAAAAACAAAATTCCGAACGGTTTATGATATATGGATTCCATAAAAATTTTCCTTTTTTAAAAAAATCGTGTTTGGGTACAAAAACTTAGGGTGTCCATAAAAAAAAATTCGATGTAATCTGGCCAAGTCCTTTGCAGGTTTTTTTTAGTTTCGCTATATACTTCAAAAAAAAAACGGGTATGAAGGAGGAACCACACGATGACCTTTAAAATGCTGCACTGTGTTATGTAGTTAACTGTTTGTAGTTTAATAAAAAAGTTTTCCGTTCCATTTAAAAATAAAGGAACATACATTTATTTTTCAAAGAAATATCTATATTAACTTCTTTATATATTTATTCGAAATAATTTACTATCATATACCATTTTATTTAGTTTCATTTATTTTTTTCATTTGTTTGAAATTTAATAAAAATTTACCCACAAAACGGAAACTTGTGGTTTATTTGTGTCCGTAACAGTTATTACAAATTCAAATTTTGTTTGCTGTCTATTTCAAAAAAAAATATTCAAAAAGATTCAATTTGTTTTTTTATTAAAATTAAATTATACAAAATTATTCAATACAAATTACAAGAACTTCATAAACACAGATACATATACAAACAGATTCATACAAAATGTGTTTAACATATATTTTTTAAGGATTGGTAGGTAAAATTTTGACATTTATTTTAACTGATTATATCATTTGTTTCTTACGGATGTGTCAGTTGATTAATCAACATTTAAAAATAAATAACAAATGGCATTTAAATTAAATGAAAATTTAATAGACCGGTTTTTAAATGAAATATTATTTCTTTTAAATGATATTTTCAGTTATTTTAACTTACAAACTTTTTTAAGTGCATGACAAGTTACGCGATTGAGCAGCACGTCCAAATGGAAAAAAATGAAAAGAAGTGAAAAATCATCTTAAGTAGTCGAGGCGCATTTTTGGATGAATGGCTATGTTAACAAGCAAAATTGACATATATGGTACGACGCCAACCCACACGAGGTTCACCAGGTGCCAATGCATCCATAAAAAGTTTTTGTTTGGTGCGTCAACGCCGAGCGTTACACAATGGTGATAACCGATTTCTTCTGCACCAAATTGAACGATAAGGACGTAGACGACATGTGGTTCCAGCAGAATGGTGCTACGTGCCACACAGCGGACGCCACGATAACATCTACTCGCCCTTATTGGAAAACCCTTTATACAGAACATCGTTGTTATTGCTGTTGTTGTTTGTCCAAGTATGACACACATTCATTCATTTACCCATTTATTTACTTTCTTTTAGAGGTTTGCTATTATTATTGTTTTTTTTTTTTTGTTTGTTTTGGACCTCCGAAGTTGAATAGTGGCAAACGATTAGTAAGGTTTTTCACGTTGACGAGTTAACGGGCATAATTATAAAAAGCTTTTTAATTTTTTTGATTTTACGTTTAAACAATTTTATTTGTTTTTCCCACGGCCTTTGATTAATTCTGATTTAAGTTTATTATTTGTTTTGGAATACTAACTTACTTATGAAAAGCTATTCAAGTATTGTGTGTGTGTATTATGTGCATTAAAAACAACTGTTAATTTTATAAATTTCGTCATTAAAATATGAATGTGTATGACTTCATAAAATTGAAATTTTATTGAATTTTTATAAAACTTGCAAAGAAAATATAAAAAACATTTTATACTAAATAAAAAACATTTATACTATAGAAAATAAAATCATCATGAAATTTGTATTTGAAGTGCTGAAACCACTATTGGTGTATGGTTTTGTAATATTTTTTACAATATTGACTAAAATATTTAAGACTATCGTTTATCAAGTGCATTCAATAGATATTTGAAATTAAAATTAGCAACAATGTTTTCAAAAAGTGTTAAGAGAATGAAGAGAAAGGTAATTTTCTAGTTCTATTGTTTAATAAGAACTTTTGCTGTTAAGTTTTATTACGATAATTAGTATATAAAATCCTACTACACACATAATAATGAAGTAACAATCGAATTAAAAGTCTATTTTGATTACGACAACCAATAAATTCAGTTAGTACAACCACATGTTAATGTGATTGCTGAATATTTTGGGTGTTCCAACCAAAATTGAGTTGTGTTAACCGAATTTTATTTGTTGGAATTTAACAAAAATTTTCTTTGTGTGTACAAAATATATTATTGATCATTTCATCATGATGAAATTTGGTTGTGATGGAAAAAAGAAATATAAGAACAGCCGCCACGGTAATCCAGGGGGTGAAAGAAGGTGAAGGAATTTGGGTATTTTTTAAGTCATTTTTTGTTCGGTAGTATGTCGAAAATGTTCGAAGTTATATGTTTTTTACTAGTGTTTCCAATTATTCGACCCTGCCGGTTAACCGGTTAGGGTATTATTCGAAAAATGACGAAAATTGATTTATCGATTATTTGGGAAAATTGGTGATTAATCGATTAATCGATTAATGCAAAATAAATGTATATCTTTCATCAATAAGAACACAGTGCTGCTTTTTTTGTGAAATATCAAGTTAAGTCTACTGGTGGTGTTAAATGTTTATTCAGGGAAATTCAAAGCAATCTGAGACTTTTTAAAGAATCAGGCCTTACAATCTGGGAGTTTTTGGGTGGACTCTTTAAAAGGAAAGTGTGGACACACATGTTCAGTGGAAGTAAACCCTTAAATCTAAAACAGCCCAGCAAAACCATTGTATCAACAACTTACCCGCCTATTTACTCGCTTAATTACTTTTGTTCGCGATGAGCCCAAAAGTAATGAGTGGTCATTACCTCCTCACCTACATAAAACACAAAGTAATGGGTGGTCATTACCCTCTAGCTTACGAAAAGCCAAAAAATAATGAGTACCTATTACTTTTTGGGCATCGCGAACAAAAGTAATTAAGCGCGTAAATAGGCTGGTAAGTAGTTGATACCATGGTTTTGCTGGGAGATAAACGTAGTGTAGACATTTTGTCGATAAGGGCGGGTTTTTATTTTCGAGAAATTAGAAAATTTCCTATATAAACAAGAGCTGCCTTCAAACAAGAGCTGCCTTCAAACGCAGTATTCATTATGAATTTCTTAAAAATATTTGATTGTTTTTGCAAAATTTTTGAAGTTGACAGAACTGTCACTATCTAGCTTGAGCTTTAGAGTTAAGGATGTTTTCTATTAGAAAAGCTATAAGAATCTGCCGGTGATTGTAATTTCATAATAGGCAAAATCAAATAAAAAATCAAATACTCAATAAGTCAAGTTAAGAAAATTTTCCAAGATTTTTTAGTCTATAAAACTTTTAAATACGCATATTCTGTCCATTTTTCCACACAAGTTCTTCTACTATTTCAAAAGTTCTTGGAATTTCGTGTGCTCATTAAACATTATTTTTTGCGAAAAAAAAACAGTCAATTAACCCAAGGAAAAGCTTGATAAATACTATGGGGACTCGGCACCATCGATTTCAATGGTAAAAAAGTGGTTTACTGACTTTCAAATGACTTACAAATGACGCTGAACGTTCTGGACGGCCAATTGAGGTCAATACACCCAAAAAGGGGGAAAAATCCACGATATGGTGTTGGCCGATCGAAGAGTAAAAGTGCATGAGATTGTTGATGCCATAGGCATTTCATATGGCAGTGTGGTTTCGATTTAAAATGATCAATTGGATTTAAAAAAGCTGTCTGCAAGATGGGTGCTGCGTTTGCTCTCAATCGTGTGACATGTGTAGTCTCAATGGTGAAATTTTATGAATTGTGCTACGAATTGGTATTTCATCTACCATGTTCTCCAGATTTAGCCCCCAGTGACTATTTCCTATTTCCAAACCTAAAGAAATGGCTCGGTGGAAAGAGATATAGCTCCAACGATGAAATTATTGATCAAACAAATGCCTGTTTTATGGGCCTCGAAAAATCCTATTTTTTGGAGGGGATACAAAAATTGGAGAAACGTTGGACTAAGTGTATTGAGCTAAAAGGAGATTTTGTTGAAAAATAAATTTATTTTTTTTGCAAAAAAAAACTGTGTTTCATTCAAAAAGTCACGAACTTATTGATACGCCCTCAAAAAGAGAAAAACACACATCCGCTGAAGTTTAATAAGTTATACAACAAGTGAATATGACAGCCATAGTAGGCTTTTTTTTATAAAAACCCTTTGGATTCTGACTTTTTTCATAGAAACATCTTAAGATTTTGCGGACTCTTTGCTTTCGAAAAACTCGCAGATACTTAGGTTTGTTTTGCTTTGAAAAACTCTCAACTCCAGAGGAATATTTCTAATTCAAAAATCTCGAGATCCTAAGGTTAACCTGCAGATTTTAAGAACTAAAGAGACTCTAAAAATTTTTTCCTACAGAAACAAAAAAACAGCAGATTGTGGTAATTTTTAGCTAGACTGATATATGTATTTCGATCTGGCAAAAAATCTCATCAGAACTCGAAGTTTTAGGCAAGCTGGCTTAGGCTCTACCTTCTATTAGATGCTCTATCATGTCTAAAACTTCTGATGAGATTTTTTGCTGGATTAAAATAAATGTATCAGCCTAGGCAAAAATCATTTATTTGTTTTGCTATTTTAATTAATTATCGGAGGTTAAAAGCTCGCTTTAAACATACAATTATAACAAACAAAAAATCTGTAAATTATTAATTTTTAAATTTTTTACTAATGCAATTAGTAAAATTAAGGTAATTTCTGTGTGTATAAATAACACATTTTGTTTGCATACTTCAGCACTAATTTAATCGTTTTAGTTGATTTTCATAATTATAGAGCAGTTGAGATTTGCTTATCACTGTTTGTTTTATCAACGAATAAGTTTTTGTAACTTTCATTAAACAAAAATATATATTATTCTCCACATACTCAAGAGCGCTCTCATTTACCTCGTTTACGAGTACTCTAAGGATTTTTGGTAAGATTTAAAACCTGTGGGTTCTAGCGGTATCTTATTTACCCGCTGTAACTTTGTTTACTCATGAATAGTTTGTTGGTAAAAATTTAAACAGAGTAATTTTAATTTTTTATTTAACATTTTTCTTTTCTTATTATTAAAAAGAGTTTACAACATTTTTTCAATTATTATTAATAACTTTCTTTTGCATCTCGAGAAAGTTACATTGCAGCAAAGAGTTTCCACTCCTTTACGTGAGAGAACCCAAACAATTTCCGCTTTTCTGAGATATACCGTTGTGAGGCTTTAAACATTCCCTACTTCTTAGATTCCTAACACAGTTTAATAGAAAAGTCTATAAAAGTTACAGAAAAATATGTAATTGTTACAGAAAAACTATATAATCTTTGTAACGTGTTTTAAATAGATTTGACAAATTTTAAATAAAATTATTGTTTAATCACTAATTTAAACAAAGATATCAGTTATAGTCATTCAAAGCAATACTAAAAATCTTCAGTGCTTTAATTATTTTAAAGCGTTAACTTTCAAAATTATTTAAAACTAGTTTTAAGGAACCCATTTATTAAATTTTAAACAATTTATTGTTGAAATATAATATGTTCATGTCTCTGCTAATATGTCATGTGTCTGCTAACGTCACAACTGGTGTATTCGAAGTTTTAGAAAATGTTTCTGTTTTGTCTTCTACCGATTTTTTAAACAGCTCATATCCCGAAAGCTAAGGGGGATAAAACAAAATTTACGAAAATTTCTACCACTCCTAGCATTATCTTACCCCGTAAAATGGTTATCTCATATATCTAAAATTAGACCTTTGTGAGGCATTGGGCTTTTTTTTTTTTTTTTTTTGATAAAGAAAGATTCCGATTTCTAGAATGACCCATTTCTCAACGCCAACTCGAGATAGAGCAAAACGAATAAATTTTGTTAAATTAAATTAAATAATTTTTCTGTTGAGCCATATTCGAATAAAATAAACAACGAAAATTTGGGATATAAAACGTTTTACTAATTTTACCTTCTACATAGTATACAACAGGATATATAAATATTGGTCTAAAGCTATGTAAAGGACTCATGATCTTTATGTAAATATAAGTCCAATTAGCTATTTTCGTCTGCTTGTCCCTTGAAATTGCTAAAATTGCGCGAAAGAGGAATTGTTCTTTTTTACCCAGATTGTTTCTTATTCCACTGAGCAGTTTGGTCTACCGGCAAAAAAGTTATAAATGAAAATGTGAAAATACCTGTACATTTTTTATACAAATTTACGTATTTAAGTCATACTTGGGAATTTTTCATTACCATTGAAATTTCATTAATGTAAATGAAAAAAATTCATGGTAATGTAATTTGTCCATTTAAAACTTCATTACTAATGGTAATAAAATAAACTTAAAAATTATCAAAATAGCTTTATACAAAAAATAATAAAACAAAATATAAAATAAACTATCATTACATTAACTCACATAAATAAATATTAACATTAATATTAACACATAAAATGTCGGTTAATAACGCTAATGTTTTATTTTAATTGATGCATTACACTCACCAAAAAAAGTGTGGTATTTTTTTGTTAATCTTAGCAACACATGTCTGCTATACAATTTGTAGTACTATGCAATTTGTAGAAAAACTAACTGCCGCTACTAAATTTTAGTGAACTTTTTGTAAAATGGAATTTAAAATCTGTTTGATAAAATCAGCAAAAAAAAAATTTACTAAATATTATTATTATTATTACTATTATTATTATTATTAATATATTAATATTAATTAATTAATTAATTAATATATTACTATCAATATTAATATTAATATTTCTTCGATCTTCTCTATTCATATAATATTCCTTATTGAGCCAAAGATCCTTTATTTATAAAAAATTTAATTATATTAATATTAATATTAATATTAATATCAATATTAATGAAGAAGTCACCCAATGTGGTGACGAAATATTGGGATAAATAAAGATTTATAATTACATTTTTTGTAAATAAAGGATCACAAAATATGTTGATGATTTATTTTGCATTATTTCGAATGATTCAATTAGTGATATTTTATCAACTTTTAACTCATTTCATGACAATATAAAATGAGAGTTTATTTATAGATTGGTATCAGAAACCAACAGCTTCTGGAAGAGTTATTTACTATTTTTCTAAACACCCGAAAATAATTATACTTAATACGGCTAAGAATTTGATTGAAAGGATATTAAACATTAGCGATACAAAATTTCATAAAACTAATATAGAAAAGATTAAAAATATTTTGTTAAATAATAATTACCCAATTCAATTAATCTGTAGATTGATAAGACAATGTAAAAAACAAAATAATTTAGTTACGAGAACGGTTACTGAACCTAAAATTTATAAATCTCTAACTTATGTTCCTCTTATATCTGAAAGATTAGAAAAATCGAAAATTTATGATAATAAGAAATATATAGTAGCACATAGAACATATTACACATTAGGTAGATTATTTAGCAAAACGAAAGATAAAATAGATAAATCTGAAATGTCCAATTTAGTTTATAAAATACCTTGTAGTGGAAATGATAATGAGAATTGTAGTAATGTATATGTAGGTACAACAAAGAATAAATTAAAAACAAGAATTGCAGGACACAGATCTGATCAAAAATACAGG